>CM055360.1:17786322-17843293 GCA_029228515.1 Populus alba x Populus x berolinensis | reverse complement strand
AAGTGTGATGTAGAAACAAGTAGCAGAAGCATACATGCTCAAGAGGGATCACCCGAAATTCAAAGGCAACTGAATTTCGGCAACCGGGGCATCGAAGTCGGAATGCCGCGAAACTCACCGAGTCAAAGCGTTTCGCCTTTGCGGAAGGAAGTGTGATGTAGAACAAGTAGCAGAAGCATACATGCTCAAGAGGGATCACCCGAAATTCAAAGGCAACTGAATTTCGGCAACGGGGCATCGAAGTCGGAATGCGCGAAACTCACCGAGTCAAAGCGTTTGGCCGTTTGCGGAAGGAAGTGTGATGTAGAACAAGTAGCAGAAGCATACATGCTCAAGAGGGATCACCCGAAATTCAAAGGCAACTGAATTTCGGCAACCGGGGCATCGAAGTCGGAATGCCGCGAAACTCACCGAGTCAAAGCGTTTCGCCCTTTGCGGAAGGAAGTGGGATGTAGAACAAGTAGCAGAAGCATACATGCTCAAGAGGGATCACCCGAAATTCAAAGGCAACTGAATTTCGGCAACCGGGCATCGAAGTTGGAATGCCGCGAAACTCAACAGTCAAAGCGTTTCGCCGTTTGCGGAAGGAAGTGTGATGTAGAACAAGTAGCAGAAGCATACATGCTCAAGAGGGATCACCCGAAATTCAAAGGCAACTGAATTTCGGCAAACGGGGCATCGAAGTCGGAATGCCGCGAAACTCACCGAGTCAAAGCGTTTCGCTTTTGCGGAAGGAAGGTGATGTAGAACAAGTAGCAGAAGCATACATGCTCAAGAGGGATCACCCGAAATTCAAAGGCAACTGAATTTCGGCAACCGGGGCATCGAAGTCGGAATGCGCGAAACTCACCGAGTCAAAGCGTTTCGCCTTTGCGGAAGGAAGTGTGATGTAGAACAAGTAGCAGAAGCATACATGCTCAAGAGGGATCACCCGAAATTCAAAGGCAACTGAATTTCGGCAACGGGGCATCGAAGTCGGAATGCCGCGAAACTCACCGAGTCAAAGCGTTTCGCCGTTTGCGGAAGGAAGTGTGATGTAGAACAAGTAGCAGAAGCATACATGCTCAAGAGGGATCACCCGAAATTCAAAGGCAACTGAATTTCGGCAACCGGGGCATCGAAGTCGGAATGCCGCGAAACTCACCAGTCAAAGCGTTTCGCCGTTTGCGGAAGGAGTGTGATGTAGAACAAGTAGCAGAAGCATACATGCTCAAGAGGGATCACCCGAAATTCAAAGGCAACTGAATTTCGGCAACCGGGCATCGAAGTCGGAATGCCGCGAAACTCACCGAGTCAAAGCGTTCGCCTTTGCGGAAGGAAGTGTGATGTAGAACAAGTAGCAGAAGCATACATGCTCAAGAGGGATCACCCGAAATTCAAAGGCAACTGAATTTCGGCAACCGGGGCATCGAAGTCGGAATGCCGCGAAAACTCACCGAGTCAAAGCGTTTCGCCGTTTGCGGAAGGAAGTGTGATGTAGAACAAGTAGCAGAAGCATACATGCTCAAGAGGGATCACCCGAAATTCAAAGGCAACTGAATTTCGGCAACCGGGGCATCGAAGTCGGAATGCCGCGAAACTCACCAGTCAAAGCGTTTCGCCCTTTGCGGAAGGAAGTGTGATGTAGAACAAGTAGCAGAAGCATACATGCTCAAGAGGGATCACCCGAAATTCAAAGGCAACTGAATTTCGGCAACCGGGGCATCGAAGTCGGAATGCCGCGAAACTCACCGAGTCAAAGCGTTTCGCCTTTGCGGAAGGAAGTGTGATGTAGAACAAGTAGCAGAAGCATACATGCTCAAGAGGGATCACCCGAAATTCAAAGGCAACTGAATTTCGGCAACCGGGGCATCGAAGTCGGAATGCCGCGAAACTCACCGAGTCAAAGCGTTTCGCCTTTGCGGAAGGAAGTGTGATGTAGAACAAGTAGCAGAAGCATACATGCTCAAGAGGGATCACCCGAAATTCAAAGGCAACTGAATTTCGGCAACCGGGGCATCGAAGTCGGAATGCCGCGAAACTCACCGAGTCAAAGCGTTTCGCCTTTGCGGAAGGAAGTGTGATGTAGAACAAGTAGCAGAAGCATACATGCTCAAGAGGGATCACCCGAAATTCAAAGGCAACTGAATTTCGGCAACCGGGGCATCGAAGTCGGAATGCCGCGAAACTCACCGAGTCAAAGCGTTTCGCCGTTTGCGGAAGGAAGTGTGATGTAGAACAAGTAGCAGAAGCATACATGCTCAAGAGGGATCACCCGAAATTCAAAGGCAACTGAATTTCGGCAACCGGGGCATCGAAGTCGGAATGCCGCGAAACTCACCGAGTCAAAGCGTTTCGCCGTTTGCGGAAGAAGTGTGATGTAGAACAAGTAGCAGAAGCATACATGCTCAAGAGGGATCACCCGAAATTCAAAGGCAACTGAATTTCGGCAACCGGGGCATCGAAGTCGGAATGCCGCGAAACTCACCGAGTCAAAGCGTTTCGCCGTTTGCGGAAGGAAGTGTGATGTAGAACAAGTAGCAGAAGCATACATGCTCAAGAGGGATCACCCGAAATTCAAAGGCAACTGAATTTCGGCAACCGGGGCATCGAAGTCGGAATGCCGCGAAACTCACCGAGTCAAAGCGTTTCGCCGTTTGCGGAAGGAAGTGTGATGTAGAACAAGTAGCAGAAGCATACATGCTCAAGAGGGATCACCCGAAATTCAAAGGCAACTGAATTTCGGCAACCGGGGCATCGAAGTCGGAATGCCGCGAAACTCACCGAGTCAAAGCGTTTCGCCGTTTGCGGAAGGAAGTGTGATGTAGAACAAGTAGCAGAAGCATACATGCTCAAGAGGGATCACCCGAAATTCAAAGGCAACTGAATTTCGGCAACCGGGGCATCGAAGTCGGAATGCCGCGAAACTCACCGAGTCAAAGCGTTTCGCCGTTTGCGGAAGGAAGTGTGATGTAGAACAAGTAGCAGAAGCATACATGCTCAAGAGGGATCACCCGAAATTCAAAGGCAACTGAATTTCGGCAACCGGGGCATCGAAGTCGGAATGCCGCGAAACTCACCGAGTCAAAGCGTTTCGCCGTTTGCGGAAGGAAGTGTGATGTAGAACAAGTAGCAGAAGCATACATGCTCAAGAGGGATCACCCGAAATTCAAAGGCAACTGAATTTCGGCAACCGGGGCATCGAAGTCGGAATGCCGCGAAACTCACCGAGTCAAAGCGTTTCGCCGTTTGCGGAAGGAAGTGTGATGTAGAACAAGTAGCAGAAGCATACATGCTCAAGAGGGATCACCCGAAATTCAAAGGCAACTGAATTTCGGCAACCGGGGCATCGAAGTCGGAATGCCGCGAAACTCACCGAGTCAAAGCGTTTCGCCGTTTGCGGAAGGAAGTGTGATGTAGAACAAGTAGCAGAAGCATACATGCTCAAGAGGGATCACCCGAAATTCAAAGGCAACTGAATTTCGGCAACCGGGGCATCGAAGTCGGAATGCCGCGAAACTCACCGAGTCAAAGCGTTTCGCCGTTTGCGGAAGGAAGTGTGATGTAGAACAAGTAGCAGAAGCATACATGCTCAAGAGGGATCACCCGAAATTCAAAGGCAACTGAATTTCGGCAACCGGGGCATCGAAGTCGGAATGCCGCGAAACTCACCGAGTCAAAGCGTTTCGCCGTTTGCGGAAGGAAGTGTGATGTAGAACAAGTAGCAGAAGCATACATGCTCAAGAGGGATCACCCGAAATTCAAAGGCAACTGAATTTCGGCAACCGGGGCATCGAAGTCGGAATGCCGCGAAACTCACCGAGTCAAAGCGTTTCGCCGTTTGCGGAAGGAAGTGTGATGTAGAACAAGTAGCAGAAGCATACATGCTCAAGAGGGATCACCCGAAATTCAAAGGCAACTGAATTTCGGCAACCGGGGCATCGAAGTCGGAATGCCGCGAAACTCACCGAGTCAAAGCGTTTCGCCGTTTGCGGAAGGAAGTGTGATGTAGAACAAGTAGCAGAAGCATACATGCTCAAGAGGGATCACCCGAAATTCAAAGGCAACTGAATTTCGGCAACCGGGGCATCGAAGTCGGAATGCCGCGAAACTCACCGAGTCAAAGCGTTTCGCCGTTTGCGGAAGGAAGTGTGATGTAGAACAAGTAGCAGAAGCATACATGCTCAAGAGGGATCACCCGAAATTCAAAGGCAACTGAATTTCGGCAACCGGGGCATCGAAGTCGGAATGCCGCGAAACTCACCGAGTCAAAGCGTTTCGCCGTTTGCGGAAGGAAGTGTGATGTAGAACAAGTAGCAGAAGCATACATGCTCAAGAGGGATCACCCGAAATTCAAAGGCAACTGAATTTCGGCAACCGGGGCATCGAAGTCGGAATGCCGCGAAACTCACCGAGTCAAAGCGTTTCGCCGTTTGCGGAAGGAAGTGTGATGTAGAACAAGTAGCAGAAGCATACATGCTCAAGAGGGATCACCCGAAATTCAAAGGCAACTGAATTTCGGCAACCGGGGCATCGAAGTCGGAATGCCGCGAAACTCACCGAGTCAAAGCGTTTCGCCGTTTGCGGAAGGAAGTGTGATGTAGAACAAGTAGCAGAAGCATACATGCTCAAGAGGGATCACCCGAAATTCAAAGGCAACTGAATTTCGGCAACCGGGGCATCGAAGTCGGAATGCCGCGAAACTCACCGAGTCAAAGCGTTTCGCCGTTTGCGGAAGGAAGTGTGATGTAGAACAAGTAGCAGAAGCATACATGCTCAAGAGGGATCACCCGAAATTCAAAGGCAACTGAATTTCGGCAACCGGGGCATCGAAGTCGGAATGCCGCGAAACTCACCGAGTCAAAGCGTTTCGCCGTTTGCGGAAGGAAGTGTGATGTAGAACAAGTAGCAGAAGCATACATGCTCAAGAGGGATCACCCGAAATTCAAAGGCAACTGAATTTCGGCAACCGGGGCATCGAAGTCGGAATGCCGCGAAACTCACCGAGTCAAAGCGTTTCGCCGTTTGCGGAAGGAAGTGTGATGTAGAACAAGTAGCAGAAGCATACATGCTCAAGAGGGATCACCCGAAATTCAAAGGCAACTGAATTTCGGCAACCGGGGCATCGAAGTCGGAATGCCGCGAAACTCACCGAGTCAAAGCGTTTCGCCGTTTGCGGAAGGAAGTGTGATGTAGAACAAGTAGCAGAAGCATACATGCTCAAGAGGGATCACCCGAAATTCAAAGGCAACTGAATTTCGGCAACCGGGGCATCGAAGTCGGAATGCCGCGAAACTCACCGAGTCAAAGCGTTTCGCCGTTTGCGGAAGGAAGTGTGATGTAGAACAAGTAGCAGAAGCATACATGCTCAAGAGGGATCACCCGAAATTCAAAGGCAACTGAATTTCGGCAACCGGGGCATCGAAGTCGGAATGCCGCGAAACTCACCGAGTCAAAGCGTTTCGCCGTTTGCGGAAGGAAGTGTGATGTAGAACAAGTAGCAGAAGCATACATGCTCAAGAGGGATCACCCGAAATTCAAAGGCAACTGAATTTCGGCAACCGGGGCATCGAAGTCGGAATGCCGCGAAACTCACCGAGTCAAAGCGTTTCGCCGTTTGCGGAAGGAAGTGTGATGTAGAACAAGTAGCAGAAGCATACATGCTCAAGAGGGATCACCCGAAATTCAAAGGCAACTGAATTTCGGCAACCGGGGCATCGAAGTCGGAATGCCGCGAAACTCACCGAGTCAAAGCGTTTCGCCGTTTGCGGAAGGAAGTGTGATGTAGAACAAGTAGCAGAAGCATACATGCTCAAGAGGGATCACCCGAAATTCAAAGGCAACTGAATTTCGGCAACCGGGGCATCGAAGTCGGAATGCCGCGAAACTCACCGAGTCAAAGCGTTTCGCCGTTTGCGGAAGGAAGTGTGATGTAGAACAAGTAGCAGAAGCATACATGCTCAAGAGGGATCACCCGAAATTCAAAGGCAACTGAATTTCGGCAACCGGGGCATCGAAGTCGGAATGCCGCGAAACTCACCGAGTCAAAGCGTTTCGCCGTTTGCGGAAGGAAGTGTGATGTAGAACAAGTAGCAGAAGCATACATGCTCAAGAGGGATCACCCGAAATTCAAAGGCAACTGAATTTCGGCAACCGGGGCATCGAAGTCGGAATGCCGCGAAACTCACCGAGTCAAAGCGTTTCGCCGTTTGCGGAAGGAAGTGTGATGTAGAACAAGTAGCAGAAGCATACATGCTCAAGAGGGATCACCCGAAATTCAAAGGCAACTGAATTTCGGCAACCGGGGCATCGAAGTCGGAATGCCGCGAAACTCACCGAGTCAAAGCGTTTCGCCGTTTGCGGAAGGAAGTGTGATGTAGAACAAGTAGCAGAAGCATACATGCTCAAGAGGGATCACCCGAAATTCAAAGGCAACTGAATTTCGGCAACCGGGGCATCGAAGTCGGAATGCCGCGAAACTCACCGAGTCAAAGCGTTTCGCCGTTTGCGGAAGGAAGTGTGATGTAGAACAAGTAGCAGAAGCATACATGCTCAAGAGGGATCACCCGAAATTCAAAGGCAACTGAATTTCGGCAACCGGGGCATCGAAGTCGGAATGCCGCGAAACTCACCGAGTCAAAGCGTTTCGCCGTTTGCGGAAGGAAGTGTGATGTAGAACAAGTAGCAGAAGCATACATGCTCAAGAGGGATCACCCGAAATTCAAAGGCAACTGAATTTCGGCAACCGGGGCATCGAAGTCGGAATGCCGCGAAACTCACCGAGTCAAAGCGTTTCGCCGTTTGCGGAAGAAGTGTGATGTAGAACAAGTAGCAGAAGCATACATGCTCAAGAGGGATCACCCGAAATTCAAAGGCAACTGAATTTCGGCAACCGGGGCATCGAAGTCGGAATGCCGCGAAACTCACCGAGTCAAAGCGTTTCGCCGTTTGCGGAAGGAAGTGTGATGTAGAACAAGTAGCAGAAGCATACATGCTCAAGAGGGATCACCCGAAATTCAAAGGCAACTGAATTTCGGCAACCGGGGCATCGAAGTCGGAATGCCGCGAAACTCACCGAGTCAAAGCGTTTCGCCGTTTGCGGAAGGAAGTGTGATGTAGAACAAGTAGCAGAAGCATACATGCTCAAGAGGGATCACCCGAAATTCAAAGGCAACTGAATTTCGGCAACCGGGGCATCGAAGTCGGAATGCCGCGAAACTCACCGAGTCAAAGCGTTTCGCCGTTTGCGGAAGGAAGTGTGATGTAGAACAAGTAGCAGAAGCATACATGCTCAAGAGGGATCACCCGAAATTCAAAGGCAACTGAATTTCGGCAACCGGGGCATCGAAGTCGGAATGCCGCGAAACTCACCGAGTCAAAGCGTTTCGCCGTTTGCGGAAGGAAGTGTGATGTAGAACAAGTAGCAGAAGCATACATGCTCAAGAGGGATCACCCGAAATTCAAAGGCAACTGAATTTCGGCAACCGGGGCATCGAAGTCGGAATGCCGCGAAACTCACCGAGTCAAAGCGTTTCGCCGTTTGCGGAAGAAGTGTGATGTAGAACAAGTAGCAGAAGCATACATGCTCAAGAGGGATCACCCGAAATTCAAAGGCAACTGAATTTCGGCAACCGGGGCATCGAAGTCGGAATGCCGCGAAACTCACCGAGTCAAAGCGTTTCGCCGTTTGCGGAAGGAAGTGTGATGTAGAACAAGTAGCAGAAGCATACATGCTCAAGAGGGATCACCCGAAATTCAAAGGCAACTGAATTTCGGCAACCGGGGCATCGAAGTCGGAATGCCGCGAAACTCACCGAGTCAAAGCGTTTCGCCGTTTGCGGAAGGAAGTGTGATGTAGAACAAGTAGCAGAAGCATACATGCTCAAGAGGGATCACCCGAAATTCAAAGGCAACTGAATTTCGGCAACCGGGGCATCGAAGTCGGAATGCCGCGAAACTCACCGAGTCAAAGCGTTTCGCCGTTTGCGGAAGGAAGTGTGATGTAGAACAAGTAGCAGAAGCATACATGCTCAAGAGGGATCACCCGAAATTCAAAGGCAACTGAATTTCGGCAACCGGGCATCGAAGTCGGAATGCCGCGAAACTCACCGAGTCAAAGCGTTTCGCCGTTTGCGGAAGGAAGTGTGATGTAGAACAAGTAGCAGAAGCATACATGCTCAAGAGGGATCACCCGAAATTCAAAGGCAACTGAATTTCGGCAACCGGGGCATCGAAGTCGGAATGCCGCGAAACTCACCGAGTCAAAGCGTTTCGCCGTTTGCGGAAGGAAGTGTGATGTAGAACAAGTAGCAGAAGCATACATGCTCAAGAGGGATCACCCGAAATTCAAAGGCAACTGAATTTCGGCAACCGGGGCATCGAAGTCGGAATGCCGCGAAACTCACCGAGTCAAAGCGTTTCGCCGTTTGCGGAAGGAAGTGTGATGTAGAACAAGTAGCAGAAGCATACATGCTCAAGAGGGATCACCCGAAATTCAAAGGCAACTGAATTTCGGCAACCGGGGCATCGAAGTCGGAATGCCGCGAAACTCACCGAGTCAAAGCGTTTCGCCGTTTGCGGAAGGAAGTGTGATGTAGAACAAGTAGCAGAAGCATACATGCTCAAGAGGGATCACCCGAAATTCAAAGGCAACTGAATTTCGGCAACCGGGGCATCGAAGTCGGAATGCCGCGAAACTCACCGAGTCAAAGCGTTTCGCCGTTTGCGGAAGGAAGTGTGATGTAGAACAAGTAGCAGAAGCATACATGCTCAAGAGGGATCACCCGAAATTCAAAGGCAACTGAATTTCGGCAACCGGGGCATCGAAGTCGGAATGCCGCGAAACTCACCGAGTCAAAGCGTTTCGCCGTTTGCGGAAGGAAGTGTGATGTAGAACAAGTAGCAGAAGCATACATGCTCAAGAGGGATCACCCGAAATTCAAAGGCAACTGAATTTCGGCAACCGGGGCATCGAAGTCGGAATGCCGCGAAACTCACCGAGTCAAAGCGTTTCGCCGTTTGCGGAAGGAAGTGTGATGTAGAACAAGTAGCAGAAGCATACATGCTCAAGAGGGATCACCCGAAATTCAAAGGCAACTGAATTTCGGCAACCGGGGCATCGAAGTCGGAATGCCGCGAAACTCACCGAGTCAAAGCGTTTCGCCGTTTGCGGAAGGAAGTGTGATGTAGAACAAGTAGCAGAAGCATACATGCTCAAGAGGGATCACCCGAAATTCAAAGGCAACTGAATTTCGGCAACCGGGGCATCGAAGTCGGAATGCCGCGAAACTCACCGAGTCAAAGCGTTTCGCCGTTTGCGGAAGGAAGTGTGATGTAGAACAAGTAGCAGAAGCATACATGCTCAAGAGGGATCACCCGAAATTCAAAGGCAACTGAATTTCGGCAACCGGGGCATCGAAGTCGGAATGCCGCGAAACTCACCGAGTCAAAGCGTTTCGCCGTTTGCGGAAGGAAGTGTGATGTAGAACAAGTAGCAGAAGCATACATGCTCAAGAGGGATCACCCGAAATTCAAAGGCAACTGAATTTCGGCAACCGGGGCATCGAAGTCGGAATGCCGCGAAACTCACCGAGTCAAAGCGTTTCGCCGTTTGCGGAAGGAAGTGTGATGTAGAACAAGTAGCAGAAGCATACATGCTCAAGAGGGATCACCCGAAATTCAAAGGCAACTGAATTTCGGCAACCGGGGCATCGAAGTCGGAATGCCGCGAAACTCACCGAGTCAAAGCGTTTCGCCGTTTGCGGAAGGAAGTGTGATGTAGAACAAGTAGCAGAAGCATACATGCTCAAGAGGGATCACCCGAAATTCAAAGGCAACTGAATTTCGGCAACCGGGGCATCGAAGTCGGAATGCCGCGAAACTCACCGAGTCAAAGCGTTTCGCCGTTTGCGGAAGGAAGTGTGATGTAGAACAAGTAGCAGAAGCATACATGCTCAAGAGGGATCACCCGAAATTCAAAGGCAACTGAATTTCGGCAACCGGGGCATCGAAGTCGGAATGCCGCGAAACTCACCGAGTCAAAGCGTTTCGCCGTTTGCGGAAGGAAGTGTGATGTAGAACAAGTAGCAGAAGCATACATGCTCAAGAGGGATCACCCGAAATTCAAAGGCAACTGAATTTCGGCAACCGGGGCATCGAAGTCGGAATGCCGCGAAACTCACCGAGTCAAAGCGTTTCGCCGTTTGCGGAAGGAAGTGTGATGTAGAACAAGTAGCAGAAGCATACATGCTCAAGAGGGATCACCCGAAATTCAAAGGCAACTGAATTTCGGCAACCGGGGCATCGAAGTCGGAATGCCGCGAAACTCACCGAGTCAAAGCGTTTCGCCGTTTGCGGAAGGAAGTGTGATGTAGAACAAGTAGCAGAAGCATACATGCTCAAGAGGGATCACCCGAAATTCAAAGGCAACTGAATTTCGGCAACCGGGGCATCGAAGTCGGAATGCCGCGAAACTCACCGAGTCAAAGCGTTTCGCCGTTTGCGGAAGGAAGTGTGATGTAGAACAAGTAGCAGAAGCATACATGCTCAAGAGGGATCACCCGAAATTCAAAGGCAACTGAATTTCGGCAACCGGGGCATCGAAGTCGGAATGCCGCGAAACTCACCGAGTCAAAGCGTTTCGCCGTTTGCGGAAGGAAGTGTGATGTAGAACAAGTAGCAGAAGCATACATGCTCAAGAGGGATCACCCGAAATTCAAAGGCAACTGAATTTCGGCAACCGGGGCATCGAAGTCGGAATGCCGCGAAACTCACCGAGTCAAAGCGTTTCGCCGTTTGCGGAAGGAAGTGTGATGTAGAACAAGTAGCAGAAGCATACATGCTCAAGAGGGATCACCCGAAATTCAAAGGCAACTGAATTTCGGCAACCGGGGCATCGAAGTCGGAATGCCGCGAAACTCACCGAGTCAAAGCGTTTCGCCGTTTGCGGAAGGAAGTGTGATGTAGAACAAGTAGCAGAAGCATACATGCTCAAGAGGGATCACCCGAAATTCAAAGGCAACTGAATTTCGGCAACCGGGGCATCGAAGTCGGAATGCCGCGAAACTCACCGAGTCAAAGCGTTTCGCCGTTTGCGGAAGGAAGTGTGATGTAGAACAAGTAGCAGAAGCATACATGCTCAAGAGGGATCACCCGAAATTCAAAGGCAACTGAATTTCGGCAACCGGGGCATCGAAGTCGGAATGCCGCGAAACTCACCGAGTCAAAGCGTTTCGCCGTTTGCGGAAGGAAGTGTGATGTAGAACAAGTAGCAGAAGCATACATGCTCAAGAGGGATCACCCGAAATTCAAAGGCAACTGAATTTCGGCAACCGGGGCATCGAAGTCGGAATGCCGCGAAACTCACCGAGTCAAAGCGTTTCGCCGTTTGCGGAAGGAAGTGTGATGTAGAACAAGTAGCAGAAGCATACATGCTCAAGAGGGATCACCCGAAATTCAAAGGCAACTGAATTTCGGCAACCGGGGCATCGAAGTCGGAATGCCGCGAAACTCACCGAGTCAAAGCGTTTCGCCGTTTGCGGAAGGAAGTGTGATGTAGAACAAGTAGCAGAAGCATACATGCTCAAGAGGGATCACCCGAAATTCAAAGGCAACTGAATTTCGGCAACCGGGGCATCGAAGTCGGAATGCCGCGAAACTCACCGAGTCAAAGCGTTTCGCCGTTTGCGGAAGGAAGTGTGATGTAGAACAAGTAGCAGAAGCATACATGCTCAAGAGGGATCACCCGAAATTCAAAGGCAACTGAATTTCGGCAACCGGGGCATCGAAGTCGGAATGCCGCGAAACTCACCGAGTCAAAGCGTTTCGCCGTTTGCGGAAGGAAGTGTGATGTAGAACAAGTAGCAGAAGCATACATGCTCAAGAGGGATCACCCGAAATTCAAAGGCAACTGAATTTCGGCAACCGGGGCATCGAAGTCGGAATGCCGCGAAACTCACCGAGTCAAAGCGTTTCGCCGTTTGCGGAAGGAAGTGTGATGTAGAACAAGTAGCAGAAGCATACATGCTCAAGAGGGATCACCCGAAATTCAAAGGCAACTGAATTTCGGCAACCGGGGCATCGAAGTCGGAATGCCGCGAAACTCACCGAGTCAAAGCGTTTCGCCGTTTGCGGAAGGAAGTGTGATGTAGAACAAGTAGCAGAAGCATACATGCTCAAGAGGGATCACCCGAAATTCAAAGGCAACTGAATTTCGGCAACCGGGGCATCGAAGTCGGAATGCCGCGAAACTCACCGAGTCAAAGCGTTTCGCCGTTTGCGGAAGGAAGTGTGATGTAGAACAAGTAGCAGAAGCATACATGCTCAAGAGGGATCACCCGAAATTCAAAGGCAACTGAATTTCGGCAACCGGGGCATCGAAGTCGGAATGCCGCGAAACTCACCGAGTCAAAGCGTTTCGCCGTTTGCGGAAGGAAGTGTGATGTAGAACAAGTAGCAGAAGCATACATGCTCAAGAGGGATCACCCGAAATTCAAAGGCAACTGAATTTCGGCAACCGGGGCATCGAAGTCGGAATGCCGCGAAACTCACCGAGTCAAAGCGTTTCGCCGTTTGCGGAAGGAAGTGTGATGTAGAACAAGTAGCAGAAGCATACATGCTCAAGAGGGATCACCCGAAATTCAAAGGCAACTGAATTTCGGCAACCGGGGCATCGAAGTCGGAATGCCGCGAAACTCACCGAGTCAAAGCGTTTCGCCGTTTGCGGAAGGAAGTGTGATGTAGAACAAGTAGCAGAAGCATACATGCTCAAGAGGGATCACCCGAAATTCAAAGGCAACTGAATTTCGGCAACCGGGGCATCGAAGTCGGAATGCCGCGAAACTCACCGAGTCAAAGCGTTTCGCCGTTTGCGGAAGGAAGTGTGATGTAGAACAAGTAGCAGAAGCATACATGCTCAAGAGGGATCACCCGAAATTCAAAGGCAACTGAATTTCGGCAACCGGGGCATCGAAGTCGGAATGCCGCGAAACTCACCGAGTCAAAGCGTTTCGCCGTTTGCGGAAGGAAGTGTGATGTAGAACAAGTAGCAGAAGCATACATGCTCAAGAGGGATCACCCGAAATTCAAAGGCAACTGAATTTCGGCAACCGGGGCATCGAAGTCGGAATGCCGCGAAACTCACCGAGTCAAAGCGTTTCGCCGTTTGCGGAAGGAAGTGTGATGTAGAACAAGTAGCAGAAGCATACATGCTCAAGAGGGATCACCCGAAATTCAAAGGCAACTGAATTTCGGCAACCGGGGCATCGAAGTCGGAATGCCGCGAAACTCACCGAGTCAAAGCGTTTCGCCGTTTGCGGAAGAAGTGTGATGTAGAACAAGTAGCAGAAGCATACATGCTCAAGAGGGATCACCCGAAATTCAAAGGCAACTGAATTTCGGCAACCGGGGCATCGAAGTCGGAATGCCGCGAAACTCACCGAGTCAAAGCGTTTCGCCGTTTGCGGAAGAAGTGTGATGTAGAACAAGTAGCAGAAGCATACATGCTCAAGAGGGATCACCCGAAATTCAAAGGCAACTGAATTTCGGCAACCGGGGCATCGAAGTCGGAATGCCGCGAAACTCACCGAGTCAAAGCGTTTCGCCGTTTGCGGAAGGAAGTGTGATGTAGAACAAGTAGCAGAAGCATACATGCTCAAGAGGGATCACCCGAAATTCAAAGGCAACTGAATTTCGGCAACCGGGGCATCGAAGTCGGAATGCCGCGAAACTCACCGAGTCAAAGCGTTTCGCCGTTTGCGGAAGGAAGTGTGATGTAGAACAAGTAGCAGAAGCATACATGCTCAAGAGGGATCACCCGAAATTCAAAGGCAACTGAATTTCGGCAACCGGGGCATCGAAGTCGGAATGCCGCGAAACTCACCGAGTCAAAGCGTTTCGCCGTTTGCGGAAGGAAGTGTGATGTAGAACAAGTAGCAGAAGCATACATGCTCAAGAGGGATCACCCGAAATTCAAAGGCAACTGAATTTCGGCAACCGGGGCATCGAAGTCGGAATGCCGCGAAACTCACCGAGTCAAAGCGTTTCGCCGTTTGCGGAAGGAAGTGTGATGTAGAACAAGTAGCAGAAGCATACATGCTCAAGAGGGATCACCCGAAATTCAAAGGCAACTGAATTTCGGCAACCGGGGCATCGAAGTCGGAATGCCGCGAAACTCACCGAGTCAAAGCGTTTCGCCGTTTGCGGAAGGAAGTGTGATGTAGAACAAGTAGCAGAAGCATACATGCTCAAGAGGGATCACCCGAAATTCAAAGGCAACTGAATTTCGGCAACCGGGGCATCGAAGTCGGAATGCCGCGAAACTCACCGAGTCAAAGCGTTTCGCCGTTTGCGGAAGGAAGTGTGATGTAGAACAAGTAGCAGAAGCATACATGCTCAAGAGGGATCACCCGAAATTCAAAGGCAACTGAATTTCGGCAACCGGGGCATCGAAGTCGGAATGCCGCGAAACTCACCGAGTCAAAGCGTTTCGCCGTTTGCGGAAGGAAGTGTGATGTAGAACAAGTAGCAGAAGCATACATGCTCAAGAGGGATCACCCGAAATTCAAAGGCAACTGAATTTCGGCAACCGGGGCATCGAAGTCGGAATGCCGCGAAACTCACCGAGTCAAAGCGTTTCGCCGTTTGCGGAAGGAAGTGTGATGTAGAACAAGTAGCAGAAGCATACATGCTCAAGAGGGATCACCCGAAATTCAAAGGCAACTGAATTTCGGCAACCGGGGCATCGAAGTCGGAATGCCGCGAAACTCACCGAGTCAAAGCGTTTCGCCGTTTGCGGAAGGAAGTGTGATGTAGAACAAGTAGCAGAAGCATACATGCTCAAGAGGGATCACCCGAAATTCAAAGGCAACTGAATTTCGGCAACCGGGGCATCGAAGTCGGAATGCCGCGAAACTCACCGAGTCAAAGCGTTTCGCCGTTTGCGGAAGGAAGTGTGATGTAGAACAAGTAGCAGAAGCATACATGCTCAAGAGGGATCACCCGAAATTCAAAGGCAACTGAATTTCGGCAACCGGGGCATCGAAGTCGGAATGCCGCGAAACTCACCGAGTCAAAGCGTTTCGCCGTTTGCGGAAGGAAGTGTGATGTAGAACAAGTAGCAGAAGCATACATGCTCAAGAGGGATCACCCGAAATTCAAAGGCAACTGAATTTCGGCAACCGGGGCATCGAAGTCGGAATGCCGCGAAACTCACCGAGTCAAAGCGTTTCGCCGTTTGCGGAAGGAAGTGTGATGTAGAACAAGTAGCAGAAGCATACATGCTCAAGAGGGATCACCCGAAATTCAAAGGCAACTGAATTTCGGCAACCGGGGCATCGAAGTCGGAATGCCGCGAAACTCACCGAGTCAAAGCGTTTCGCCGTTTGCGGAAGGAAGTGTGATGTAGAACAAGTAGCAGAAGCATACATGCTCAAGAGGGATCACCCGAAATTCAAAGGCAACTGAATTTCGGCAACCGGGGCATCGAAGTCGGAATGCCGCGAAACTCACCGAGTCAAAGCGTTTCGCCGTTTGCGGAAGGAAGTGTGATGTAGAACAAGTAGCAGAAGCATACATGCTCAAGAGGGATCACCCGAAATTCAAAGGCAACTGAATTTCGGCAACCGGGGCATCGAAGTCGGAATGCCGCGAAACTCACCGAGTCAAAGCGTTTCGCCGTTTGCGGAAGGAAGTGTGATGTAGAACAAGTAGCAGAAGCATACATGCTCAAGAGGGATCACCCGAAATTCAAAGGCAACTGAATTTCGGCAACCGGGGCATCGAAGTCGGAATGCCGCGAAACTCACCGAGTCAAAGCGTTTCGCCGTTTGCGGAAGGAAGTGTGATGTAGAACAAGTAGCAGAAGCATACATGCTCAAGAGGGATCACCCGAAATTCAAAGGCAACTGAATTTCGGCAACCGGGGCATCGAAGTCGGAATGCCGCGAAACTCACCGAGTCAAAGCGTTTCGCCGTTTGCGGAAGGAAGTGTGATGTAGAACAAGTAGCAGAAGCATACATGCTCAAGAGGGATCACCCGAAATTCAAAGGCAACTGAATTTCGGCAACCGGGGCATCGAAGTCGGAATGCCGCGAAACTCACCGAGTCAAAGCGTTTCGCCGTTTGCGGAAGGAAGTGTGATGTAGAACAAGTAGCAGAAGCATACATGCTCAAGAGGGATCACCCGAAATTCAAAGGCAACTGAATTTCGGCAACCGGGGCATCGAAGTCGGAATGCCGCGAAACTCACCGAGTCAAAGCGTTTCGCCGTTTGCGGAAGGAAGTGTGATGTAGAACAAGTAGCAGAAGCATACATGCTCAAGAGGGATCACCCGAAATTCAAAGGCAACTGAATTTCGGCAACCGGGGCATCGAAGTCGGAATGCCGCGAAACTCACCGAGTCAAAGCGTTTCGCCGTTTGCGGAAGGAAGTGTGATGTAGAACAAGTAGCAGAAGCATACATGCTCAAGAGGGATCACCCGAAATTCAAAGGCAACTGAATTTCGGCAACCGGGGCATCGAAGTCGGAATGCCGCGAAACTCACCGAGTCAAAGCGTTTCGCCGTTTGCGGAAGGAAGTGTGATGTAGAACAAGTAGCAGAAGCATACATGCTCAAGAGGGATCACCCGAAATTCAAAGGCAACTGAATTTCGGCAACCGGGGCATCGAAGTCGGAATGCCGCGAAACTCACCGAGTCAAAGCGTTTCGCCGTTTGCGGAAGGAAGTGTGATGTAGAACAAGTAGCAGAAGCATACATGCTCAAGAGGGATCACCCGAAATTCAAAGGCAACTGAATTTCGGCAACCGGGGCATCGAAGTCGGAATGCCGCGAAACTCACCGAGTCAAAGCGTTTCGCCGTTTGCGGAAGGAAGTGTGATGTAGAACAAGTAGCAGAAGCATACATGCTCAAGAGGGATCACCCGAAATTCAAAGGCAACTGAATTTCGGCAACCGGGGCATCGAAGTCGGAATGCCGCGAAACTCACCGAGTCAAAGCGTTTCGCCGTTTGCGGAAGGAAGTGTGATGTAGAACAAGTAGCAGAAGCATACATGCTCAAGAGGGATCACCCGAAATTCAAAGGCAACTGAATTTCGGCAACCGGGGCATCGAAGTCGGAATGCCGCGAAACTCACCGAGTCAAAGCGTTTCGCCGTTTGCGGAAGGAAGTGTGATGTAGAACAAGTAGCAGAAGCATACATGCTCAAGAGGGATCACCCGAAATTCAAAGGCAACTGAATTTCGGCAACCGGGGCATCGAAGTCGGAATGCCGCGAAACTCACCGAGTCAAAGCGTTTCGCCGTTTGCGGAAGGAAGTGTGATGTAGAACAAGTAGCAGAAGCATACATGCTCAAGAGGGATCACCCGAAATTCAAAGGCAACTGAATTTCGGCAACCGGGGCATCGAAGTCGGAATGCCGCGAAACTCACCGAGTCAAAGCGTTTCGCCGTTTGCGGAAGAAGTGTGATGTAGAACAAGTAGCAGAAGCATACATGCTCAAGAGGGATCACCCGAAATTCAAAGGCAACTGAATTTCGGCAACCGGGGCATCGAAGTCGGAATGCCGCGAAACTCACCGAGTCAAAGCGTTTCGCCGTTTGCGGAAGGAAGTGTGATGTAGAACAAGTAGCAGAAGCATACATGCTCAAGAGGGATCACCCGAAATTCAAAGGCAACTGAATTTCGGCAACCGGGGCATCGAAGTCGGAATGCCGCGAAACTCACCGAGTCAAAGCGTTTCGCCGTTTGCGGAAGGAAGTGTGATGTAGAACAAGTAGCAGAAGCATACATGCTCAAGAGGGATCACCCGAAATTCAAAGGCAACTGAATTTCGGCAACCGGGGCATCGAAGTCGGAATGCCGCGAAACTCACCGAGTCAAAGCGTTTCGCCGTTTGCGGAAGGAAGTGTGATGTAGAACAAGTAGCAGAAGCATACATGCTCAAGAGGGATCACCCGAAATTCAAAGGCAACTGAATTTCGGCAACCGGGGCATCGAAGTCGGAATGCCGCGAAACTCACCGAGTCAAAGCGTTTCGCCGTTTGCGGAAGAAGTGTGATGTAGAACAAGTAGCAGAAGCATACATGCTCAAGAGGGATCACCCGAAATTCAAAGGCAACTGAATTTCGGCAACCGGGGCATCGAAGTCGGAATGCCGCGAAACTCACCGAGTCAAAGCGTTTCGCCGTTTGCGGAAGGAAGTGTGATGTAGAACAAGTAGCAGAAGCATACATGCTCAAGAGGGATCACCCGAAATTCAAAGGCAACTGAATTTCGGCAACCGGGGCATCGAAGTCGGAATGCCGCGAAACTCACCGAGTCAAAGCGTTTCGCCGTTTGCGGAAGGAAGTGTGATGTAGAACAAGTAGCAGAAGCATACATGCTCAAGAGGGATCACCCGAAATTCAAAGGCAACTGAATTTCGGCAACCGGGGCATCGAAGTCGGAATGCCGCGAAACTCACCGAGTCAAAGCGTTTCGCCGTTTGCGGAAGGAAGTGTGATGTAGAACAAGTAGCAGAAGCATACATGCTCAAGAGGGATCACCCGAAATTCAAAGGCAACTGAATTTCGGCAACCGGGGCATCGAAGTCGGAATGCCGCGAAACTCACCGAGTCAAAGCGTTTCGCCGTTTGCGGAAGGAAGTGTGATGTAGAACAAGTAGCAGAAGCATACATGCTCAAGAGGGATCACCCGAAATTCAAAGGCAACTGAATTTCGGCAACCGGGGCATCGAAGTCGGAATGCCGCGAAACTCACCGAGTCAAAGCGTTTCGCCGTTTGCGGAAGGAAGTGTGATGTAGAACAAGTAGCAGAAGCATACATGCTCAAGAGGGATCACCCGAAATTCAAAGGCAACTGAATTTCGGCAACCGGGGCATCGAAGTCGGAATGCCGCGAAACTCACCGAGTCAAAGCGTTTCGCCGTTTGCGGAAGGAAGTGTGATGTAGAACAAGTAGCAGAAGCATACATGCTCAAGAGGGATCACCCGAAATTCAAAGGCAACTGAATTTCGGCAACCGGGGCATCGAAGTCGGAATGCCGCGAAACTCACCGAGTCAAAGCGTTTCGCCGTTTGCGGAAGGAAGTGTGATGTAGAACAAGTAGCAGAAGCATACATGCTCAAGAGGGATCACCCGAAATTCAAAGGCAACTGAATTTCGGCAACCGGGGCATCGAAGTCGGAATGCCGCGAAACTCACCGAGTCAAAGCGTTTCGCCGTTTGCGGAAGGAAGTGTGATGTAGAACAAGTAGCAGAAGCATACATGCTCAAGAGGGATCACCCGAAATTCAAAGGCAACTGAATTTCGGCAACCGGGGCATCGAAGTCGGAATGCCGCGAAACTCACCGAGTCAAAGCGTTTCGCCGTTTGCGGAAGGAAGTGTGATGTAGAACAAGTAGCAGAAGCATACATGCTCAAGAGGGATCACCCGAAATTCAAAGGCAACTGAATTTCGGCAACCGGGGCATCGAAGTCGGAATGCCGCGAAACTCACCGAGTCAAAGCGTTTCGCCGTTTGCGGAAGGAAGTGTGATGTAGAACAAGTAGCAGAAGCATACATGCTCAAGAGGGATCACCCGAAATTCAAAGGCAACTGAATTTCGGCAACCGGGGCATCGAAGTCGGAATGCCGCGAAACTCACCGAGTCAAAGCGTTTCGCCGTTTGCGGAAGGAAGTGTGATGTAGAACAAGTAGCAGAAGCATACATGCTCAAGAGGGATCACCCGAAATTCAAAGGCAACTGAATTTCGGCAACCGGGGCATCGAAGTCGGAATGCCGCGAAACTCACCGAGTCAAAGCGTTTCGCCGTTTGCGGAAGGAAGTGTGATGTAGAACAAGTAGCAGAAGCATACATGCTCAAGAGGGATCACCCGAAATTCAAAGGCAACTGAATTTCGGCAACCGGGGCATCGAAGTCGGAATGCCGCGAAACTCACCGAGTCAAAGCGTTTCGCCGTTTGCGGAAGGAAGTGTGATGTAGAACAAGTAGCAGAAGCATACATGCTCAAGAGGGATCACCCGAAATTCAAAGGCAACTGAATTTCGGCAACCGGGGCATCGAAGTCGGAATGCCGCGAAACTCACCGAGTCAAAGCGTTTCGCCGTTTGCGGAAGGAAGTGTGATGTAGAACAAGTAGCAGAAGCATACATGCTCAAGAGGGATCACCCGAAATTCAAAGGCAACTGAATTTCGGCAACCGGGGCATCGAAGTCGGAATGCCGCGAAACTCACCGAGTCAAAGCGTTTCGCCGTTTGCGGAAGGAAGTGTGATGTAGAACAAGTAGCAGAAGCATACATGCTCAAGAGGGATCACCCGAAATTCAAAGGCAACTGAATTTCGGCAACCGGGGCATCGAAGTCGGAATGCCGCGAAACTCACCGAGTCAAAGCGTTTCGCCGTTTGCGGAAGGAAGTGTGATGTAGAACAAGTAGCAGAAGCATACATGCTCAAGAGGGATCACCCGAAATTCAAAGGCAACTGAATTTCGGCAACCGGGGCATCGAAGTCGGAATGCCGCGAAACTCACCGAGTCAAAGCGTTTCGCCGTTTGCGGAAGGAAGTGTGATGTAGAACAAGTAGCAGAAGCATACATGCTCAAGAGGGATCACCCGAAATTCAAAGGCAACTGAATTTCGGCAACCGGGGCATCGAAGTCGGAATGCCGCGAAACTCACCGAGTCAAAGCGTTTCGCCGTTTGCGGAAGGAAGTGTGATGTAGAACAAGTAGCAGAAGCATACATGCTCAAGAGGGATCACCCGAAATTCAAAGGCAACTGAATTTCGGCAACCGGGGCATCGAAGTCGGAATGCCGCGAAACTCACCGAGTCAAAGCGTTTCGCCGTTTGCGGAAGGAAGTGTGATGTAGAACAAGTAGCAGAAGCATACATGCTCAAGAGGGATCACCCGAAATTCAAAGGCAACTGAATTTCGGCAACCGGGGCATCGAAGTCGGAATGCCGCGAAACTCACCGAGTCAAAGCGTTTCGCCGTTTGCGGAAGGAAGTGTGATGTAGAACAAGTAGCAGAAGCATACATGCTCAAGAGGGATCACCCGAAATTCAAAGGCAACTGAATTTCGGCAACCGGGGCATCGAAGTCGGAATGCCGCGAAACTCACCGAGTCAAAGCGTTTCGCCGTTTGCGGAAGGAAGTGTGATGTAGAACAAGTAGCAGAAGCATACATGCTCAAGAGGGATCACCCGAAATTCAAAGGCAACTGAATTTCGGCAACCGGGGCATCGAAGTCGGAATGCCGCGAAACTCACCGAGTCAAAGCGTTTCGCCGTTTGCGGAAGAAGTGTGATGTAGAACAAGTAGCAGAAGCATACATGCTCAAGAGGGATCACCCGAAATTCAAAGGCAACTGAATTTCGGCAACCGGGGCATCGAAGTCGGAATGCCGCGAAACTCACCGAGTCAAAGCGTTTCGCCGTTTGCGGAAGGAAGTGTGATGTAGAACAAGTAGCAGAAGCATACATGCTCAAGAGGGATCACCCGAAATTCAAAGGCAACTGAATTTCGGCAACCGGGGCATCGAAGTCGGAATGCCGCGAAACTCACCGAGTCAAAGCGTTTCGCCGTTTGCGGAAGGAAGTGTGATGTAGAACAAGTAGCAGAAGCATACATGCTCAAGAGGGATCACCCGAAATTCAAAGGCAACTGAATTTCGGCAACCGGGGCATCGAAGTCGGAATGCCGCGAAACTCACCGAGTCAAAGCGTTTCGCCGTTTGCGGAAGGAAGTGTGATGTAGAACAAGTAGCAGAAGCATACATGCTCAAGAGGGATCACCCGAAATTCAAAGGCAACTGAATTTCGGCAACCGGGGCATCGAAGTCGGAATGCCGCGAAACTCACCGAGTCAAAGCGTTTCGCCGTTTGCGGAAGGAAGTGTGATGTAGAACAAGTAGCAGAAGCATACATGCTCAAGAGGGATCACCCGAAATTCAAAGGCAACTGAATTTCGGCAACCGGGGCATCGAAGTCGGAATGCCGCGAAACTCACCGAGTCAAAGCGTTTCGCCGTTTGCGGAAGGAAGTGTGATGTAGAACAAGTAGCAGAAGCATACATGCTCAAGAGGGATCACCCGAAATTCAAAGGCAACTGAATTTCGGCAACCGGGGCATCGAAGTCGGAATGCCGCGAAACTCACCGAGTCAAAGCGTTTCGCCGTTTGCGGAAGGAAGTGTGATGTAGAACAAGTAGCAGAAGCATACATGCTCAAGAGGGATCACCCGAAATTCAAAGGCAACTGAATTTCGGCAACCGGGGCATCGAAGTCGGAATGCCGCGAAACTCACCGAGTCAAAGCGTTTCGCCGTTTGCGGAAGGAAGTGTGATGTAGAACAAGTAGCAGAAGCATACATGCTCAAGAGGGATCACCCGAAATTCAAAGGCAACTGAATTTCGGCAACCGGGGCATCGAAGTCGGAATGCCGCGAAACTCACCGAGTCAAAGCGTTTCGCCGTTTGCGGAAGGAAGTGTGATGTAGAACAAGTAGCAGAAGCATACATGCTCAAGAGGGATCACCCGAAATTCAAAGGCAACTGAATTTCGGCAACCGGGGCATCGAAGTCGGAATGCCGCGAAACTCACCGAGTCAAAGCGTTTCGCCGTTTGCGGAAGGAAGTGTGATGTAGAACAAGTAGCAGAAGCATACATGCTCAAGAGGGATCACCCGAAATTCAAAGGCAACTGAATTTCGGCAACCGGGGCATCGAAGTCGGAATGCCGCGAAACTCACCGAGTCAAAGCGTTTCGCCGTTTGCGGAAGGAAGTGTGATGTAGAACAAGTAGCAGAAGCATACATGCTCAAGAGGGATCACCCGAAATTCAAAGGCAACTGAATTTCGGCAACCGGGGCATCGAAGTCGGAATGCCGCGAAACTCACCGAGTCAAAGCGTTTCGCCGTTTGCGGAAGGAAGTGTGATGTAGAACAAGTAGCAGAAGCATACATGCTCAAGAGGGATCACCCGAAATTCAAAGGCAACTGAATTTCGGCAACCGGGGCATCGAAGTCGGAATGCCGCGAAACTCACCGAGTCAAAGCGTTTCGCCGTTTGCGGAAGGAAGTGTGATGTAGAACAAGTAGCAGAAGCATACATGCTCAAGAGGGATCACCCGAAATTCAAAGGCAACTGAATTTCGGCAACCGGGGCATCGAAGTCGGAATGCCGCGAAACTCACCGAGTCAAAGCGTTTCGCCGTTTGCGGAAGGAAGTGTGATGTAGAACAAGTAGCAGAAGCATACATGCTCAAGAGGGATCACCCGAAATTCAAAGGCAACTGAATTTCGGCAACCGGGGCATCGAAGTCGGAATGCCGCGAAACTCACCGAGTCAAAGCGTTTCGCCGTTTGCGGAAGGAAGTGTGATGTAGAACAAGTAGCAGAAGCATACATGCTCAAGAGGGATCACCCGAAATTCAAAGGCAACTGAATTTCGGCAACCGGGGCATCGAAGTCGGAATGCCGCGAAACTCACCGAGTCAAAGCGTTTCGCCGTTTGCGGAAGGAAGTGTGATGTAGAACAAGTAGCAGAAGCATACATGCTCAAGAGGGATCACCCGAAATTCAAAGGCAACTGAATTTCGGCAACCGGGGCATCGAAGTCGGAATGCCGCGAAACTCACCGAGTCAAAGCGTTTCGCCGTTTGCGGAAGGAAGTGTGATGTAGAACAAGTAGCAGAAGCATACATGCTCAAGAGGGATCACCCGAAATTCAAAGGCAACTGAATTTCGGCAACCGGGGCATCGAAGTCGGAATGCCGCGAAACTCACCGAGTCAAAGCGTTTCGCCGTTTGCGGAAGGAAGTGTGATGTAGAACAAGTAGCAGAAGCATACATGCTCAAGAGGGATCACCCGAAATTCAAAGGCAACTGAATTTCGGCAACCGGGGCATCGAAGTCGGAATGCCGCGAAACTCACCGAGTCAAAGCGTTTCGCCGTTTGCGGAAGGAAGTGTGATGTAGAACAAGTAGCAGAAGCATACATGCTCAAGAGGGATCACCCGAAATTCAAAGGCAACTGAATTTCGGCAACCGGGGCATCGAAGTCGGAATGCCGCGAAACTCACCGAGTCAAAGCGTTTCGCCGTTTGCGGAAGGAAGTGTGATGTAGAACAAGTAGCAGAAGCATACATGCTCAAGAGGGATCACCCGAAATTCAAAGGCAACTGAATTTCGGCAACCGGGGCATCGAAGTCGGAATGCCGCGAAACTCACCGAGTCAAAGCGTTTCGCCGTTTGCGGAAGGAAGTGTGATGTAGAACAAGTAGCAGAAGCATACATGCTCAAGAGGGATCACCCGAAATTCAAAGGCAACTGAATTTCGGCAACCGGGGCATCGAAGTCGGAATGCCGCGAAACTCACCGAGTCAAAGCGTTTCGCCGTTTGCGGAAGGAAGTGTGATGTAGAACAAGTAGCAGAAGCATACATGCTCAAGAGGGATCACCCGAAATTCAAAGGCAACTGAATTTCGGCAACCGGGGCATCGAAGTCGGAATGCCGCGAAACTCACCGAGTCAAAGCGTTTCGCCGTTTGCGGAAGGAAGTGTGATGTAGAACAAGTAGCAGAAGCATACATGCTCAAGAGGGATCACCCGAAATTCAAAGGCAACTGAATTTCGGCAACCGGGGCATCGAAGTCGGAATGCCGCGAAACTCACCGAGTCAAAGCGTTTCGCCGTTTGCGGAAGGAAGTGTGATGTAGAACAAGTAGCAGAAGCATACATGCTCAAGAGGGATCACCCGAAATTCAAAGGCAACTGAATTTCGGCAACCGGGGCATCGAAGTCGGAATGCCGCGAAACTCACCGAGTCAAAGCGTTTCGCCGTTTGCGGAAGGAAGTGTGATGTAGAACAAGTAGCAGAAGCATACATGCTCAAGAGGGATCACCCGAAATTCAAAGGCAACTGAATTTCGGCAACCGGGGCATCGAAGTCGGAATGCCGCGAAACTCACCGAGTCAAAGCGTTTCGCCGTTTGCGGAAGGAAGTGTGATGTAGAACAAGTAGCAGAAGCATACATGCTCAAGAGGGATCACCCGAAATTCAAAGGCAACTGAATTTCGGCAACCGGGGCATCGAAGTCGGAATGCCGCGAAACTCACCGAGTCAAAGCGTTTCGCCGTTTGCGGAAGGAAGTGTGATGTAGAACAAGTAGCAGAAGCATACATGCTCAAGAGGGATCACCCGAAATTCAAAGGCAACTGAATTTCGGCAACCGGGGCATCGAAGTCGGAATGCCGCGAAACTCACCGAGTCAAAGCGTTTCGCCGTTTGCGGAAGGAAGTGTGATGTAGAACAAGTAGCAGAAGCATACATGCTCAAGAGGGATCACCCGAAATTCAAAGGCAACTGAATTTCGGCAACCGGGGCATCGAAGTCGGAATGCCGCGAAACTCACCGAGTCAAAGCGTTTCGCCGTTTGCGGAAGGAAGTGTGATGTAGAACAAGTAGCAGAAGCATACATGCTCAAGAGGGATCACCCGAAATTCAAAGGCAACTGAATTTCGGCAACCGGGGCATCGAAGTCGGAATGCCGCGAAACTCACCGAGTCAAAGCGTTTCGCCGTTTGCGGAAGGAAGTGTGATGTAGAACAAGTAGCAGAAGCATACATGCTCAAGAGGGATCACCCGAAATTCAAAGGCAACTGAATTTCGGCAACCGGGGCATCGAAGTCGGAATGCCGCGAAACTCACCGAGTCAAAGCGTTTCGCCGTTTGCGGAAGGAAGTGTGATGTAGAACAAGTAGCAGAAGCATACATGCTCAAGAGGGATCACCCGAAATTCAAAGGCAACTGAATTTCGGCAACCGGGGCATCGAAGTCGGAATGCCGCGAAACTCACCGAGTCAAAGCGTTTCGCCGTTTGCGGAAGGAAGTGTGATGTAGAACAAGTAGCAGAAGCATACATGCTCAAGAGGGATCACCCGAAATTCAAAGGCAACTGAATTTCGGCAACCGGGGCATCGAAGTCGGAATGCCGCGAAACTCACCGAGTCAAAGCGTTTCGCCGTTTGCGGAAGGAAGTGTGATGTAGAACAAGTAGCAGAAGCATACATGCTCAAGAGGGATCACCCGAAATTCAAAGGCAACTGAATTTCGGCAACCGGGGCATCGAAGTCGGAATGCCGCGAAACTCACCGAGTCAAAGCGTTTCGCCGTTTGCGGAAGGAAGTGTGATGTAGAACAAGTAGCAGAAGCATACATGCTCAAGAGGGATCACCCGAAATTCAAAGGCAACTGAATTTCGGCAACCGGGGCATCGAAGTCGGAATGCCGCGAAACTCACCGAGTCAAAGCGTTTCGCCGTTTGCGGAAGGAAGTGTGATGTAGAACAAGTAGCAGAAGCATACATGCTCAAGAGGGATCACCCGAAATTCAAAGGCAACTGAATTTCGGCAACCGGGGCATCGAAGTCGGAATGCCGCGAAACTCACCGAGTCAAAGCGTTTCGCCGTTTGCGGAAGGAAGTGTGATGTAGAACAAGTAGCAGAAGCATACATGCTCAAGAGGGATCACCCGAAATTCAAAGGCAACTGAATTTCGGCAACCGGGGCATCGAAGTCGGAATGCCGCGAAACTCACCGAGTCAAAGCGTTTCGCCGTTTGCGGAAGGAAGTGTGATGTAGAACAAGTAGCAGAAGCATACATGCTCAAGAGGGATCACCCGAAATTCAAAGGCAACTGAATTTCGGCAACCGGGGCATCGAAGTCGGAATGCCGCGAAACTCACCGAGTCAAAGCGTTTCGCCGTTTGCGGAAGGAAGTGTGATGTAGAACAAGTAGCAGAAGCATACATGCTCAAGAGGGATCACCCGAAATTCAAAGGCAACTGAATTTCGGCAACCGGGGCATCGAAGTCGGAATGCCGCGAAACTCACCGAGTCAAAGCGTTTCGCCGTTTGCGGAAGGAAGTGTGATGTAGAACAAGTAGCAGAAGCATACATGCTCAAGAGGGATCACCCGAAATTCAAAGGCAACTGAATTTCGGCAACCGGGGCATCGAAGTCGGAATGCCGCGAAACTCACCGAGTCAAAGCGTTTCGCCGTTTGCGGAAGGAAGTGTGATGTAGAACAAGTAGCAGAAGCATACATGCTCAAGAGGGATCACCCGAAATTCAAAGGCAACTGAATTTCGGCAACCGGGGCATCGAAGTCGGAATGCCGCGAAACTCACCGAGTCAAAGCGTTTCGCCGTTTGCGGAAGGAAGTGTGATGTAGAACAAGTAGCAGAAGCATACATGCTCAAGAGGGATCACCCGAAATTCAAAGGCAACTGAATTTCGGCAACCGGGGCATCGAAGTCGGAATGCCGCGAAACTCACCGAGTCAAAGCGTTTCGCCGTTTGCGGAAGGAAGTGTGATGTAGAACAAGTAGCAGAAGCATACATGCTCAAGAGGGATCACCCGAAATTCAAAGGCAACTGAATTTCGGCAACCGGGGCATCGAAGTCGGAATGCCGCGAAACTCACCGAGTCAAAGCGTTTCGCCGTTTGCGGAAGGAAGTGTGATGTAGAACAAGTAGCAGAAGCATACATGCTCAAGAGGGATCACCCGAAATTCAAAGGCAACTGAATTTCGGCAACCGGGGCATCGAAGTCGGAATGCCGCGAAACTCACCGAGTCAAAGCGTTTCGCCGTTTGCGGAAGGAAGTGTGATGTAGAACAAGTAGCAGAAGCATACATGCTCAAGAGGGATCACCCGAAATTCAAAGGCAACTGAATTTCGGCAACCGGGGCATCGAAGTCGGAATGCCGCGAAACTCACCGAGTCAAAGCGTTTCGCCGTTTGCGGAAGGAAGTGTGATGTAGAACAAGTAGCAGAAGCATACATGCTCAAGAGGGATCACCCGAAATTCAAAGGCAACTGAATTTCGGCAACCGGGGCATCGAAGTCGGAATGCCGCGAAACTCACCGAGTCAAAGCGTTTCGCCGTTTGCGGAAGGAAGTGTGATGTAGAACAAGTAGCAGAAGCATACATGCTCAAGAGGGATCACCCGAAATTCAAAGGCAACTGAATTTCGGCAACCGGGGCATCGAAGTCGGAATGCCGCGAAACTCACCGAGTCAAAGCGTTTCGCCGTTTGCGGAAGGAAGTGTGATGTAGAACAAGTAGCAGAAGCATACATGCTCAAGAGGGATCACCCGAAATTCAAAGGCAACTGAATTTCGGCAACCGGGGCATCGAAGTCGGAATGCCGCGAAACTCACCGAGTCAAAGCGTTTCGCCGTTTGCGGAAGGAAGTGTGATGTAGAACAAGTAGCAGAAGCATACATGCTCAAGAGGGATCACCCGAAATTCAAAGGCAACTGAATTTCGGCAACCGGGGCATCGAAGTCGGAATGCCGCGAAACTCACCGAGTCAAAGCGTTTCGCCGTTTGCGGAAGGAAGTGTGATGTAGAACAAGTAGCAGAAGCATACATGCTCAAGAGGGATCACCCGAAATTCAAAGGCAACTGAATTTCGGCAACCGGGGCATCGAAGTCGGAATGCCGCGAAACTCACCGAGTCAAAGCGTTTCGCCGTTTGCGGAAGGAAGTGTGATGTAGAACAAGTAGCAGAAGCATACATGCTCAAGAGGGATCACCCGAAATTCAAAGGCAACTGAATTTCGGCAACCGGGGCATCGAAGTCGGAATGCCGCGAAACTCACCGAGTCAAAGCGTTTCGCCGTTTGCGGAAGGAAGTGTGATGTAGAACAAGTAGCAGAAGCATACATGCTCAAGAGGGATCACCCGAAATTCAAAGGCAACTGAATTTCGGCAACCGGGGCATCGAAGTCGGAATGCCGCGAAACTCACCGAGTCAAAGCGTTTCGCCGTTTGCGGAAGGAAGTGTGATGTAGAACAAGTAGCAGAAGCATACATGCTCAAGAGGGATCACCCGAAATTCAAAGGCAACTGAATTTCGGCAACCGGGGCATCGAAGTCGGAATGCCGCGAAACTCACCGAGTCAAAGCGTTTCGCCGTTTGCGGAAGGAAGTGTGATGTAGAACAAGTAGCAGAAGCATACATGCTCAAGAGGGATCACCCGAAATTCAAAGGCAACTGAATTTCGGCAACCGGGGCATCGAAGTCGGAATGCCGCGAAACTCACCGAGTCAAAGCGTTTCGCCGTTTGCGGAAGGAAGTGTGATGTAGAACAAGTAGCAGAAGCATACATGCTCAAGAGGGATCACCCGAAATTCAAAGGCAACTGAATTTCGGCAACCGGGGCATCGAAGTCGGAATGCCGCGAAACTCACCGAGTCAAAGCGTTTCGCCGTTTGCGGAAGGAAGTGTGATGTAGAACAAGTAGCAGAAGCATACATGCTCAAGAGGGATCACCCGAAATTCAAAGGCAACTGAATTTCGGCAACCGGGGCATCGAAGTCGGAATGCCGCGAAACTCACCGAGTCAAAGCGTTTCGCCGTTTGCGGAAGGAAGTGTGATGTAGAACAAGTAGCAGAAGCATACATGCTCAAGAGGGATCACCCGAAATTCAAAGGCAACTGAATTTCGGCAACCGGGGCATCGAAGTCGGAATGCCGCGAAACTCACCGAGTCAAAGCGTTTCGCCGTTTGCGGAAGGAAGTGTGATGTAGAACAAGTAGCAGAAGCATACATGCTCAAGAGGGATCACCCGAAATTCAAAGGCAACTGAATTTCGGCAACCGGGGCATCGAAGTCGGAATGCCGCGAAACTCACCGAGTCAAAGCGTTTCGCTGTTTGCGGAAGGAAGTGTGATGTAGAACAAGTAGCAGAAGCATACATGCTCAAGAGGGATCACCCGAAATTCAAAGGCAACTGAATTTCGGCAACCGGGGCATCGAAGTCGGAATGCCGCGAAACTCACCGAGTCAAAGCGTTTCGCCGTTTGCGGAAGGAAGTGTGATGTAGAACAAGTAGCAGAAGCATACATGCTCAAGAGGGATCACCCGAAATTCAAAGGCAACTGAATTTCGGCAACCGGGGCATCGAAGTCGGAATGCCGCGAAACTCACCGAGTCAAAGCGTTTCGCCGTTTGCGGAAGGAAGTGTGATGTAGAACAAGTAGCAGAAGCATACATGCTCAAGAGGGATCACCCGAAATTCAAAGGCAACTGAATTTCGGCAACCGGGGCATCGAAGTCGGAATGCCGCGAAACTCACCGAGTCAAAGCGTTTCGCCGTTTGCGGAAGGAAGTGTGATGTAGAACAAGTAGCAGAAGCATACATGCTCAAGAGGGATCACCCGAAATTCAAAGGCAACTGAATTTCGGCAACCGGGGCATCGAAGTCGGAATGCCGCGAAACTCACCGAGTCAAAGCGTTTCGCCGTTTGCGGAAGGAAGTGTGATGTAGAACAAGTAGCAGAAGCATACATGCTCAAGAGGGATCACCCGAAATTCAAAGGCAACTGAATTTCGGCAACCGGGGCATCGAAGTCGGAATGCCGCGAAACTCACCGAGTCAAAGCGTTTCGCCGTTTGCGGAAGGAAGTGTGATGTAGAACAAGTAGCAGAAGCATACATGCTCAAGAGGGATCACCCGAAATTCAAAGGCAACTGAATTTCGGCAACCGGGGCATCGAAGTCGGAATGCCGCGAAACTCACCGAGTCAAAGCGTTTCGCCGTTTGCGGAAGGAAGTGTGATGTAGAACAAGTAGCAGAAGCATACATGCTCAAGAGGGATCACCCGAAATTCAAAGGCAACTGAATTTCGGCAACCGGGGCATCGAAGTCGGAATGCCGCGAAACTCACCGAGTCAAAGCGTTTCGCCGTTTGCGGAAGGAAGTGTGATGTAGAACAAGTAGCAGAAGCATACATGCTCAAGAGGGATCACCCGAAATTCAAAGGCAACTGAATTTCGGCAACCGGGGCATCGAAGTCGGAATGCCGCGAAACTCACCGAGTCAAAGCGTTTCGCTGTTTGCGGAAGGAAGTGTGATGTAGAACAAGTAGCAGAAGCATACATGCTCAAGAGGGATCACCCGAAATTCAAAGGCAACTGAATTTCGGCAACCGGGGCATCGAAGTCGGAATGCCGCGAAACTCACCGAGTCAAAGCGTTTCGCTGTTTGCGGAAGGAAGTGTGATGTAGAACAAGTAGCAGAAGCATACATGCTCAAGAGGGATCACCCGAAATTCAAAGGCAACTGAATTTCGGCAACCGGGGCATCGAAGTCGGAATGCCGCGAAACTCACCGAGTCAAAGCGTTTCGCCGTTTGCGGAAGGAAGTGTGATGTAGAACAAGTAGCAGAAGCATACATGCTCAAGAGGGATCACCCGAAATTCAAAGGCAACTGAATTTCGGCAACCGGGGCATCGAAGTCGGAATGCCGCGAAACTCACCGAGTCAAAGCGTTTCGCCGTTTGCGGAAGGAAGTGTGATGTAGAACAAGTAGCAGAAGCATACATGCTCAAGAGGGATCACCCGAAATTCAAAGGCAACTGAATTTCGGCAACCGGGGCATCGAAGTCGGAATGCCGCGAAACTCACCGAGTCAAAGCGTTTCGCCGTTTGCGAAAGGAAGTGTGATGTAGAACAAGTAGCAGAAGCATACATGCTCAAGAGGGATCACCCGAAATTCAAAGGCAACTGAATTTCGACAACAGGGGCATCGAAGTCGGAATGCCGCGAAACTCACCGAGTCAAAGCGTTTCGCCGTTTGCGAAAGGAAGTGTGATGTAGAACAAGTAGCAGAAGCATACATGCTCAAGAGGGATCACCCGAAATTCAAAGGCAACTGAATTTCGGCAACCGGGGCATCGAAGTCGGAATGCCGCGAAACTCACCGAGTCAAAGCGTTTCGCCGTTTGCGGAAGGAAGTGTGATGTAGAACAAGTAGCAGAAGCATACATGCTCAAGAGGGATCACCCGAAATTCAAAGGCAACTGAATTTCGGCAACCGGGGCATCGAAGTCGGAATGTCGCGAAACTCACCGAGTCAAAGCGTTTCGCTTTTTGTGGAAGGAAGTGTGATGTAGAACAATTTGCAGAAGCATACATGCTCAAGAGGGGTTACCCGAAATTCAAAGGCAACTGAATTTCGGCAACCGGGGCATCGAAGTCAGAATGTCGCGAAACTCACTGAGTCGAAGCGTTTCGTTCTTTTCGAAAGGAAGTGTGATGTAGAACAATTTGCAGAAGCATACATGCTCAAGAGGGGTTACCCGAAATTCAAAGGCAACTGAATTTCGGCAACCGGGGCATCGAAGTCAGAATGCCGCGAAACTCACCGAATCAAAGCGTTTTGCCGTTTCCGGAAGGAAGTGTGATGTAGAACAAGTAGCAGAAGCATACATGCTCAAGAGGGGTTACCCGAAATTCAAAGGCAACTGAATTTCGGCAACCGGGGCATCGAAGTCAGAATGCCGCGAAACTCACCGAATCAAAGCGCTTCGCCGTTTGCGGAAGGAAGTGTGATGTTGAACAAGTAGCAGAAGCATACATGCTCAAGATGGATCACCCGAAATTCAAAGGGCACCTGAATTTCGGCAAACCGGGGCATCGAAGTCGAAATGGCCGCGAAACTCAACGAGTCAAAAGCGTTTCGCCGGTTTGGCGGAAGGAATAGTGTGATGTAGAAACAAGTAGCAGAAGCATACATGCTCAGGAGGGATCACCCGAAATTCAAAGGCAACTGAATTTCGGCAACCGGGGCATCGAATTCGGAATGCCGCGAAACTCACCGAGTCAAAGCGTTTCGCTGTTTCGGAAGGAAGTGTGATGTAGAACAAGTAGCAGAAGCATACATGCTCAAGAGGGATCACCCGAAATTCAAAGGCAACTGAATTTCGGCAACCGAGGCATCGAATTCGGAATGCCGCGAAATTCACCGAGTCAAAGCGTTTCGCTGTTTCGGAAGGAAGTGTGATGTAGAACAAGTAGCAGAAGCATACATGCTCAAGAGGGATCACCCGAAATTCAAAGGCAACTGAATTTCGGCAACCGCGGCATCGAATTCGGAATGCCGCGAAACTCACCGAGTCAAAGCGTTTCGCTGTTTGCGGAAGGAAGTGTGATGTAGAACAAGTAGCAGAAGCATACATGTTGAGGAGGGATCACCCGAAATTCAAAGGCAACTGAATTTCGGCAACCAGGGCATCGAAGTCGAAATGCCGCGAAACTCACCGAGTCAAAGCGTTTCGCCGTTTGCGGAAGGAAGTGTGATGTAGAACAAGTAGCAGAAGCATACATGCTCAAGAGGGATCACCAAAAATTCAAAGGCAACTGAATTTCGGCAACCGGGGCATCGAATTCGGAATGCCGCAAACTCACCGAGTCAAAGCGTTTCGCTGTTTACGGAAGGAAGTGTGATGTAGAACAAGTAGCAGAAGCATACATGCTCAGGAGGGATCACCCGAAATTCAAAGGCAACTGAATTTCGGCAATCGGGGCATCGAAGTCGAAATGCCGCGAAACGCTTTGACTAGAAACTCATCGAGTCAAAGCGTTTCGCTGTTTGCGGAAGGAAGTGTGATGTAGAACAAGTAGCAAAAGCATACATGCTGAGGAGCGATCACCCGAAATTCAAAGGCAACTGAATTTCGGCAACCAGGGCATCGAATTCGGAATGCCGCGAAACTCACCGAGTCCAAGCGTTTCGCTGTTTCGGAAGGAAGTGTGATGTAGAACAAGTGGCAGAAGCGTACATGCTCAAGAAGGATCACCCGAAATTCAAAGGCAACTGAATTTCGGCAACCGGGGCATCGAAGTCGAAATGCCGCGAAACTCACCGAGTCAAAGCGTTTCGCCGTTTGCGGAAGGAAGTGTGCTGTAGAACAAGTAGCAGAAGCATACATGCTCAAGAGGGATCACCCGAAATTCAAAGGCAACTGAATTTTAGAAACCGGGGCATCGAAGTCGAAATGCCGCGAAACTCACCGAGTCAAAGCGTTTCGCCGTTTGCGGAAGGAAGTGTGATGTAGAACAAGTAGCAGAAGCATACATGCTCAGGAGGGATCACCCGAAATTCAAAGGCAACTGAATTTCGGCAACCGGGGCATCGAATTCGGAATGCCGCGAAACTCACCGAGTCAAAGTGTTTCGTTGTTTGCGGAAGGAAGTGTGCTGTAGAACAAGTAGCAGAAGCATACATGCTCAGGAGGGATCACCCGAAATTCAAAGGCAACTGAATTTCGGCAAGCGGGGCATCGAAGTCGAAATGCCGCGAAACTCACCGAGTCAAAGCGTTTGCCGTTTGCGGAAGGAAGTGTGGTGTAGAACAAGTAGCAGAAGCATACATGCTCAAGAGGGATCACCCGAAATTCAAAGGCACCTGAATTTCGGCAACCGGGACATCGAATTCGGAATGCCGCGAAACTCACCGAGTCAAAGCGTTTCACTGTTTCGGAAGGAAGTGTGATGTAGAAAAAGTGGCAGAAGCATACTTGCTCAAGTGGGATCACCCGAAATTCAAAGGTAACTGAATTTCGGCAACCGGGGCATCGAAACCGACATGCCGCGAAACTCACCGAGTCAAAGCGTTTCGCCATTTGCGGAAGGAAGTGTGATGTAGAACAAGTAGGAGAAGCATATATGCTCAGAAGGGATCACCCGAAATTCAAAGGCAACTGAATTTCGGCAACCGAGGCATCGAAGCCGAAATGCCGCGACACTCACCGAGTCAAAGCATTTTGTTGTTTGCGGAAGGAAGTGTGATGTAGAACAAGTAGCAGACACATACATGTTCAAGAGGGATCACCCGGAATTCAAAGGCAACTGAATTTCGGCAATAGGGGCATCAAATTCGGAATGCCGCGAAACTCACCGAGTCAAAGCGTTTTGCCGTTTGCGGAAGGAAGTGTGATGTAGAACAAGTAGCTGAAGCATACATGCTCAGGAGGGATCACCCGAAATTCAAAGGAAACTGAATTTCGGCAACCGGGGCATCGAAGTCGAAATGCTGCGAAACTCACCGAGTCAAAGCGTTTCGTTGTTTGCGGAAGGAAGTGTGATGTAGAACAAGTAGCAGAAGCATACATGCTCAGGAGGGATCACCCGAAATTCAAAGGCAATTCAATTTCGGCAACCGGGGCATCGAAGTCGGAATGCCGCGAAACTCACTGAGTCAAAGCGTTTCGCCGTTTGCGGAAGGAAGTGTGATGTAGAACAAGTAGCAGAAGCATACATGCTCAGGAGCGATCACCCGAAATTCAAAGGCAACTGAATTTCGGCAACCGGGGCATCGAATTTGAAATGCCGCGAAACTCACTGAGTCAAAGCGTTTCGCTGTTTGTGGAAGGAAGTGTGATGTAGAACAAGTAGCAGAAGCATACATGCTCAAGAGGGATCACCCGAAATTCAAAGGCAACTGAATTTCGGCAACCGGGGCATCGAAGTCGGAATGCCGCGAAACTCACCGAGTCAAAGCATTTCGTTGTTTGCGGAAGGAAGTGTGATGTAGAACAAGTAGCAGAAGCATACATGTTCAAGAGGGATCACCCGAAATTCAAAGGCAACTGAATTTCGGCAACCGGGGCATCGAATTCGGAATGCCGCGAAACTCACCGAGTCAAAGCGTTTCGTTGTTTGCGGAAGGAAGTGTGATGTAGAACAAGTAGCAGAAGCGTACATGCTCAGGAGGGATCACCTGAAATTCAAAGGCAACTGAATTTCGGCAACCGGGGCATCGAAGCCGAAATGCCACGAAACTCACCGAGTCAAAGCGTTTCATTGTTTGCGGAAGGAAGTGTGATGTAGAACAAGTAGCAGAAGCATACATGCTCAAGAGGGATCACCCGAAATTCAAAGGCAACTGAATTTCGGCAACCGGGGCATCGAAGTCGAAATGCCGCGAAACTCACCGAGTCAAAGCGTTTCGCCGTTTGCGGAAGGAAGTGTGATGTAGAACAAGTAGCAGAAGCATACATGCTCAAGAGGGATCACCCGAAATTCAAAGGCAACTGAATTTCGGCAACCGGGGCATCGAATTCGGAATGCCGCGAAACTCACCGAGTCAAAGCGTTTCGCTGTTTGCGGAAGGAAGTGTGATGTAGAACAAGTAGCAGAAGCATACATGCTCAAGTGGGATCACCCGAAATTCAAAGGCAACTGAATTTCGGCAACCGGGGCATCGAAGCCGACATGCCGCGAAACTCACCGAGTCAAAGCGTTTCGCCGTTTGCGGAAGGAAGTGTGATGTAGAACAAGTAGCAGAAGCATACATGCTCAAGAGGGATCACCCGAAATTCAAAGGCAACTGAATTTCGGCAACCGGGGCATCGAAGCCGAAATGCCACGAAACTCACCGAGTCAAAGCGTTTTGTTGTTTGCGAAAGGAAGTGTGATGTAGAACAAGTAGCAGAAGCATACATGCTCAGGAGGGATCACCCGAAATTCAAAGGCAACTGAATTTCGGCAATCGGGGCATCGAATTCGGAATGCCGCGAAACTCACCGAGTCAAAGTGTTTTGCCGTTTGCGGAAGGAAGTGTGATGTAGAACAAGTAGCAGAAGCATACATGCTCAAGAGGGATCACCCGAAATTCAAAGGCAACTGAATTTCGGCAACCGGGGCATCGAAGTCGGAATGCTGCGAAACTCACCGAGTCAAAGCGTTTCGTTGTTTGCGGAAGGAAGTGTGATGTAGAACAAGTAGCAGAAGCATACATGCTCAGGAGGGATCACCCGAAATTCAAAGGCAATTCAATTTCGGCAACCGGGGCATCGAAGTCGGAATGCCGCGAAACTCACCGAGTCAAAGCGTTTCGCCGTTTGCGTAAGGAAGTGTGATGTAGAACAAGTAGCAGAAGCATACATGCTCAGGAGCGATCACCCGAAATTCAAAGGCAACTGAATTTCGGCAACCGGGGCATCGAATTTGAAATGCCGCGAAACTCACTGAGTCAAAGCGTTTCGCTGTTTGTGGAAGGAAGTGTGATGTAGAACAAGTAGCAGAAGCATATATGCTCAGGAGGGATCACCCGAAATTCAAAGGCAACTGAATTTCGGCAACCGGGGCATCGAAGCCGAAATGCCGCGAAACTCACCGAGTCAAAGCATTTCGTTGTTTGCGGAAGGAGGTGTGATGTAGAACAAGTAGCAGAAGCATACATGTTCAAGAGGGATCACCCGAAATTCAAAGGCAACTGAATTTCGGCAACCGGGGCATCGAATTCGGAATGTCGCGAAACTCACCGAGTCAAAGCGTTTCGCCGCTTGCGGAAGGAAGTGTGATGTAGAACAAGTAGCAGAAGCATACATGCTCAGGAGGGATCACCCGAAATTCAAAGGAAACTGAATTTCGACAACCGGGGCATCGAAGTCGAAATGCTGCGAAACTCACCGAGTCAAAGCGTTTCGTTGTTTGCGGAAGGAAGTGTGATGTAGAACAAGTAGCAGAAGCATACATGCTCAGGAGGGATCACCCGAAATTCAAAGGCAACTGAATTTCGGCAACCGGGGCATCGAAGTCGGAATGCCGCGAAACTCATCGAGTCAAAGCGTTTCATTGTTTGCGGAAGGAAGTGTGATGTAGAACAAGTAGCAGAAGCATACATGCTCAAGAGGGATCACCCGAAATTCAAAGGCAACTGAATTTCGGCAACCGGGACATCGAAGTCGGAATGCCGCGAAACTCACCGAGTCAAAGCGTTTCGCCGTTTGCGGAAGGAAGTGTGATGTAGAACAAGTAGCAGAAGTATACATGCTCAAGAGGGATCACCCGAAATTCAAAGGCAACTAAATTTCAGCAACCGGGGCATCGAAGTCGAAATGCCGCGAAACTCACCGAGTCAAAACGTTTTGTTGTTTGCGGAAGGAAGTGTGATGTAGAACAAGTAGCAGAAACATACATGCTCAAGAGGGATCACACGAAATTCAAAGGCAACTGAATTTCTGCAACCGGGGCATCGAAGTCGGAATGCCGTGAAACTCACCCAGTCAAAGCGTTTGGCCCTTTGCAGAAGGAAGTGTGATGTAGAACAAGTAGCAGAAGCATACATGCTCAAGAGGGATCACCCGAAATTCAAAGGCAACTGAATTTCGGCAACCGGGGCATCGAAGTCGAAATGCTGCGAAACTCACCGAGTCAAAGCGTTTCGTTGTTTGCGGAAGGAAGTGTGATGTAGAACAAGTAGCAGAAGCATACATGCTCAAGAGGGATCACCCGAAATTCAAAGGCAACTGAATTTCGGCAACCGGGGCATCGAAGTCGGAATGCCGCGAAACTCACCGAGTCAAAGCGTTTGGCCGTTTGCGGAAGGAAGAGTGATGTAGAACAAGTAGCAGAAGCATAAATGCTCAAGAGGGCTCACCCGAAATTCAAAGGCAACTGAATTTCGGCAACCGGGGCATCGAAGTTGGAATGCCGCGAAACTCACTGAGTCAAAGCGTTTCTCTGTTTGCGGAAGGAAGTGTGATGTAGAACAAGTAGCAGAAGCATACATGCTCAAGAGGGATCACCCGAAATTCAAAGGCAACTGAATTTCGGCAACCGGGGCATCGAAGTCGGAATGCCGCGAAACTCACCGAGTCAAAGCGTTTCGCCGTTTGCGTAAGGAAGTGTGATGTAGAACAAGTAGCAGAAGCATACATGCTCAGGAGCGATCACCCGAAATTCAAAGGCAACTGAATTTCGGCAATCGGGGCATCGAAGTTGAAATGCCGCGAAACTCACCGAGTCAAAGCGTTCGCCGTTTGCGGAAGGAAGTGTGATGTAGAACAAGTAGCAGAAGCATACATGCTCAGGAGGGATCACCCGAAATTCAAAGGCAATTCAATTTCGGCAACCGGGGCATCGAAGTCGGAATGCCGCGAAACTCACCGAGTCAAAGCGTTTCGCCGTTTGCGTAAGGAAGTGTGATGTAGAACAAGTAGCAGAAGCATACATGCTCAGGAGGGATCACCCGAAATTCAAAGGAAACTGAATTTCGGCAACCGGGGCATCGAAGTCGAAATGCTGCGAAACTCACCGAGTCAAAGCGTTTCGTTGTTTGCGGAAGGAAGTGTGATGTAGAACAAGTAGCAGAAGCATACATGCTCAGGAGGGATCACCCGAAATTCAAAGGCAACTGAATTTCGGCAACCGGGGCATCGAATTCGGAATGTCGCGAAACTCACCGAGTCAAAGCGTTTCGCTGTTTCGGAAGGAAGTGTGATGTAGAACAAGTAGCAGAAGCATACATTGTCAAGAGGGATCTCCCGAAATTCAAAGGCAACTGAATTTCGGCAATCGGGGCATCGAAGTTGAAATGCCGCGAAACTCACCGAGTCAAAGCGTTCGCCGTTTGCGGAAGGAAGTGTGATGTAGAACAAGTAGCACAAGCATACATGCTCACGAGGGATCACCCGAAATTCAAAGGCAACTGAATTTCAGCAACCGGGGCATCGAAGTCGAAATGCCGCGAAACTCACCTGGTCAAAGCGTTTCGCCGTTTGTGGAAGGAAGTGTGATGTAGAACAAGTAGCATAAGCATACATGCTGAGGAGGGATCACCCGAAATTCAAAGGCAACTGAATTTTGGCAACCGGGGCATCGAATTCGGAATGCCGCGAAACTCACCGAGTCAAAGCGTTTCGCTGTTTCGAAAGGAAGTGTGATGTAGAAGAAATGGCAGAAGCATACATGCTCAAGAGGGATCACCCGAAATTCAAAGGCAACTGAATTTCGGCAACCGGGGCATCGAAGCCGACATGCCGCGAAACTCACCGAGTCAAAGCGTTTCGCCGTTTGTGGAAGGAAGTGTGATGTAGAACAAGTAGCAGAAGCATACAAACCAGTGGCCCGGCCGGGCTCAGCAGCACTGTGCAAGTGAATTAAAATTCACTTGCACAGTGTAAGAGATGCTTAATTAAAAAGGGGAGCTTCTTACCTGGTCTGCGAGGGGATGGAGACGGTGGCGAAGCTCTGGCTGGCCGACTACATCCTCTGCTCTTCTCCTTCTTCTGCTTTCTTTTGTTTCCTTTTGATTCTGTGCCCGTTTACTTCAGTCTTCTTGCAGCTCTTGGGATGATGAAGGAAACAATAATGAAGAGCCGGTTTACTGTGATGTTCTTTGAATGAATACTGGTCTTTCCTTTGTTTGCAGGGACGAAAACGGTTTCAAAGATAATTCTTGTCACTATGTGTGTGTGCTGCCCTTTTTCTCCCTTGCTCTCTGCGTTTTTATTTCTGCGGGTCTCTCTGTTTTTTTCCTGTTTCCCCTCTTGTTTCGTTTGTGTTTTTTTTGTTTCTGTGATTCCCCCGATTCTGTGTTTCTCCCCCTTTTTTTTGTCCCCCCTCTCTTTTCGTTTGTGCTCTCTGTTTTCTCCTTTCATTTCTGTGATCCCCCTCCCTTTTGTTCTGTGATTTCTTCCTTTTATAAGGCCAGAACTGGTGGTAACAGCCATCTTCAATGAGTAAGCGTTGCTGCCAACGGATGAAACGTCTCTGCCTTTAATGGCAGAGCCGTTGCAGAGGAAGAAGACGGTGAACAGTCGCTGCAAAACGGCCCCGTTTTCTAGTTCTAAAGGCTGCTTTCAATTTGGTCCCTGGAATTATGAAATCGTGCAATCAAGCCCCTGGATAAAATTTAAATTTGGACCCCTTTATTTCGGCGCTTTTCCAATGTCGTCCTTGTATTTTTAATTTCAAAATTTGGACCCCAAACCTTAATAGTTTTTCAATTAAGCCCTTGAATAAGTTAATTTAATTAAATCCAAAGTCCAATTAAGTCTAAAACTTATCAATTCTCTAATTAAACCCCTGATTGAATTAATAAAATTAATTACAAGCTTAATTAAGTCTCCAAACTTATCAATTCTCCAATTAAATCCTTAACTGAATTAATTAAATTAATTCAAAGCTTAATTAAGTCTCAAAACTTATTAATTCTCCAATTAAATCCTTGATTGGATGAATTAACTTAATTTCAAGCTTAATTAAGTCTAGAAATTTATCAATCCTCCAGTTAAACCCTTAATTAGATTAAATAAATTAATTTCAAGCTTAATTAGATTAATTTCAAAGTTTATTTAAACCCAAAACTTCCATTCATATTGCCCTTAACCCAAAATTTAATTCATTCTTCATTTATTTCATTTTACTTGTTTTTTCATCATCATCATTATTTTTTCATCAAATTTTTTATCCTTTTCAATAAATAAAATAATAATAATAATAAAAATAAAATGGTCAAAAATTGGGTTATGACAGTTGCCCCCTCTTTATAATATTTACTATGCAAAGATATTGGAAAATTTCATTTTCTTTTATCTTTGTGTAGTAAATTTATAAAGAAAAGTAGATAGAGAAAGAACCATTTTTTTTCCTTTTTTTTTCTTGAAAACTTAAAAAACAGTAGATTGACTCACGACCTTTAGAGAGAGATGTAGAAAACAAGAAACAAGTCATTTGGAAGACGACCCACTTTTTTTTTGTTTTTTTTTTTAAAAAAAACAGTAGATGGACACATGACTTTTACAGAGATTGAAAACAAGAAACAAGTCATTTTGGAAGACGACCCACTTTTTTTGTTTTTGGTTTTTTTGTTTTTTTTTGTTTTTTTTTGTTTTTTTTTTTTTTGTTTTTTTAGAAGTGGTCTCATTGTGATGGGTGACCTACCTAAGTAAAAAAAAAAGAAAAATGAGGGCTTGAAAGCACACTTGAAAGAATGTAAAGGCTCGTACATGAGCTCAAAAAAGAAAGCGAGTGCTCAAAATGCGCTCAAAAAGAAAAGCGAGGGCTCAGACGCGCTCGAGAAGGAAGGTGAGTGCTCAAAGGCACTTGAAAGGGAAAGCGAGTGCTCAAAGGCACTTGAAGGGGAAAGCGAGTGCTCAGAGGCACTAGTGCTCAAAGGCACTTGAAGGGCAAAGCGAGTGCTCAGAGGCACTGGTGCTCAAAGGCACTTGAAAGGCAAAGCGAGTGCTCAGAGGCACTGGTGCTCCAAGGCACTGGTGCTCAAAGGCACTTGAAGGGGAATCGAGTGCTCAGAGGCACTGGTGCTCAAAGGCACTTGAAGGGCAAAGCGAGTGCTCAGAGGCACTGGTGCTCAAAGGCACTTGAAGGGGAATCGAGTGCTCAGAGGCACTGGTGCTCAAAGGCACTTGAAGGGAAAAGCGAGTGCTCAGAGGCACTGGTGCTCAAAGGCACTTGAAGGGGAATCGAGTGCTCAGAGGTCACTGGTGCTCAAAGGTGCTTGAAGAGGAATCGAGTGCTCAGAGGCACTGGTGCTCAAAGGCACTTGAAGGGAAAAGCGAGTGCTCAGAGGCACTGGTGCTCAGAGGCACGGGTGCTCAAAGGCACTTGAAGGGAAAGCGAGTGCTCAGAGGCACTAGTGCTCAAAGGCACTTGAATGGTAAAGCGAGTGCTCAGAGGCACTAGTGCTCAGAGGCACTTGAAGGGGAAAGCGAGTGCTTAGAGGCGCTCGAAAAGGAAGACAAGGGCTCAGAGGCACTCGCACAGAAAAGCAAGGGCTCAAAGGCGCTCGAAGAGGAAAGCGAGTGCTCAAAGGCACTTGAAGAAGAAAGTGAGGGCTCAAAGGCGCTCGAGAAGGAAGGTAAATGCTCAAAGGCATTTGAAAAGGAAAACGGGTGCTCAAAGGCACTCGAAGAGGAAGAAAAGCACGAAGATTTTTCAGATGGCCTATTTCTTATGGGCGGCCTTCCCATGTTGAAAAATTCTCAAAAATGAAAAACATTCAACAACAATTTTGATCTTTGGCCATTTCAAGTTGGCCTTCCACTTGATGGATTCCATTGGGATTTTCTCATATGAAATTTGCAAAACTCATTGTCCAATGTCTCAAATTTTAGATGATATGCATGCATCTTTACCTGATTTGAAATATAGGCCCCCATTTCTTTTTAATCTTCTTGTTGCTTGACTGATGAGGACTTGCTACCTCTGATTTGGGTCATTTTTGTCGCTTGGCTTCTAGCCCACTCGAGTTGGCCCATGTAAGTCTATTTCCAGATTTGTTCCCACAACTCAGCCTTTATGGCGCCCATCGCGACCCACTTATTTGCTGAAGATTTCTGACTCGTCAAATAATTTGAGAGGACTTATTCATTGCCCCTCATTTCACTGATAAAAACATTCGGTGTCACTTGCTGAAAGGATCAAATTGTCTTTCGTAAACCAAAATGCCCCTTGTCTTGTTGTAGGAGATATTCCTCTCTTTTTCTAGAAGAGAAAATACAATATTGCCCCCTTGTACTGGTCATTGCCCCCAAGTGTGCTTTGTCAGCGACTTAGACAAATAATGATTTTAAAAGACCATTCTCTCACATCTCTTTTGGTTCATTTCAGTGAAGGAATGTGGGTCTAGAATGAATCTTGAAATCTTGATCTTGCATTTTGAAAACAAAAATTATTTCGATGTGAATCTAAAACAATTTGCTTTTGAAATCTTGCAACTCCTTGGTTATTTCCTTTATTGGAAAAGGAGGTTATTTGCTCTTGTGTTTGGCAATGAGATCTTCAGTCATGAGATGACCTTTTGTTTCAAAGTGAAGGGCTCGAGAAAAAGCTCGAGGTTTTATATGAGAAAAATTTATCTCTTTTTGAATCATTCATTTTTATCAGCATGAATAATAATGAGTAGTTTATTCTTGATGTCATGAATCTTATGAAAAAGTATTCTTTGCATTTGAAGAGCATTGTTTATTGTTCTAGGTTGCTTGCTTGCTTGATTAGAAATGACTTTTACAGGCACGTAACGTAGGCTGTGGTTCTTGGTTATGAAAGAAAAGGATTCATAAAGCTCAAAGAGTGTTTCAGGGTTTCAAAGACTAAGGATCACTATCAACAATTTGACTATTGACGTCATTCATATTTTCTTTTGTCGCACTTCTTTGATTTGTTGCTTCTTCTTTTTTTATTGCTTTGCTAGGGCATACCCACTTTAATTTTGGATGTCACGTTTTCTAGTGATTTGGGCATGCCCCCTAGCATTTGAGTTTCTTGAGCTCTTATGCTTTTTTTTTGGCTTTCTTGTAGCTTTTTCACTTTTCTCATTGAAATTTTCTCTTGCCCCCCAGTGTGGGGTGTGATCCTAGTCGGGATTTTTTCATGAAAGAAAAATTATTCAGGCTCAAAAAGGGATAGCAAGGGATGTACTTATTTCAGAATGTGAAAGGAATAACAAAGATGGCCTTTCCTCATTTTAAGCGCAAGCAGTTAAGATCAATAAACTTTGACCTCATCCAGTGTGATGGTTTGGTCCTTGCAAAGATGCATTTCATGGATCATGAGCAACGAGTGTACTACATACCATTATTCATACATTTAAAAACAAATGATTCAAGAGTCATGGGTAAGGGTGTTTATTCATTTGTTTTTTTTTTTTATATAATTTAGTCACCTCAATGATGGAGTTGCTTGATTCAATTGTCATTCTACAAGTAGAATGTTAAAAATATCATTTTTGAAAGAACATCAAATTATTTTTGAAATCAAAATACCAGATCAATTTTTTCAAAACTCCAATAGGGAAATGAATTTTGGTACAAGAGATGAATTACGTCTATGAGATCACGCGAGGCTTCAAAGGTGTATTTGTGAGTCCTTATAAGAAAACTCTCTTAAGAAGATAAATAATGATTGGTCGCAAACACGATTGAATGAGAAACTCATTATTTCATTGAAGCTTAGGAAAAGAAGTTCAACAACAAAGAACTTATGCCAACATGAATACTGGCATGATAACACAAAAAGGGCTAAACATTTTGTGATCATTCATTGGAATTTCTGGAATCTTTCAAACATTCATTATGCTCGACAAAGGCATCTTTTCAACACTTAGTTGCAGTCACATGCAGACCATTCTCGACCTACCATCACCATAGCTTTATCTTCAAAACAATTGATATATGGGAGTTGGTGCGAAGCAATCAGCTATAGGAACGATAAGTGCCTTGGCAAGCACCTTCAGTGAAACCGTTTTTCTTAGTCGGGTTAGCAATCTTACCTAACCTAATGGCTTGTTCAATCCTCTCAGCTATAACAACTAGGTCAGTGAAATGTTGTGCAGAGCTTCTAACCAAGTATTCAAAGTACGGAGCTTTAAATGTATTGGAAAATAAACTGATCATCTCTTTTTCCAACATGGGAGGATTAACTTGTGCAGCTACCTCGCTCCATCTCCGGGCATATTCTCTTATGGACTCCTTGTTGTTCTTCTCCATAGCTTGCAAGCTTAACCGATCAGGGCCCACGTCTATATTGAACTTATATTGCCTCATGAAGGCATCAACTAAGTCCTTCCATTTTTTAACCTTGGTATTGTCCAACCGCATATACCAAGTAAGGGCAACGTCACTCAAGCTATCTTGAAAAAAATGAATCAGCAATTTCTCATCATCAACCACCTCAGCCATTTTGTTGCAGTATGCTTTGAGATGAGTTATAGGGCATTGAGTTCCCGTATATTTGACAAATTCTGGCACTCTAAACTTTTTGGGAATGACAATGTTGGGCACCAAACACATATTGACAGCTTTCACCAGGTCACACAAATGGTTTCCCTCAACTACCCTTATCCTCTTCTCTAGGGTAGTCCATTTTTCCCAATCCTCTTCTTTCACCATCTTGCCCTTTTGAGATTCTTTCTCGGTGGAATCAGTGGTAAATGGCATTTTCATGGGGTATGCTGGATGGAAATGCATAGCTTGTTGAAATTCAGATGACACCCTATTTGCCTCCAGATTCTGTGGATCAAAATGAGTTACATTCATATCTTCAGGCTAAGCTATAAGTGTTGCTTTTCCGAATTTATCTCTCAAGGCTTGCTCGAGTAGACTAGTAAGCCTTGCGACTTCTTCTTTAAGATTATCCACCTCTTTTTCATGTTGGGCTTCCAACTGGGCTCTTTCTTCATTTTTCATTTGTCTTTTTCTCGAACGAGTGTTATAAATGAGTTTCAATTGGGGACCTATATTTCAACCTGCTAACTGTAAATCATGCAATTATGCAAAAATGCTAAAGAAATAATAATAAAAAAATGCGTATGAAATGCGAACTTGCCCTTCACGGGGTGACAACCTAATTGAAAGATCCTAATTACTGAGTGCATCAAGGGGTTGGTCATTATCTAGTTTCAAAGGGTCTCTCGCATGCTCAGTGATCGTCCATGAAAGGTCGATATGAGGCTTACAAGTAGTGTGAAGATAGAGGCCCTGAGTAATATCAGTTTAGCATATCAACCACTTCCAAGTAAACAATCAAGCGAGAGTTGGATGGTTTCACGAGTCTTTCCCAGGCTAAAGCCATTGGGGTACCGTTACTTTCCCACTTATCCTAGGTTGCAAAGTGTGTGCTCTCAAAGTGATGCATGGCAACATAAACAAGGATGCATGCTAAAGCAGTAAATGCAGGAAAAATAAACAAATAAAAACAACAAAAAAAAAAATTAAATAAAAAATAGCAATAATAAGACAAAAGACAAAGCTTAATCATTTTCCCCAGTGGACTCGCCATTCTGTCGCACCCGACATCGCGGCGGCCCTAAAAATAATAATTCTCTTGAATTATGGAAAAAGAACAGATTTCTGGCATCCGGTTCTTTTAAGGAAAAAATGTCTCGTTTGAGGAGTCGCCACCTAGTATTATGGTCACTAGGAACCCTAACTAGTCAACAGAGATTCTATGGCTCGGGATTGGTTACGTAAAAGGGAAGATATTATCACCCCTTCAACGTTCTGCCTAAGACAGACTGCATTGCTGGTTTTGTCTTAAATTGCTAAATGTTTATTAGTTTATGCTATGATGATTTGTTTATAATATTCCTGACTCTGGCGTCAGTGAATATTCGAGCTCGAATAATTCCAACTCTGGCGTTGGTAAAAATTCGTAGCTACGAAAATTAATTAGATCAATATTTTTTATTCCCTACTCTAACGCCAATGAATAAATAAATAAAAATAAATTTATTTTTACGCATGCACATATTTGTTTATTTTTCTAGCTAAACAAAATAAAAATACAACGAATAAAAATAATATAAATTTAAACCGGTATTTTTATTCCTGACTCTGGCGTCAGTGAATAAACCAATAAATTTACATTATTTTTATTCATGCATACACATTTTTTTTTTTTTTATTTTTTTATTTTTCTGCTTTTTATTTTTCTATTTTTTCTATTTTTTTTTATTTTTTTTGGGCTGGGCCCAGCTCAGCCCGCATGGGCTGGGCTAAGCCCAGCCAGCCCGGCCCGGCCACTGGCCCAAGCCAGTGGCCCGGCCGGGCTCAGCAGCACTGTGCAAGTGAATTAAAATTCACTTGCACAGTGTAAGAGATGCTTAATTAAAAAGGGGAGCTTCTTACCTGGTCTGCGAGGGGATGGAGACGGTGGCGAAGCTCTGGCTGGCCGACTACATCCTCTGCTCTTCTCCTTCTTCTGCTTTCTTTTGTTTCCTTTTGATTCTGTGCCCGTATACTTCAGTCTTCCTGCAGCTCTTGGGATGATGAAGGAAACAATAATGAAGAGCCGGTTTACTGTGATGTTCTTTGAATGAATACTGGTCTTTCCTTTGTTTGCAGGGACGAAAACGGTTTCAAAGATAATTCTTGTCACTATGTGTGTGTGCTGCCCTTTTTCTCCCTTGCTCTCTGCGTTTTTATTTCTGCGGGTCTCTCTGTTTTTTTCCTGTTTCCCCTCTTGTTTCGTTTGTGTTTTTTTTGTTTCTGTGATTCCCCCCGATTCTGTGTTTCTCCCCCTTTTTTTTGTCCCCCCTCTCTTTTCGTTTGTGCTCTCTGTTTTCTCCTTTCGTTTCTGTGATCCCCCCTCCCTTTTGTTCTGTGATTTCTTCCTTTTATAAGGCCAGAACCGGTGGTAACAGCCATCTTCAATGAGTAAGCGTTGCTGCCAACGGATGAAACGTCTCTGCCTTTAATGGCAGAGCCGTTGCAGAGGAAGAAGACGGTGAACAGTCGCTGCAAAACGGCCCCGTTTTCTAGTTCTAAAGGCTGCTTTCAATTTGGTCCCTGGAATTATGAAATCGTGCAATCAAGCCCCTGGATAAAATTTAAATTTGGACCCCTTTATTTCGGCGCTTTTCCAATGTCGTCCTTGTATTTTTAATTTCAAAATTTGGACCCCAAACCTTAATAGTTTTTCAATTAAGCCCTTGAATAAGTTAATTTAATTAAATCCAAAGTCCAATTAAGTCTAAAACTTATCAATTCTCTAATTAAACCCCTGATTGAATTAATAAAATTAATTACAAGCTTAATTAAGTCTCCAAACTTATCAATTCTCCAATTAAATCCTTAACTGAATTAATTAAATTAATTCAAAGCTTAATTAAGTCTCAAAACTTATTAATTCTCCAATTAAATCCTTGATTGGATGAATTAACTTAATTTCAAGCTTAATTAAGTCTAGAAATTTATCAATCCTCCAGTTAAACCCTTAATTAGATTAAATAAATTAATTCCAAGCTTAATTAGATTAATTTCAAAGTTTATTTAAACCCCAAAACTTCCATTCATATTGCCCTTAACCCAAAATTTAATTCATTCTTCATTTATTTCATTTTACTTGTTTTTTCATCATCATCATTATTTTTTCATCAAATTTTTTATCCTTTTCAATAAATAAAATAATAATAATAATAAAAATAAAATGGTCAAAAATTGGGTTATGACAGTTGCCCCTCTTTATAATATTTACTATGCAAAGATATTGGAAAATTTCATTTTCTTTTATCTTTGTGTAGTAAATTTATAAAGAAAAGTAGATAGAGAAAGAACCATTTTTTTTCCTTTTTTTTTCTTGAAAACTTAAAAAACAGTAGATTGACTCACGACCTTTAGAGAGAGATGTAGAAAACAAGAAACAAGTCATTTGGAAGACGACCCACTTTTTTTTGTTTTTTTTTTTTTGAAAACAGTAGATGGACACATGACTTTTACAGAGATTGAAAACAAGAAACAAGTCATTTTGGAAGACGACCCACTTTTTTTGTTTTTGGTTTTTTTGTTTTTTTTTGTTTTTTTGTTTTTTTTTTTTTTTTTTTAGAAGTGGTCTCATTGTGATGGGTGACCTACCTAAGTAAAAAAAAAAGGAAAATGAGGGCTTGAAAGCACACTTGAAAGAATGTAAAGGCTCGTACATGAGCTCAAAAAAGAAAGCGAGTGCTCAAAATGCGCTCAAAAAGAAAAGCGAGGGCTCAGACGCGCTCGAGAAGGAAGGTGAGTGCTCAAAGGCACTTGAAAGGGAAAGCGAGTGCTCAAAGGCACTTGAAGGGGAAAGCGAGTGCTCAGAGGCACTAGTGCTCAAAGGCACTTGAAGGGCAAAGCGAGTGCTCAGAGGCACTGGTGCTCAAAGGCACTTGAAAGGCAAAGCGAGTGCTCAGAGGCACTGGTGCTCAAAGGCACTGGTGCTCAAAGGCACTTGAAGGGGAATCGAGTGCTCAGAGGCACTGGTGCTCAAAGGCACTTGAAGGGCAAAGCGAGTGCTCAGAGGCACTGGTGCTCAAAGGCACTTGAAGGGGAATCGAGTGCTCAGAGGCACTGGTGCTCAAAGGCACTTGAAGGGAAAAGCGAGTGCTCAGAGGCACTGGTGCTCAAAGGCACTTGAAGGGGAATCGAGTGCTCAGAGGTCACTGGTGCTCAAAGGTGCTTGAAGAGGAATCGAGTGCTCAGAGGCACTGGTGCTCAAAGGCACTTGAAGGGAAAAGCGAGTGCTCAGAGGCAATGGTGCTCAAAGGCACTTGAAGGGAAAGCGAGTGCTCAGAGGCACTTGAAGGGTAAAACGAGTGCTCAGAGGCACTAGTGCTCAAAGGCACTTGAATGGTAAAGCGAGTGCTCAGAGGCACTAGTGCTCAGAGGCACTTGAAGGGGAAAGCGAGTGCTTAGAGGCGCTCGAAAAGGAAGACAAGGGCTCAGAGGCACTCGCACAGAAAAGCAAGGGCTCAAAGGCGCTCGAAGAGGAAAGCGAGTGCTCAAAGGCACTTGAAGAAGAAAGTGAGGGCTCAAAGGCGCTCGAGAAGGAAGGTAAATGCTCAAAGGCATTTGAAAAGGAAAACGGGTGCTCAAAGGCACTCGAAGAGGAAGAAAAGCACGAAGATTTTTTAGATGGCCTATTTCTTATGGGCGGCCTTCCCATGTTGAAAAATTCTCAAAAATGAAAAACATTCAACAACAATTTTGATCTTTGGCCATTTCAAGTTGGCCTTCCACTTGATGGATTCCATTGGGATTTTCTCATATGAAATTTGCAAAACTCATTGTCCAATGTCTCAAATTTTAGATGATATGCATGCATCTTTACCTGATTTGAAATATAGGCCCCCATTTCTTCTTAATCTTCTTGTTGCTTGACTGATGAGGACTTGCTACCTCTGATTTGGGTCATTTTTGTCGCTTGGCTTCTAGCCCACTCGAGTTGGCCCATGTAAGTCTATTTCCAGATTTGTTCCCACAACTCAGCCTTTATGGCGCCCATCGCGACCCACTTATTTGCTGAAGATTTCTGACTCGTCAAATAATTTGAGAGGACTTATTCATTGCCCCTCATTTCACTGATAAAAACATTCGGTGTCACTTGCTGAAAGGATCAAATTGTCTTTCGTAAACCAAAATGCCCCTTGTCTTGTTGTAGGAGATATTCCTCTCTTTTTCTAGAAGAGAAAATACAATATTGCCCCCTTGTACTGGTCATTGCCCCCAAGTGTGCTTTGTCAGCGACTTAGACAAATAATGATTTTAAAAGACCATTCTCTCATATCTCTTTTGGTTCATTTCAGTGAAGGAATGTGGGTCTAGAATGAATCTTGAAATCTTGATCTTGCATTTTGAAAACAAAAATTATTTCGATGTGAATCTAAAACAATTTGCTTTTGAAATCTTGCAACTCCTTGGTTATTTCCTTTATTGGAAAAGGAGGTTATTTGCTCTTGTGTTTGGCAATGAGATCTTCAGTCATGAGATGACCTTTTGTTTCAAAGTGAAGGGCTCGAGAAAAAGCTCGAGGTTTTATATGAGAAAAATTTATCTCTTTTTGAATCATTCATTTTTATCAGCATGAATAATAATGAGTAGTTTATTCTTGATGTCATGAATCTTATGAAAAAGTATTCTTTGCATTTGAAGAGCATTGTTTATTGTTCTAGGTTGCTTGCTTGCTTGATTAGAAATGACTTTTACAGGCACGTAACGTAGGCTGTGGTTCTTGGTTATGAAAGAAAAGGATTCATAAGGCTCAAAGAGTGTTTCAGGGTTTCAAAGACTAAGGATCACTATCAACAATTTGACTATTGACGTCATTCATATTTTCTTTTGTCGCACTTCTTTGATTTGTTGCTTCTTCTTTTTTTATTGCTTTGCTAGGGCATACCCACTTTAATTTTGGATGTCACGTTTTCTAGTGATTTGGGCATGCCCCCTAGCATTTGAGTTTCTTGAGCTCTTATGCTTTTTTTTTGGCTTTCTTGTAGCTTTTTCACTTTTCTCATTGAAATTTTCTCTTGCCCCCCAGTGTGGGGTGTGATCCTAGTCGGGATTTTTTCATGAAAGAAAAATTATTCAGGCTCAAAAAGGGATAGCAAGGGATGTACTTATTTCAGAATGTGAAAGGAATAACAAAGATGGCCTTTCCTCATTTTAAGCGCAAGCAGTTAAGATCAATAAACTTTGACCTCATCCAGTGTGATGGTTTGGTCCTTGCAAAGATGCATTTCATGGATCATGAGCAACGAGTGTACTACATACCATTATTCATACATTTAAAAACAAATGATTCAAGAGTCATGGGTAAGGGTGTTTATTCATTTTTTTTTTTTTTTTATAATTTAGTCACCTCAATGATGGAGTTGCTTGATTCAATTGTCATTCTACAAGTAGAATGTTAAAAATATCATTTTTGAAAGAACATCAAATTATTTTTGAAATCAAAATACCAGATCAATTTTTTCAAAACTCCAATAGGGAAATGAATTTTGGTACAAGAGATGAATTACGTCTATGAGATCACGCGAGGCTTCAAAGGTGTATTTGTGAGTCCTTATAAGAAAACTCTCTTAAGAAGATAAATAATGATTGGTCGCAAACACGATTGAATGAGAAACTCATTATTTCATTGAAGCTTAGGAAAAGAAGTTCAACAACAAAGAACTTATGCCAACATGAATACTGGCATGATAACACAAAAAGGGCTAAACATTTTGTGATCATTCATTGGAATTTCTGGAATCTTTCAAACATTCATTATGCTCGACAAAGGCATCTTTTCAACACTTAGTTGCAGTCACATGCAGACCATTCTCGACCTACCATCACCATAGCTTTATCTTCAAAACAATTGATATATGGGAGTTGGTGCGAAGCAATCAGCTATAGGAACGATAAGTGCCTTGGCAAGCACCTTCAGTGAAACCATTTTACTTGTTTTTTCATCATCATCATTATTTTTTCATCAAATTTTTTATCCTTTTCAATAAATAAAATAATAATAATAATAAAAATAAAATGGTCAAAAATTGGGTTCTGACACGGGGCATCGAATTCAGAATGCCGCGAAACACACCGAGTCAAAGCGTTTCGCCGTTTGCGGAAGGAAGTGTGATGTAGAACAAGTAGCAGAAGCATACATGCTCAGGAGGGATCACCCGAAATTCAAAGGCAACTGAATTTCGGCAACCGGGGCATCGAAGTCGAAATGCCGCGAAACTCACCGAGTCAAAGCGTTTCGCCGTTTGGGGAAGGAAGTGTGATGAAGAACAAGTAGCAGAAGCATACATGCTCAGGAGGGATCACCCGAAATTCAAAGGCAACTGAATTTCGGCAACCGGGGCATCGAATTCAGAATGCCGCGAAACTCACCGAGTCAAATTGTTTCGCCGTTTGCGGAAGGAAGTGTGATGTAGAACAAGTAGCAGAAGCATACATTGTCAAGAGGGATCACCCGAAATTCAAAGGCAACTGAATTTCGGCAACCGGGGCATCGAAGTCGGAATGCCGCGAAAGTAACCGAGTCAAAGCGTTCGCTGTTTGCGGAAGGAAGTGTGATGTAGAACAAGGAGCAGAAGCATACATGCTCAGGAGGGATCACCCGAAATTCAAAGGCAACTGAATTTCGGCAACCGGGGCATCGAATTCGGAATGCCGCGAAACTCACCGAGTCAAAGCGTTTCGCTGTTTGTGGAAGGAAGTGTGATGTAGAAAAGTAGCAGAAGCATACATGCTCAGGAGGGATCACCCGAAATTCAAAGGCAACTGAATTTCGGCAACCGGGGCATCGAAGCCGAAATGCCGCGAAACTCACCGAGTCAAATCGTTTCGTTATTTGCGGAAGGAAGTGTCATGTAGAACAAGTAGCAGACACATACATGCTCAAGAGGGATCACCCGAAATTCAAAGGCAACTGAATTTCGGCAAACGGGGCATCGAAGGCGGAATGCCCCGAAACTCACCGAGTCAAAGCGTTTCGCCGTTTGCGGAAGGAAGTGTGATGTAGAACAAGTAGCAGAAGCGTACATGCTCAGGAGGGATCACCCGAAATTCAAAGGCAACTGAATTTCGGCAACCGGGGCATCGAAGCTGAAATGCCGCGAAACTCACCGAGTCAAAGCGTTTAATTGTTTGCGAACGGAAGTGAGATGTAGAAGAAGTAGCAGACACATACATGCTCAAGAGGGATGACCCGAAATTCAAAGGCAACTGAATTTCGACAAACGGGGCATCGAAGGCGAAATGCCCCGAAACTCACCGAGTCAAAGCGTTTCACCGTTTGCGGAAGGAAGTGTGATGTAGAACAAGTAGCAAAAGCATACATGCTCAAGAGGGATCACCCGAAATTCAAAGGCAACTGAATTTCGGAAACCGGGGCATCGAATTCGGAATGCCGCGAAACACACCGATTCAAAGCGTTTCGCCGTTTGCAGAAGGAAGTGTGATGTAGAGCAAGTAGCAGAAGCATACATGCTCAAGAGGAATCACCCGAAATTCAAACGCAACTGAATTTCGGCAACCGGGGCATCGTATTCAGAATGCCGCGAAACTCACCGAGTCAAATTGTTTCACCGTTTGCGGAAGGAAGTGTGATGTAGAACAAGTAGCAGAAGCATACATTGTCAAGAGGGATCACCCGAAATTCAAAGGCAACTGAATTTCGGCAACCGGGGCATCGAAGTCGAAATGCCGCGAAACTCACCGAGTCAAAGCGTTTCGCCATTTGCGGAAGGAAGTGTGATGTAGAACAAGTAGCAGAAGCATACATGCTCAAGAGGGATCACCCGAAATTCAAAGGCAACTAAATTTCGGCAACCGGGGCATCGAAGTTGAAATGCCGCGAAACTCACCGAGTCAAAGCGTTTCGCCGTTTGCGGAAGGAAGTGTGATGTAGAACAAGTAGCAGAAGCATACATGCTCAAGAGGGATCACCCGAAATTCAAAGGCAACTGAATTTCGGCAAACGGGGCATCGAAGTCGGAATGCCGCGAAACTCACCGATTCAAAGCGTTTCGCCGTTTGCGGAAGGAAGTGTGATGTAGAACAAGTAGCAGAAGCATACAGGCTCAGGAGGGATCACCCGAAATTCAAAGGCAACTGAATTTCGGCAACCGGGGCATTGAGTTCGGAACGCCGCGAAATTCACCGAGTCAAAGCGTTTCGCCGGTTGTGGAAGGAAGTGTGATGTAGAACAAGTAGCAGAAGCATACAAGCTCAAGAGGGATCACCCAAAATTCAAAGGCAACTGAATTTGGGCAACCGGCATCGAAATCGGAATACCGCGAAACTCACCGAGTCAATGCGTTTCGCTGTTTACGGAAGGGAGTGTTATGTAGAACAAGTAGCAGAAGCATACATGCTCTAGAGGGATCAATCGAAATTAAAAGGCAACTGAATTTCGGCATCCGGGGCATCGAAGTCGGAATGCCGTGAAACTGACCGAGTCAAAGCGTTTCGCCATTTGCGGAAGGAAGTGTGACGTAGAACAAGTAGCAGAAGCATACATGCTCAAGAGGGATCACCCGAAATTCAAAGGCAACTGAATTTCGGCAACCGGGGCATCGAAGTCGGAATGCCGCGAAACTCACCGAGTCAAAGCGTTTCGCCGTTTGCGGAAGGAAGTGTGATGTAGAACAAGTAGCAGAAGCATACAGGCTCAGGAGGGATCACCCGAAATTCAAAGGCAACTGAATTTCGGCAACCGTGGCATTGAATTCGGAATGCCGCGAAATTCACCGAGTCAAAGCGTTTCGCCGGTTGCGGAAGGAAGTGTGATGCAGAACAAGTAGCAGAAGCATACATGCTCATGAGGGATCACCCGAAATTCAAAGGCAACTGAATTTCGGCAATCGGGTCCTCGAAGTCGGAATGCCGCGAAACTCACCGAGTCAATGCGTTTCGCTGTTTACAGAAGGAAGTGTGTTGTAGAACTAGTAGCATAAGCATACATGCTCTAGAGGGATCACCCGAAATTCATAGGCAACTGAATTTCGGCAACCAGGGCATCGAAGTCGGAATGCCGTGAAACTCTCCGAGTCAACGCGTTTCGCCGTTTGCGAAAGGAAGTGTGATGTAGAACAAGTAGCAGAAGCTTACATGCTCATGAGGGATCACCCGAAATTCAAAGGCAACTGAATTTCGTCAACCGGGGCATCGAAGTCGGAATGCCGTGAAACTCACCGAGTCAAAGCGTTTCGCCTTTTGCGGAAGGAAGTGTGATGTAGAACAAGTAGCAGAAGCATACATGCTCAGGAGGGATCACCAGAAATTCAAAGGCAACTGAATTTCGGCAACGGGGGCATCGAAGTCGGAATGCCGCGAAACTCACCGAGTTAAAGCGTTTCGCCGTTTGCGGATGGAAGTGTGTTGTAGAACAAGTAGCAGACGCATAGATGCTCTAGTGGGATCACCCGAAATTCAAAGGCAACTGAATTTCAGCAACCGGGGCATCGAAGTCGGAATGTCGCGAAACTCACCGAGTCAAAGCGTTTCGCCGTTTGCGGAAGGAAGTGTGATGTAGAACAAGTAGCAGAAGTATACAGGCTCAGAAGGGATCACCCCAAATTCAAAGGCAACTGAATTTCGGCAACCGGGGCATCGAATTCGGAATGCCGCGAAAGTCACCGAGTCAAAGCGTTTCGCCGGTTGCGGAAGGAAGTGTGATGTAGAACAAGTAGCAGAAGCATACAAGCTCAAGAGGAATCACCCGAAATTCAAAGGCAACTGAATTTCGGCAACCAGGGCATCGAAGTCGGAATGCCGTGAAACTCTCCGAGTCAACGCGTTTCGCCGTTTGCGAAACGAAGTGTGATGTAGAACAAGTAGCAGAAGCTTACATGCTCATGAGGGATCACCCGAAATTCAAAGGCAACTGAATTTCGGCAACCGGGGCATCGAAGTCGGAATGCCGTGAAACTCACCGAGTCAAAGCGTTTCGCCTTTTGCGGAAGGAAGTGTGATAGAGAACAAGTAGCAGAAGCATACATGATCAGGAGGGATCACCCGAAATTCAAAGGCAACTGAATTTCGGCAACGGGGGCATCGAAGTCGGAATGCCGCGAAACTCACCGAGTCAAAGCGTTTCGCCGTTTGCGGAAGGAAGTGTGATGTAGAACAAGTAGCAGAAGCATACAGGCTCAGGAGGGATCACCCGAAATTCAAAGGCAACTGAATTTCGGCAACCGTGGCATTGAATTCGGAATGCCGCGAAATTTACCGAGTCAAAGCGTTTCGCCGGTTGCGGAAGGAAGTGTGATGTAGAACAAGTAGCAGAAGCATACATGCTCAAGAGGGATCACCCGAAATTCAAAGGCAACTGAATTTCAGCAACCGGGGCATCGAAGTCGGAATGCCGTGAAACTCTCCGAGTCAACGCGTTTCGCCGTTTGCGAAGGAAGTGTGATGTAGAACAAGTAGCAGAAGCTTACATGCTCATGAGGGATCACCCGAAATTCAAAGGCAACTGAATTTCGTCAACCGGGGCATCGAAGTCGGAATGCCGTGAAACTCACCGAGTCAAAGCGTTTCGCCTTTGCGGAAGGAAGTGTGATGTAGAACAAGTAGCAGAAGCATACATGCTCAGGAGGGATCACCCGAAATTCAAAGGCAACTGAATTTCGGCAACGGGG
>CM055360.1:17770489-17786222 GCA_029228515.1 Populus alba x Populus x berolinensis | reverse complement strand
GTTTTGCCGTTTGCGGAAGGAAGTGTGATGTAGAACAAGTAGCAGAAGCATACATGCTCAAGAGGGATCACCCGAAATTCAAAGGCAACTGAATTTCGGCAATCGGGGCATCGAAGTCGGAATGCTGCGAAACTCACCGAGTCAAAGCGTTTCGTTGTTTGCGGAAGGAAGTGTGATGTAGAACAAGTAGCAGAAGCATACATGCTCAAGAGGGATCACCCGAAATTCAAAGGCAATTGAATTTCGGCAACCGGGGCATCGAAGTCGGAATGCCGCGAAACTCACCGAGTCAAAGCGTTTCGCCGTTTGCGGAAGGAAGTGTGATGTAGAACAAGTAGCAGAAGCATACATGCTCAAGAGCGATCACCCGAAATTCAAAGGCAACTGAATTTCGGCAACCGGGGCATCGAAGTCGGAATGCCGCGAAACTCACCGAGTCAAAGCGTTTCGCTGTTTGCGGAAGGAAGTGTGATGTAGAACAAGTAGCAGAAGCATACATGCTCAAGAGGGATCACCCGAAATTCAAAGGCAACTGAATTTCGGCAACCGGGGCATCGAAGCTGGAATGCCGCGAAACTCACCGAGTCAAAGCGTTTCGTTGTTTGCGGAAGGAAGTGTGATGTAGAACAAGTAGCAGAAGCATACATGCTCAAGAGGGATCACCCGAAATTCAAAGGCAACTGAATTTCGGCAACCGGGGCATCGAAGTCGGAATGCCGCGAAACTCACCGAGTCAAAGCGTTTCGCTGTTTGCGGAAGGAAGTGTGATGTAGAACAAGTAGCAGAAGCATACATGCTCAAGAGGGATCACCCGAAATTCAAAGGCAACTGAATTTCGGCAACCGGGGCATCGAAGTCGAAATGCCGCGAAACTCACCGAGTCAAAGCGTTTCGCTGTTTGCGGAAGGAAGTGTGATGTAGAACAAGTAGCAGAAGCATACATGCTCAAGAGGGATCACCCGAAATTCAAAGGCAACTGAATTTCGGCAACCGGGGCATCGAATTCGGAATGACGCGAAACTCATCGAGTCAAAGCGTTTCATTGTTTGCGGAAGGAAGTGTGATGTAGAACAAGTAGCAGAAGCATACATGCTCAGGAGGGATCACCCGAAATTCAAAGGCAACTGAATTTCGGCAACCGGGACATCGAATTCGGAATGTCGCGAAACTCACCGAGTGAAAGCGTTTCGCCGTTTGCGGAAGGAAGTGTGATGTAGAACAAGTAGCAGAAGCATATATGCTCAGAAGGGATCACCCGAAATTCAAAGGCAACTGAATTTCGGCAACCGGGGCATCGAAGCCGAAATGCCGCGAAACTCACCGAGTCAAAGCATTTTGTTGTTTGCGGAAGGAAGTGTGATGTAGAACAAGTAGCAGACACATACATGTTCAAGAGGGATCACCCGGAATTCAAAGGCAACTGAATTTTGGCAATCGGGGCATCCAATTCGGAATGCCGCGAAACTCACCGAGTCAAAGTGTTTTGCCGTTTGCGGAAGGAAGTGTGATGTAGAACAAGTAGCAGAAGCATACATGCTCAGGAGGGATCACCCGAAATTCAAAGGCAACTGAATTTCGGCAACCGGGGCATCGAAGTCGGAATGCCGCGAAACTCACCGAGTCAAAGCGTTTCGTTGTTTGCGGAAGGAAGTGTGATGTAGAACAAGTAGCAGAAGCATACATGCTCAAGAGGGATCACCCGAAATTCAAAGGCAACTGAATTTCGGCAACCGGGGCATCGAAGTCGGAATGCCGCGAAACTCACCGAGTCAAAGCGTTTCGCCGTTTGCGGAAGGAAGTGTGATGTAGAACAAGTAGCAGAAGCATACATGCTCAAGAGGGATCACCCGAAATTCAAAGGCAACTGAATTTCGGCAACCGGGGCATCGAATTTGGAATGCCGCGAAACTCACCGAGTCAAAGCGTTTCGCTGTTTGCGGAAGGAAGTGTGATGTAGAACAAGTAGCAGAAGCATACATGCTCAAGAGGGATCACCCGAAATTCAAAGGCAACTGAATTTCGGCAACCGGGGCATCGAAGCCGGAATGCCGCGAAACTCACCGAGTCAAAGCGTTTCGCCGTTTGCGGAAGGAAGTGTGATGTAGAACAAGTAGCAGAAGCATACATGCTCAAGAGGGATCACCCGAAATTCAAAGGCAACTGAATTTCGGCAACCGGGGCATCGAAGTCGGAATGCCGCGAAACTCACCGAGTCAAAGCGTTCGCCGTTTGCGGAAGGAAGTGTGATGTAGAACAAGTAGCAGAAGCATACATGCTCAAGAGGGATCACCCGAAATTCAAAGGCAACTGAATTTCGGCAACCGGGGCATCGAAGTCGGAATGCCGCGAAACTCACCGAGTCAAAGCGTTTCGCCGTTTGCGGAAGGAAGTGTGATGTAGAACAAGTAGCAGAAGCATACATGCTCAAGAGGGATCACCCGAAATTCAAAGGCAACTGAATTTCGGCAACCGGGGCATCGAAGTCGAAATGCCGCGAAACTCACCGAGTCAAAGCGTTTCGTTGTTTGCGGAAGGAAGTGTGATGTAGAACAAGTAGCAGAAGCATACATGCTCAGGAGGGATCACCCGAAATTCAAAGGCAACTGAATTTCGGCAACCGGGGCATCGAATTCGGAATGCCGCGAAACTCACCGAGTCGAAGCGTTTCGCTGTTTCGGAAGGAAGTGTGATGTAGAACAAGTGGCAGAAGCATACATGCTCAAGAGGGATCACCCGAAATTCAAAGGCAACTGAATTTCGGCAACCGGGGCATCGAAGTCGGAATGCCGCGAAACTCACCGAGTCAAAGCGTTCGCCGTTTGTGGAAGGAAGTGTGATGTAGAACAAGTAGCAGAAGCATACATGCTCAAGAGGGATCACCCGAAATTCAAAGGCAACTGAATTTCGGCAACCGGGGCATCGAAGTCGAAATGCCGCGAAACTCACCGAGTCAAAGCGTTTCGCCGTTTGCAGAAGGAACTGTGATGTAGAACAAGTAGCACAAGCATACATGCTGAGGAGGGATCACCCGAAATTCAAAGGCAACTGAATTTCGGCAACCGGGGCGTCGAATTCGGAATGCCGCGAAACTCACCGAGTCAAAGCGTTTCGCTGTTTGTGAAAGGAAGTGTGATGTAGAACAAGTAGCAGAAGCATACATTGTCAAGAGGGATCACCCGAAATTCAAAGGCAACTGAATTTCGGCAACCGGGGCATCGAAGTCGAAATGCCGCGAAACACACCGAGTCAAAGCGTTTCGCCGTTTGCCGAAGGAAGTGTGATGTAGAACAAGTAGCAGAAGCATACAAACCAGTGGCCCGGCCGGGCTCAGCAGCACTGTGCAAGTGAATTAAAATTCACTTGCACAGTGTAAGAGATGCTTAATTAAAAAGGGGAGCTTCTTACCTGGTCTGCGAGGGGATGGAGACGGTGGCGAAGCTCTGGCTGGCCGACTACATCCTCTGCTCTTCTCCTTCTTCTGCTTTCTTTTGTTTCCTTTGATTCTGTGCCCGTTTACTTCAGTCTTCTTGCAGCTCTTGGGATGATGAAGGAAACAATAATGAAGAGCCGGTTTACTGTGATGTTCTTTGAATGAATACTGGTCTTTCCTTTGTTTGCAGGGACGAAAACGGTTTCAAAGATAATTCTTGTCACTATGTGTGTGTGCTGCCCTTTTTCTCCCTTGCTCTCTGCGTTTTTATTTCTGCGGGTCTCTCTGTTTTTTTCCTGTTTCCCCTCTTGTTTCGTTTGTGTTTTTTTTGTTTCTGTGATTCCCCCCGATTCTGTGTTTCTCCCCTTTTTTTTGTCCCCCCTCTCTTTTCGTTTGTGCTCTCTGTTTTCTCCTTTCATTTCTGTGATCCCCCCTCCCTTTTGTTCTGTGATTTCTTCCTTTTATAAGGCCTGAACTGGTGGTAACAGCCATCTTCAATGAGTAAGCGTTGCTGCCAACGGATGAAACGTCTCTGCCTTTAATGGCAGAGCCGTTGCAGAGGAAGAAGACGGTGAACAGTCGCTGCAAAACGGCCCGTTTTCTAGTTCTAAAGGCTGCTTTCAATTTGGTCCCTGGAATTATGAAATCGTGCAATCAAGCCCCTGGATAAAATTTAAATTTGGACCCCTTTATTTCGGCGCTTTTCCAATGTCGTCCTTGTATTTTTAATTTCAAAATTTGGACCCCAAACCTTAATAGTTTTTCAATTAAGCCTTGAATAAGTTAATTTAATTAAATCCAAAGTCCAATTAAGTCTAAAACTTATCAATTCTCTAATTAAACCCCTGATTGAATTAATAAAATTAATTACAAGCTTAATTAAGTCTCCAAACTTATCAATTCTCCAATTAAATCCTTAACTGAATTAATTAAATTAATTCAAAGCTTAATTAAGTCTCAAAACTTATTAATTCTCCAATTAAATCCTTGATTGGATGGAATTAACTTAATTTCAAGCTTAATTAAGTCTAGAAATTTATCAATCCTCCAGTTAAACCCTTAATTAGATTAAATAAATTAATTTCAAGCTTAATTAGATTAATTTCAAAGTTTATTTAAACCCCAAAACTTCCATTCATATTGCCCTTAACCCAAAATTTAATTCATTCTTCATTTATTTCATTTTACTTGTTTTTTCATCATCATCATTATTTTTTCATCAAATTTTTTATCCTTTTCAATAAATAAAAATAATAATAATAATAAAAAATAAAATGGTCAAAAATTGGGTTATGACAGTTGCCCCCTCTTTATAATATTTTACTATGCAAAGATATTGGAAAATTTCATTTTCTTTTATCTTTGTGTAGTAAATTTATAAAGAAAAGTAGATAGAGAAAGAAACCATTTTTTTTCCTTTTTTTTTCTTGAAAACTTAAAAAACAGTAGATTGACTCACGACCTTTAGAGAGAGATGTAGAAAACAAGAAACAAGTCATTTGGAAGACGACCCACTTTTTTTTTGTTTTTTTTTTTAAAAAAAACAGTAGATGGACACATGACTTTTACAGAGATTGAAAACAAGAAACAAGTCATTTTGGAAGACGACCCACTTTTTTTGTTTTTGGTTTTTTTGTTTTTTTTGTTTTTTTTTTGTTTTTTTTTTTTTTGTTTTTTTAGAAGTGGTCTCATTGTGATGGGTGACCTACCTAAGTAAAAAAAAAAGAAAAATGAGGGCTTGAAAGCACACTTGAAAGAATGTAAAGGCTCGTACATGAGCTCAAAAAAGAAAGCGAGTGCTCAAAATGCGCTCAAAAAGAAAAGCGAGGGCTCAGACGCGCTCGAGAAGGAAGGTGAGTGCTCAAAGGCACTTGAAAGGGAAAGCGAGTGCTCAAAGGCACTTGAAGGGGAAAGCGAGTGCTCAGAGGCACTAGTGCTCAAAGGCACTTGAAGGGCAAAGCGAGTGCTCAGAGGCACTGGTGCTCAAAGGCACTTGAAAGGCAAAGCGAGTGCTCAGAGGCACTGGTGCTCCAAGGCACTGGTGCTCAAAGGCACTTGAAGGGGAATCGAGTGCTCAGAGGCACTGGTGCTCAAAGGCACTTGAAGGGCAAAGCGAGTGCTCAGAGGCACTGGTGCTCAAAGGCACTTGAAGGGGAAATCGAGTGCTCAGAGGCACTGGTGCTCAAAGGCACTTGAAGGGAAAAGCGAGTGCTCAGAGGCACTGGTGCTCAAAGGCACTTGAAGGGGAATCGAGTGCTCAGAGGTCACTGGTGCTCAAAGGTGCTTGAAGAGGAATCGAGTGCTCAGAGGCACTGGTGCTCAAAGGCACTTGAAGGGAAAAGCGAGTGCTCAGAGGCACTGGTGCTCAGAGGCACGGGTGCTCAAAGGCACTTGAAGGGAAAGCGAGTGCTCAGAGGCACTAGTGCTCAAAGGCACTTGAATGGTAAAGCGAGTGCTCAGAGGCACTAGTGCTCAGAGGCACTTGAAGGGGAAAGCGAGTGCTTAGAGGCGCTCGAAAAGGAAGACAAGGGCTCAGAGGCACTCGCACAGAAAAGCAAGGGCTCAAAGGCGCTCGAAGAGGAAAGCGAGTGCTCAAAGGCACTTGAAGAAGAAAGTGAGGGCTCAAAGGCGCTCGAGAAGGAAGGTAAATGCTCAAAGCATTTGAAAAGGAAAACGGGTGCTCAAAGGCACTCGAAGAGGAAGAAAAGCACGAAGATTTTTCAGATGGCCTATTTCTTATGGGCGGCCTTCCCATGTTTGAAAAATTCTCAAAAATGAAAAACATTCAACAACAATTTTGATCTTTGGCCATTTCAAGTTGGCCTTCCACTTGATGGATTCCATTGGGATTTTCTCATATGAAATTTGCAAAACTCATTGTCCAATGTCTCAAATTTTAGATGATATGCATGCATCTTTACCTGATTTGAAATATAGGCCCCCATTTCTTTTTAATCTTCTTGTTGCTTGACTGATGAGGACTTGCTACCTCTGATTTGGGTCATTTTTGTTCGCTTGGCTTCTAGCCCACTCGAGTTGGCCCATGTAAGTCTATTTCCAGATTTGTTCCCACAACTCAGCCTTTATGGCGCCCATCGCGACCCACTTATTTGCTGAAGATTTCTGACTCGTCAAATAATTTGAGAGGACTTATTCATTGCCCCTCATTTCACTGATAAAAACATTCGGTGTCACTTGCTGAAAGGATCAAATTGTCTTTCGTAAACCAAAATGCCCCTTGTCTTGTTGTAGGAGATATTCCTCTCTTTTTCTAGAAGAGAAAATACAATATTGCCCCCTTGTACTGGTCATTGCCCCCAAGTGTGCTTTGTCAGCGACTTAGACAAATAATGATTTTAAAAGACCATTCTCTCACATCTCTTTTGGTTCATTTCAGTGAAGGAATGTGGGTCTAGAATGAATCTTGAAATCTTGATCTTGCATTTTGAAAACAAAAATTATTTCGATGTGAATCTAAAACAATTTGCTTTTGAAATCTTGCAACTCCTTGGTTATTTCCTTTATTGGAAAAGGAGGTTATTTGCTCTTGTGTTTGGCAATGAGATCTTCAGTCATGAGATGACCTTTTGTTTCAAAGTGAAGGGCTCGAGAAAAAGCTCGAGGTTTTATATGAGAAAAATTTATCTCTTTTTGAATCATTCATTTTTATCAGCATGAATAATAATGAGTAGTTTATTCTTGATGTCATGAATCTTATGAAAAAGTATTCTTTGCATTTGAAGAGCATTGTTTATTGTTCTAGGTTGCTTGCTTGCTTGATTAGAAATGACTTTTACAGGCACGTAACGTAGGCTGTGGTTCTTGGTTATGAAAGAAAAGGATTCATAAAGCTCAAAGAGTGTTTCAGGGTTTCAAAGACTAAGGATCACTATCAACAATTTGACTATTGACGTCATTCATATTTTCTTTTGTCGCACTTCTTTGATTTGTTGCTTCTTCTTTTTTTATTGCTTTGCTAGGGCATACCCACTTTAATTTTGGATGTCACGTTTTCTAGTGATTTGGGCATGCCCCCTAGCATTTGAGTTTCTTGAGCTCTTATGCTTTTTTTTTGGCTTTCTTGTAGCTTTTTCACTTTTCTCATTGAAATTTTCTCTTGCCCCCCAGTGTGGGGTGTGATCCTAGTCGGGATTTTTTTCATGAAAGAAAAATTATTCAGGCTCAAAAAGGGATAGCAAGGGATGTACTTATTTCAGAATGTGAAAGGAATAACAAAGATGGCCTTTCCTCATTTTAAGCGCAAGCAGTTAAGATCAATAAACTTTGACCTCATCCAGTGTGATGGTTTGGTCCTTGCAAAGATGCATTTCATGGATCATGAGCAACGAGTGTACTACATACCATTATTCATACATTTAAAAACAAATGATTCAAGAGTCATGGGTAAGGGTGTTTATTCATTTGTTTTTTTTTTTTTATATAATTTAGTCACCTCAATGATGGAGTTGCTTGATTCAATTGTCATTCTACAAGTAGAATGTTAAAAATATCATTTTTGAAAGAACATCAAATTATTTTGAAATCAAAATACCAGATCAATTTTTTCAAAACTCCAATAGGGAAATGAATTTTGGTACAAGAGATGAATTACGTCTATGAGATCACGCGAGGCTTCAAAGGTGTATTTGTGAGTCCTTATAAGAAAACTCTCTTAAGAAGATAAATAATGATTGGTCGCAAACACGATTGAATGAGAAACTCATTATTTCATTGAAGCTTAGGAAAAGAAGTTCAACAACAAAGAACTTATGCCAACATGAATACTGGCATGATAACACAAAAAGGGCTAAACATTTTGTGATCATTCATTGGAATTTCTGGAATCTTTCAAACATTCATTATGCTCGACAAAGGCATCTTTTCAACACTTAGTTGCAGTCACATGCAGACCATTCTCGACCTACCATCACCATAGCTTTATCTTCAAAACAATTGATATATGGGAGTTGGTGCGAAGCAATCAGCTATAGGAACGATAAGTGCCTTGGCAAGCACCTTCAGTGAAACCGTTTTTCTTAGTCGGGTTAGCAATCTTACTAACCTAATGCTTGTTCAATCCTCTCAGCTATAACAACTAGTTCAGTGAAATGTTGTGCAGAGCTTCTAACCAAGTATTCAAAGTACGGAGCTTTAAATGTATTGGAAAATAAACTGATCATCTCTTTTTCCAACATGGGAGGATTAACTTGTGCAGCTACCTCGCTCCATCTCCGGGCATATTCTCTTATGGACTCCTTGTTGTTCTTCTCCATAGCTTGCAAGCTTAACCGATCAGGGCCCACGTCTATATTGAACTTATATTGCCTCATGAAGGCATCAACTAAGTCCTTCCATTTTTTAACCTTGGTATTGTCCAACCGCATATACCAAGTAAGGGCAACGTCACTCAAGCTATCTTGAAAAAAATGAATCAGCAATTTCTCATCATCAACCACCTCAGCCATTTTGTTGCAGTATGCTTTGAGATGAGTTATAGGGCATTGAGTTCCCGTATATTTGACAAATTCTGGCACTCTAAACTTTTTGGGAATGACAATGTTGGGCACCAAACACATATTGACAGCTTTCACCAGGTCACACAAATGGTTTCCCTCAACTACCCTTATCCTCTTCTCTAGGGTAGTCCATTTTTCCCAATCCTCTTCTTTCACCATCTTGCCCTTTTGAGATTCTTTCTCGGTGGAATCAGTGGTAAATGGCATTTTCATGGGGTATGCTGGATGGAAATGCATAGCTTGTTGAAATTCAGATGACACCCTATTTGCCTCCAGATTCTGTGGATCAAAATGAGTTACATTCATATCTTCAGGCTAAGCTATAAGTGTTGCTTTTCCGAATTTATCTCTCAAGGCTTGCTCGAGTAGACTAGTAAGCCTTGCGACTTCTTCTTTAAGATTATCCACCTCTTTTTCATGTTGGGCTTCCAACTGGGCTCTTTCTTCATTTTTCATTTGTCTTTTTCTCGAACGAGTGTTATAAATGAGTTTCAATTGGGGACCTATATTTCAACCTGCTAACTGTAAATCATGCAATTATGCAAAAATGCTAAAGAAATAATAATAAAAAAATGCGTATGAAATGCGAACTTGCCCTTCACGGGGTGACAACCTAATTGAAAGATCCTAATTACTGAGTGCATCAAGGGGTTGGTCATTATCTAGTTTCAAAGGGTCTCTCGCATGCTCAGTGATCGTCCATGAAAGGTCGATATGAGGCTTACAAGTAGTGTGAAGATAGAGGCCCTGAGTAATATCAGTTTAGCATATCAACCACTTCCAAGTAAACAATCAAGCGAGAGTTGGATGGTTTCACGAGTCTTTCCCAGGCTAAAGCCATTGGGGTACCGTTACTTTCCCACTTATCCTAGGTTGCAAAGTGTGTGCTCTCAAAGTGATGCATGGCAACATAAACAAGGATGCATGCTAAAGCAGTAAATGCAGGAAAAATAAACAAATAAAAACAACAAAAAAAAAAATTAAATAAAAAATAGCAATAATAAGACAAAAGACAAAGCTTAATCATTTTCCCCAGTGGACTCGCCATTCTGTCGCACCCGACATCGCGGCGGCCCTAAAAATAATAATTCTCTTGAATTATGGAAAAAGAACAGATTTCTGGCATCCGGTTCTTTTAAGGAAAAAATGTCTCGATTGAGGAGTCGCCACCTAGTATTATGGTCACTAGGAACCCTAACTAGTCAACAGAGATTCTATGGCTCGGGATTGGTTACGTAAAAGGGAAGATATTATCACCCCTTCAACGTTCTGCCTAAGACAGACTGCATTGCTGGTTTTGTCTTAAATTGCTAAATGTTTATTAGTTTATGCTATGATGATTTGTTTATAATATTCCTGACTCTGGCGTCAGTGAATATTCGAGCTCGAATAATTCCAACTCTGGCGTTGGTAAAAATTCGTAGCTACGAAAATTAATTAGATCAATATTTTTTATTCCCTACTCTAACGCCAATGAATAAATAAATAAAAATAAATTTATTTTTACGCATGCACATATTTGTTTATTTTTCTAGCTAAACAAAATAAAAATACAACGAATAAAAATAATATAAATTTAAACCGGTATTTTTATTCCTGACTCTGGCGTCAGTGAATAAACCAATAAATTTACATTATTTTTATTCATGCATACACATTTTTTATTTTTTTTATTTTTTTATTTTTCTGCTTTTTATTTTTCTATTTTTTCTATTTTTTTTTATTTTTTTTGGGCTGGGCCCAGCTCAGCCCGCATGGGCTGGGCTAAGCCCAGCCAGCCCGGCCCGGCCACTGGCCCAAGCCAGTGGCCCGGCCGGGCTCAGCAGCACTGTGCAAGTGAATTAAAATTCACTTGCACAGTGTAAGAGATGCTTAATTAAAAAGGGGAGCTTCTTACCTGGTCTGCGAGGGGATGGAGACGGTGGCGAAGCTCTGGCTGGCCGACTACATCCTCTGCTCTTCTCCTTCTTCTGCTTTCTTTTGTTTCTTTTGATTCTGTGCCCGTATACTTCAGTCTTCCTGCAGCTCTTGGGATGATGAAGGAAACAATAATGAAGAGCCGGTTTACTGTGATGTTCTTTGAATGAATACTGGTCTTTCCTTTGTTTGCAGGGACGAAAACGGTTTTCAAAGATAATTCTTGTCACTATGTGTGTGTGCTGCCCTTTTTCTCCCTTGCTCTCTGCGTTTTATTTCTGCGGGTCTCTCTGTTTTTTTCCTGTTTCCCTCTTGTTTCGTTTGTGTTTTTTTTGTTTCTGTGATTCCCCCCGATTCTGTGTTTCTCCCCCTTTTTTTTGTCCCCCCTCTCTTTTCGTTTGTGCTCTCTGTTTTCTCCTTTCGTTTCTGTGATCCCCCCTCCCTTTTGTTCTGTGATTTCTTCCTTTTATAAGGCCAGAACCGGTGGTAACAGCCATCTTCAATGAGTAAGCGTTGCTGCCAACGGATGAAACGTCTCTGCCTTTAATGGCAGAGCCGTTGCAGAGGAAGAAGACGGTGAACAGTCGCTGCAAAACGGCCCCGTTTTCTAGTTCTAAAGGCTGCTTTCAATTTGGTCCCTGGAATTATGAAATCGTGCAATCAAGCCCCTGGATAAAATTTAAATTTGGACCCCTTTATTTCGGCGCTTTTCCAATGTCGTCCTTGTATTTTTAATTTCAAAATTTGGACCCCAAACCTTAATAGTTTTTCAATTAAGCCCTTGAATAAGTTAATTTAATTAAATCCAAAGTCCAATTAAGTCTAAAACTTATCAATTCTCTAATTAAACCCCTGATTGAATTAATAAAATTAATTACAAGCTTAATTAAGTCTCCAAACTTATCAATTCTCCAATTAAATCCTTAACTGAATTAATTAAATTAATTCAAAGCTTAATTAAGTCTCAAAACTTATTAATTCTCCAATTAAATCCTTGATTGGATGAATTAACTTAATTTCAAGCTTAATTAAGTCTAGAAATTTATCAATCCTCCAGTTAAACCCTTAATTAGATTAAATAAATTAATTCCAAGCTTAATTAGATTAATTTCAAAGTTTATTTAAACCCCAAAACTTCCATTCATATTGCCCTTAACCCAAAATTTAATTCATTCTTCATTTATTTCATTTTACTTGTTTTTTCATCATCATCATTATTTTTTCATCAAATTTTTTATCCTTTTCAATAAATAAAATAATAATAATAATAAAAATAAAATGGTCAAAAATTGGGTTATGACAGTTGCCCCCTCTTTATAATATTTACTATGCAAAGATATTGGAAAATTTCATTTTCTTTTATCTTTGTGTAGTAAATTTATAAAGAAAAGTAGATAGAGAAAGAACCATTTTTTTTCCTTTTTTTTTCTTGAAAACTTAAAAAACAGTAGATTGACTCACGACCTTTAGAGAGAGATGTAGAAAACAAGAAACAAGTCATTTGGAAGACGACCCACTTTTTTTTGTTTTTTTTTTTTTGAAAACAGTAGATGGACACATGACTTTTACAGAGATTGAAAACAAGAAACAAGTCATTTTGGAAGACGACCCACTTTTTTTGTTTTTGGTTTTTTTGTTTTTTTTTGTTTTTTTGTTTTTTTTTTTTTTTTTTTTAGAAGTGGTCTCATTGTGATGGGTGACCTACCTAAGTAAAAAAAAAAGGAAAATGAGGGCTTGAAAGCACACTTGAAAGAATGTAAAGGCTCGTACATGAGCTCAAAAAAGAAAAGCGAGTGCTCAAAATGCGCTCAAAAAGAAAAGCGAGGCTCAGACGCGCTCGAGAAGGAAGGTGAGTGCTCAAAGGCACTTGAAAGGGAAAAGCGAGTGCTCAAAGGCACTTGAAGGGGAAAGCGAGTGCTCAGAGGCACTAGTGCTCAAAGGCACTTGAAGGGCAAAGCGAGTGCTCAGAGGCACTGGTGCTCAAAGGCACTTGAAAGGCAAAGCGAGTGCTCAGAGGCACTGGTGCTCAAGGCACTGGTGCTCAAAGGCACTTGAAGGGGAATCGAGTGCTCAGAGGCACTGGTGCTCAAAGGCACTTGAAGGGCAAAGCGAGTGCTCAGAGGCACTGGTGCTCAAAGGCACTTGAAGGGGAATCGAGTGCTCAGAGGCACTGGTGCTCAAAGGCAACTTGAAGGGAAAAGCGAGTGCTCAGAGGCACTGGTGCTCAAAGGCACTTGAAGGGGAATCGAGTGCTCAGAGGTCACTGGTGCTCAAAGGTGCTTGAAGAGGAATCGAGTTGCTCAGAGGCACTGGTGCTCAAAGGCACTTGAAGGGAAAAGCGAGTGCTCAGAGGCAATGGTGCTCAAAGGCACTTGAAGGGAAAGCGAGTGCTCAGAGGCACTTGAAGGGTAAAACGAGTGCTCAGAGCACTAGTGCTCAAAGGGCACTTGAATGGTAAAGCGAGTGCTCAGAGGCACTAGTGCTCAGAGGCACTTGAAGGGGAAAGCGAGTGCTTAGAGGCGCTCGAAAAGGAAGACAAGGGCTCAGAGGCACTCGCACAGAAAAGCAAGGGCTCAAAGGCGCTCGAAGAGGAAAGCGAGTGCTCAAAGGCACTTGAAGAAGAAAGTGAGGGCTCAAAGGCGCTCGAGAAGGAAGGTAAATGCTCAAAGGCATTTGAAAAGGAAAACGGGTGCTCAAAGGCACTCGAAGAGGAAGAAAAGCACGAAGATTTTTTTAGATGGCCTATTTCTTATGGGCGGCCTTCCCATGTTGAAAAATTCTCAAAAATGAAAAACATTCAACAACAATTTTTGATCCTTTGGCCATTTCAAGTTGGCCTTCCACTTGATGGATTCCATTGGGATTTTCTCATATGAAATTTGCAAAACTCATTGTCCAATGTCTCAAATTTTAGATGATATGCATGCATCTTTACCTGATTTGAAATATAGGCCCCCATTTCTTCTTAATCTTCTTGTTGCTTGACTGATGAGGACTTGCTACCTCTGATTTGGGTCATTTTTGTCGCTTGGCTTCTAGCCCACTCGAGTTGGCCCATGTAAGTCTATTTCCAGATTTGTTCCCACAACTCAGCCTTTATGGCGCCCATCGCGACCCACTTATTTGCTGAAGATTTCTGACTCGTCAAATAATTTTGAGAGGACTTATCATTGCCCCTCATTTCACTGATAAAAACATTCGGTGTCACTTGCTGAAAGGATCAAATTGTCTTTCGTAAACCAAAATGCCCCTTGTCTTGTTGTAGGAGATATTCCTCTCTTTTTCTAGAAGAGAAAATACAATATTGCCCCCTTGTACTGGTCATTGCCCCCAAGTGTGCTTTGTCAGCGACTTAGACAAATAATGATTTTAAAAGACCATTCTCTCATATCTCTTTTGGTTCATTTCAGTGAAGGAATGTGGGTCTAGAATGAATCTTGAAATCTTGATCTTGCATTTTGAAAACAAAAATTATTTCGATGTGAATCTAAAACAATTTGCTTTGAAATCTTGCAACTCCTTGGTTATTTCCTTTATTGGAAAAGGAGGTTATTTGCTCTTGTGTTTGGCAATGAGATCTTCAGTCATGAGATGACCTTTTGTTTCAAAGTGAAGGGCTCGAGAAAAAGCTCGAGGTTTTATATGAGAAAAATTTATCTCTTTTTGAATCATTCATTTTTATCAGCATGAATAATAATGAGTAGTTTATTCTTGATGTCATGAATCTTATGAAAAAGTATTCTTTGCATTTGAAGAGCATTGTTTATTGTTCTAGGTTGCTTGCTTGCTTGATTAGAAATGACTTTTACAGGCACGTAACGTAGGCTGTGGTTCTTGGTTATGAAAGAAAAGGATTCATAAGGCTCAAAGAGTGTTTCAGGGTTTCAAAGACTAAGGATCACTATCAACAATTTGACTATTGACGTCATTCATATTTCTTTTGTCGCACTTCTTTGATTTGTTGCTTCTTCTTTTTTTATTGCTTTGCTAGGGCATACCCACTTTAATTTTGGATGTCACGTTTTCTAGTGATGTTGGGCATGCCCCCTAGCATTTGAGTTTCTTGAGCTCTTATGCTTTTTTTTTGGCTTTCTTGTAGCTTTTTCACTTTTCTCATGAAAATTTTCTCTTGCCCCCCAGTGTGGGGTGTGATCCTAGTCGGGATTTTTTCATGAAAGAAAAATTATTCAGGCTCTAAAAGGGATAGCAAGGGATGTACTTATTTCAGAATGTGAAAGGAATAACAAAGATGGCCTTTCCTCATTTTAAGCGCAAGCAGTTAAGATCAATAAACTTTGACCTCATCCAGTGTGATGGTTTGGTCCTTGCAAAGATGCATTTCATGGATCATGAGCAACGAGTGTACTACATACCATTATTCATACATTTAAAAACAAATGATTCAAGAGTCATGGGTAAGGGTGTTTATTCATTTTTTTTTTTTTTTATAATTTAGTCACCTCAATGATGGAGTAGCTTGATTCAATTGTCATTCTACAAGTAGAATGTTAAAAATATCATTTTTGAAAGAACATCAAATTATTTTTGAAATCAAAATACCAGATCAATTTTTTCAAAACTCCAATAGGGAAATGAATTTTGGTACAAGAGATGAATTACGTCTATGAGATCACGCGAGGCTTCAAAGGTGTATTTGTGAGTCCTTATAAGAAAACTCTCTTAAGAAGATAAATAATGATTGGTCGCAAACACGATTGAATGAGAAACTCATTATTTCATTGAAGCTTAGGAAAAGAAGTTCAACAACAAAGAACTTATGCCAACATGAATACTGGCATGATAACACAAAAAGGGCTAAACATTTTGTGATCATTCATTGGAATTTCTGGAATCTTTCAAACATTCATTA
>CM055360.1:17741887-17770389 GCA_029228515.1 Populus alba x Populus x berolinensis | reverse complement strand
GGAAGAACAAGTAGCAAAGCATACATGCTCAAGAGGATCACCCGAAATTCAAAGGCAACTGAATTTCGGCAACGGGGCATCGAAGTCGGAATGCCGCGAAACTCACCGAGTCAAAGCGTTTCGCCGTTTGCGGAAGAAGTCTGATGTAGAACAAGTAGCAGAAGCATACATGCTCAAGAGGGATCACCCGAAATTCAAAGGCAACTGAATTTCGGCAACCGGGGCATCGAAGTCGGAATGCCGCGAAACTCACCGAGTCAAAGCGTTTCGCCGTTTGCGGAAGGAAGTCTGATGTAGAACAAGTAGCAGAAGCATACATGCTCAAGAGGGATCACCCGAAATTCAAAGGCAACTGAATTTCGGCAACCGGGGCATCGAAGTCGGAATGCCGAAACTCACCGAACCGAGTCAAAGCGTTTGCCTTTGCGGAAGGAAGTCTGATGTAGAACAAGTAGCAGAAGCATACATGCTCAAGAGGGATCACCCGAAATTCAAAGGCAACTGAATTTCGGCAACCGGGGCATCGAAGTCGGAATGCCGCGAAACTCACCGAGTCAAAGCGTTTCGCCGTTTGCGGAAGGAAGTCTGATGTAGAACAAGTAGCAGAAGCATACATGCTCAAGAGGGATCACCCGAAATTCAAAGGCAACTGAATTTCGGCAAGGGCATCGAAGTCGGAATGCCGCGAAAACCCGAGTCAAAGCGTTTCGCCGTTTGCGGAAGAAAGTCTGATGTAGAACAAGTAGCAGAAGCATACATGCTCAAGAGGGATCACCGAAATTCAAAGGCAACTGAATTTCGGCAACCGGGGCATCGAAGTCGGAATGCCGCGAAACTCACCGAGTCAAAGCGTTTCGCCGTTTGCGGAGGAAGTCTGATGTAGAACAAGTAGCAGAAGCATACATGCTCAAGAGGGATCACCCGAAATTCAAAGGCAACTGAATTTCGGCAACCGGGGCATCGAAGTCGGAATGCCGCGAAACTCACCGAGTCAAAGCGTTTCGCCGTTTGCGGAAGGAAGTCTGATGTAGAACAAGTAGCAGAAGCATACATGCTCAAGAGGGATCACCCGAAATTCAAAGGCAACTGAATTTCGGCAACCGGGGCATCGAAGTCGGAATGCCGCGAAACTCACCGAGTCAAAGCGTTTCGCCGTTTGCGGAAGAAGTCTGATGTAGAACAAGTAGCAGAAGCATACATGCTCAAGAGGGATCACCCGAAATTCAAAGGCAACTGAATTTCGGCAACCGGGGCATCGAAGTCGGAATGCCGCGAAACTCACCGAGTCAAAGCGTTTCGCCGTTTGCGGAAGAAGTCTGATGTAGAACAAGTAGCAGAAGCATACATGCTCAAGAGGGATCACCCGAAATTCAAAGGCAACTGAATTTCGGCAACCGGGCATCGAAGTCGGAATGCCGCGAAACTCACCGAGTCAAAGCGTTTCGCGTTTGCGGAAGTAAGTCTGATGTAGAACAAGTAGCAGAAGCATACATGCTCAAGATGGATCACCCGAAATTCAAAGGCAACTGAATTTCGGCAACCGGGGCATCGAAGTCGGAATGCCGCGAAACTCACCGAGTCAAAGCGTTTCGCCGTTTGCGGAAGAAGTCTGATGTAGAACAAGTAGCAGAAGCATACATGCTCAAGAGGGATCACCAGAAATTCAAAGGCAACTCAATTTCGGCAACCGGGGCATCGAAGTTGGAATACCGCGAAACTCACCGACTCCAAGCGTTTCGCCGTTTGCGGAGAAAAGTCTGATGTAGAACAAGTAGCAGAAGCATACATGCTCAAGAGGGATCACCCGAAATTCAAAGGCAACTGAATTTCGGCAACCGGGGCATCGAAGTCGGAATGCCGCGAAACTCACCGAGTCGAAGCTTTTCGCCGTTTGCGGAACTAAGTCTGATGTAGAACAAGTAGCAGAAGCATACATGGTCAAGATGGATCACCCAAAATTCAAAGGCAACTGAATTTCGGCAACAGGGGGATCGAAGTCGGAATGCCGCGAAACTCACCGAGTCAAAGCGTTTCGCCGTTTGCGGAAAAAAGTCTGATGTAGAACAAGTAGCAGAAGCATACATGCTCAAGAGGGATCACCCGAAATTCAAAGGCAACTGAATTTCGGCAACCGGGGCATCGAAGTCGGAATGCCGCGAAACTCACCGAGTCAAAGCGTTTCGTCATTTGCGGAACAAAGTCTGATGTAGAACAAGTAGCAGAAGCATACATGCTCAAAGGGATCTCCCGAAATTCAAAAGCAACTGAATTTCGGCAACCGGGGCATCGAAGGCGGAATGCCGCGAAACTCACCGAGTCAAAGCGTTTCGCCGCTTGTGGAAGAAATTCGGTTGTAGAACAAGTAGCAGAAGCATACATGCTAAAGAGGGATCTCCCGAAATTCAAAAGCAACTGAATTTCGGCAACCGGGGCATCGAAGTCGGAATGCCGCGAAACTCACCGAGTCAAAGCATTTAGCCGTTTGCGGAAGAAAGTCCGTTGTAGATCAAGTAGTAGAAGCAGACATGCTCAAGAGGGATCACCCGAAATTCAAAGGCAACTGAATTTGGACAACAAGGGCATCGACGTCGGAATGCCGCGAAACTCACCGAGTCAAAGCGTTTCGCCGTTTGCGGAAGGAAGTCTGATGTAGAACAAGTAGCAGAAGCATACATGCTCAAGAGGGATCACCGAAATTCAAAGGCAACTGAATTTCGGCAACCGGGGCATCGAAGTCGGAATGCCGCGAAACTCACCGAGTCAAAGCGTTTCGCCGTTTGCGGAAGGAAGTCTGATGTAGAACAAGTAGCAGAAGCATACATGCTCAAGAGGGATCACCCAAATTCAAAGGCAACTGAATTTCGGCAACCGGGGCATCGAAGTCGGAATGCCGCGAAACTCACCGAGTCAAAGCGTTTCGCCGTTTGCGGAAGGAAGTCTGATGTAGAACAAGTAGCAGAAGCATACATGCTCAAGAGGGATCACCCGAAATTCAAAGGCAACTGAATTTCGGCAACCGGGGCATCGAAGTCGGAAATCCGATCAAATTTCGTTTTCGGATTTTTGATGTAGAACAAGTCAGAAGCAGTAGTGCAGAAATTCACTCAAAAAAAAATTTGAATTTGAAAGGCGGGGCATCGAAAAATTGCCGCGAAACTCACCGAGTCAAAGCGTTTCGCCGTTTGCGGAAGGAAGTCTGATGTAGAACAAGTAGCAGAAGCATACATGCTCAAGAGGGATCACCCGAAATTCAAAGGCAACTGAATTTCGGCAACCGGGCATCGAAGTCGGAATGCCGCGAAACTCACCGAGTCAAAGCGTTTCGCCGTTTGCGGAAGAAAGTCTGATGTAGAACAAGTAGCAGAAGCATACATGCTCAAGAGGGATCACCGAAATTCAAAGGCAACTGAATTTCGGCAACCGGGGCATCGAAGTCGGAATGCCGCGAAACTCACCGAGTCAAAGCGTTTCGCCGTTTGCGGAAGAAGTCTGATGTAGAACAAGTAGCAGAAGCATACATGCTCAAGAGGGATCACCCAAATTCAAAGGCAACTGAATTTCGGCAACCGGGGCATCGAAGGAGGAATGCCGCGAAACTCACCGAGTCAAAGCGTTTCGCCGTTTGCGGAAGGAAGTCTGATGTAGAATAAGTAGCAGAAGCATACATGCTCAAGAGGGATCACCCGAAATTCAAAGGCAACTGAATTTCGGCAACAGGGGCATCGAAGTCGGAATGCCGCGAAACTCACCGAGTCAAAGCGTTTCGTCGTTTGCGGAAGAAATTCTGGTGTAGAACAAGTAGCAGAAGCATACATGCTCAAGAGGGATCACCCGAAATTCAAAGGCAACAGAATTTCGACAACAGGGGCATCGTAGTCGGAATGCAGCGAAACTTCCGAGTCAAAGCGTTTCGCCGTTTGGGGTAGAAATTCTGCTGTAGAACAAGTAGCAGAAGCATACATGCTCAAGAGGGATCACCCGAAATTCAAAGGCAACTAAATTTCGGCAACCGGGGCATCGAAGTCGGAATGCCGCGAAACTCACCGAGTCAAAGCGTTTCGCCGTTTGCGGAAGAAAGTCTGATGTAGAACAAGTAGCAGAAGCATACATGCTCAAGAGGGATCACCCGAAATTCAAAGGCAACTAAATTTCGGCAACCGGGGCATCGAAGTCGGAATGCGCGAAACTCACCGAGTCAAAGCGTTTCACCGTTTACGGAAGAAAGTCTGAGGTAGAACAAGTAGCAGAAGCAGACATGCTCAAGAGGGATCACCCGAAATTCAAAGGCAAATGAATTTCGGCAACCGGGGCATCGAAGTCGGAATGCCGCGAAACTCACCGAGTCAAAGCGTTTCGCCGTTTGCGGAAGGAAGTCTGATGTAGAACAAGTAGCAGAAGCATACATGCTCAAGAGGGATCACCCGAAATTCAAAGGCAACTGAATTTCGGCAACGGGGCATCGAAGTCGGAATGCCGCGAAACTCACCGAGTCAAAGCGTTTCGCCGTTTGCGGAAGAAGTCTGATGTAGAACAAGTAGCAGAAGCATACATGCTCAAGAGGGATCACCCGAAATTCAAAGGCAACTGAATTTCGGCAACGGGGCATCGAAGTCGGAATGCCGCGAAACTCACCGAGTCAAAGCGTTTCGCCGTTTGCGGAAGAAGTCTGATGTAGAACAAGTAGCAGAAGCATACATGCTCAAGAGGGATCACCCGAAATAAATTCAAAGGCAACTGAATTTCGGCAACCGGGGCATCGAAGTCGGAATGCCGCGAAACTCACCGAGTCAAAGCGTTTCGCCGTTTGCGGAAGAAGTCTGATGTAGAACAAGTAGCAGAAGCATACATGCTCAAGAGGGATCACCCGAAATTCAAAGGCAACTGAATTTCGGCAACCGGGGCATCGAAGTCGGAATGCCGCGAAACTCACCGAGTCAAAGCGTTTCGCCGTTTGCGGAAGGAAGTGTGATGTAGAACAAGTAGCAGAAGCATACATGCTCAAGAGGGATCACCCGAAATTCAAAGGCAACTGAATTTCGGCAACCGGGCATCGAAGTCGGAATGCCGCGAAACTCACCGAGTCAAAGCGTTTCGCCGTTTGCGGAAGAAGTCTGATGTAGAACAAGTAGCAGAAGCATACATGCTCAAGAGGGATCACCCGAAATTCAAAGGCAACTGAATTTCGGCAACCGGGGCATCGAAGTCGGAATGCCGCGAAACTCACCGAGTCAAAGCGTTTCGCCGTTTGCGGAAGAAGTCTGATGTAGAACAAGTAGCAGAAGCATACATGCTCAAGAGGGATCACCCGAAATTCAAAGGCAACTGAATTTCGGCAACCGGGGCATCGAAGTCGGAATGCCGCGAAACTCACCGAGTCAAAGCGTTTCGCCGTTTGCGGAAGGAAGTCTGATGTAGAACAAGTAGCAGAAGCATACATGCTCAAGAGGGATCACCCGAAATTCAAAGGCAACTGAATTTCGGCAACCGGGGCATCGAAGTCGGAATGCCGCGAAACTCACCGAGTCAAAGCGTTTCGCCGTTTGCGGAAGAAGTCTGATGTAGAACAAGTAGCAGAAGCATACATGCTCAAGAGGGATCACCCGAAATTCAAAGGCAACTGAATTTCGGCAACCGGGGCATCGAAGTCGGAATGCCGCGAAACTCACCGAGTCAAAGCGTTTCGCCGTTTGCGGAAGAAAGTCTGATGTAGAACAAGTAGCAGAAGCATACATGCTCAAGAGGGATCACCCGAAATTCAAAGGCAACTGAATTTCGGCAACCGGGGCATCGAAGTCGGAATGCCGCGAAACTCACCGAGTCAAAGCGTTTCGCCGTTTGCGGAAGAAGTCTGATGTAGAACAAGTAGCAGAAGCATACATGCTCAAGAGGGATCACCCGAAATTCAAAGGCAACTGAATTTCGGCAACCGGGGCATCGAAGTCGGAATGCCGCGAAACTCACCGAGTCAAAGCGTTTCGCCGTTTGCGGAAGAAGTCTGATGTAGAACAAGTAGCAGAAGCATACATGCTCAAGAGGGATCACCCGAAATTCAAAGGCAACTGAATTTCGGCAACCGGGCATCGAAGTCGGAATGCCGCGAAACTCACCGAGTCAAAGCGTTTCGCCGTTTGCGGAAGAAAGTCTGATGTAGAACAAGTAGCAGAAGCATACATGCTCAAGAGGGATCACCCGAAATTCAAAGGCAACTGAATTTCGGCAACCGGGGCATCGAAGTCGGAATGCCGCGAAACTCACCGAGTCAAAGCGTTTCGCCGTTTGCGGAAGGAAGTCTGATGTAGAACAAGTAGCAGAAGCATACATGCTCAAGAGGGATCACCCGAAATTCAAAGGCAACTGAATTTCGGCAACCGGGGCATCGAAGTCGGAATGCCGCGAAACTCACCGAGTCAAAGCGTTTCGCCGTTTGCGGAAGAAGTCTGATGTAGAACAAGTAGCAGAAGCATACATGCTCAAGAGGGATCACCCGAAATTCAAAGGCAACTGAATTTCGGCAACCGGGGCATCGAAGTCGGAATGCCGCGAAACTCACCGAGTCAAAGCGTTTCGCCGTTTGCGGAAGAAGTCTGATGTAGAACAAGTAGCAGAAGCATACATGCTCAAGAGGGATCACCCGAAATTCAAAGGCAACTGAATTTCGGCAACCGGGGCATCGAAGTCGGAATGCCGCGAAACTCACCGAGTCAAAGCGTTTCGCCGTTTGCGGAAGAAAGTCTGATGTAGAACAAGTAGCAGAAGCATACATGCTCAAGAGGGATCACCCGAAATTCAAAGGCAACTGAATTTCGGCAACCGGGGCATCGAAGTCGGAATGCCGCGAAACTCACCGAGTCAAAGCGTTTCGCCGTTTGCGGAAGGAAGTCTGATGTAGAACAAGTAGCAGAAGCATACATGCTCAAGAGGGATCACCCGAAATTCAAAGGCAACTGAATTTCGGCAACCGGGGCATCGAAGTCGGAATGCCGCGAAACTCACCGAGTCAAAGCGTTTCGCCGTTTGCGGAAGGAAGTCTGATGTAGAACAAGTAGCAGAAGCATACATGCTCAAGAGGGATCACCCGAAATTCAAAGGCAACTGAATTTCGGCAACCGGGGCATCGAAGTCGGAATGCCGCGAAACTCACCGAGTCAAAGCGTTTCGCCGTTTGCGGAAGGAAGTCTGATGTAGAACAAGTAGCAGAAGCATACATGCTCAAGAGGGATCACCCGAAATTCAAAGGCAACTGAATTTCGGCAACCGGGGCATCGAAGTCGGAATGCCGCGAAACTCACCGAGTCAAAGCGTTTCGCCGTTTGCGGAAGAAGTCTGATGTAGAACAAGTAGCAGAAGCATACATGCTCAAGAGGGATCACCCGAAATTCAAAGGCAACTGAATTTCGGCAACCGGGGCATCGAAGTCGGAATGCCGCGAAACTCACCGAGTCAAAGCGTTTCGCCGTTTGCGGAAGGAAGTCTGATGTAGAACAAGTAGCAGAAGCATACATGCTCAAGAGGGATCACCCGAAATTCAAAGGCAACTGAATTTCGGCAACCGGGGCATCGAAGTCGGAATGCCGCGAAACTCACCGAGTCAAAGCGTTTCGCCGTTTGCGGAAGAAGTCTGATGTAGAACAAGTAGCAGAAGCATACATGCTCAAGAGGGATCACCCGAAATTCAAAGGCAACTGAATTTCGGCAACCGGGGCATCGAAGTCGGAATGCCGCGAAACTCACCGAGTCAAAGCGTTTCGCCGTTTGCGGAAGAAGTCTGATGTAGAACAAGTAGCAGAAGCATACATGCTCAAGAGGGATCACCCGAAATTCAAAGGCAACTGAATTTCGGCAACCGGGGCATCGAAGTCGGAATGCCGCGAAACTCACCGAGTCAAAGCGTTTCGCCGTTTGCGGAAGAAAGTCTGATGTAGAACAAGTAGCAGAAGCATACATGCTCAAGAGGGATCACCCGAAATTCAAAGGCAACTGAATTTCGGCAACCGGGGCATCGAAGTCGGAATGCCGCGAAACTCACCGAGTCAAAGCGTTTCGCCGTTTGCGGAAGGAAGTCTGATGTAGAACAAGTAGCAGAAGCATACATGCTCAAGAGGGATCACCCGAAATTCAAAGGCAACTGAATTTCGGCAACCGGGGCATCGAAGTCGGAATGCCGCGAAACTCACCGAGTCAAAGCGTTTCGCCGTTTGCGGAAGGAAGTCTGATGTAGAACAAGTAGCAGAAGCATACATGCTCAAGAGGGATCACCCGAAATTCAAAGGCAACTGAATTTCGGCAACCGGGGCATCGAAGTCGGAATGCCGCGAAACTCACCGAGTCAAAGCGTTTCGCCGTTTGCGGAAGAAGTCTGATGTAGAACAAGTAGCAGAAGCATACATGCTCAAGAGGGATCACCCGAAATTCAAAGGCAACTGAATTTCGGCAACCGGGGCATCGAAGTCGGAATGCCGCGAAACTCACCGAGTCAAAGCGTTTCGCCGTTTGCGGAAGGAAGTTGATGTAGAACAAGTAGCAGAAGCATACATGCTCAAGAGGGATCACCCGAAATTCAAAGGCAACTGAATTTCGGCAACCGGGGCATCGAAGTCGGAATGCCGCGAAACTCACCGAGTCAAAGCGTTTCGCCGTTTGCGGAAGGAAGTCTGATGTAGAACAAGTAGCAGAAGCATACATGCTCAAGAGGGATCACCCGAAATTCAAAGGCAACTGAATTTCGGCAACCGGGGCATCGAAGTCGGAATGCCGCGAAACTCACCGAGTCAAAGCGTTTCGCCGTTTGCGGAAGGAAGTCTGATGTAGAACAAGTAGCAGAAGCATACATGCTCAAGAGGGATCACCCGAAATTCAAAGGCAACTGAATTTCGGCAACCGGGGCATCGAAGTCGGAATGCCGCGAAACTCACCGAGTCAAAGCGTTTCGCCGTTTGCGGAAGAAGTCTGATGTAGAACAAGTAGCAGAAGCATACATGCTCAAGAGGGATCACCCGAAATTCAAAGGCAACTGAATTTCGGCAACCGGGGCATCGAAGTCGGAATGCCGCGAAACTCACCGAGTCAAAGCGTTTCGCCGTTTGCGGAAGGAAGTCTGATGTAGAACAAGTAGCAGAAGCATACATGCTCAAGAGGGATCACCCGAAATTCAAAGGCAACTGAATTTCGGCAACCGGGGCATCGAAGTCGGAATGCCGCGAAACTCACCGAGTCAAAGCGTTTCGCCGTTTGCGGAAGAAGTCTGATGTAGAACAAGTAGCAGAAGCATACATGCTCAAGAGGGATCACCCGAAATTCAAAGGCAACTGAATTTCGGCAACCGGGGCATCGAAGTCGGAATGCCGCGAAACTCACCGAGTCAAAGCGTTTCGCCGTTTGCGGAAGAAAGTCTGATGTAGAACAAGTAGCAGAAGCATACATGCTCAAGAGGGATCACCCGAAATTCAAAGGCAACTGAATTTCGGCAACCGGGGCATCGAAGTCGGAATGCCGCGAAACTCACCGAGTCAAAGCGTTTCGCCGTTTGCGGAAGGAAGTCTGATGTAGAACAAGTAGCAGAAGCATACATGCTCAAGAGGGATCACCCGAAATTCAAAGGCAACTGAATTTCGGCAACCGGGGCATCGAAGTCGGAATGCCGCGAAACTCACCGAGTCAAAGCGTTTCGCCGTTTGCGGAAGAAGTCTGATGTAGAACAAGTAGCAGAAGCATACATGCTCAAGAGGGATCACCCGAAATTCAAAGGCAACTGAATTTCGGCAACCGGGGCATCGAAGTCGGAATGCCGCGAAACTCACCGAGTCAAAGCGTTTCGCCGTTTGCGGAAGGAAGTCTGATGTAGAACAAGTAGCAGAAGCATACATGCTCAAGAGGGATCACCCGAAATTCAAAGGCAACTGAATTTCGGCAACCGGGGCATCGAAGTCGGAATGCCGCGAAACTCACCGAGTCAAAGCGTTTCGCCGTTTGCGGAAGGAAGTCTGATGTAGAACAAGTAGCAGAAGCATACATGCTCAAGAGGGATCACCCGAAATTCAAAGGCAACTGAATTTCGGCAACCGGGGCATCGAAGTCGGAATGCCGCGAAACTCACCGAGTCAAAGCGTTTCGCCGTTTGCGGAAGGAAGTCTGATGTAGAACAAGTAGCAGAAGCATACATGCTCAAGAGGGATCACCCGAAATTCAAAGGCAACTGAATTTCGGCAACCGGGGCATCGAAGTCGGAATGCCGCGAAACTCACCGAGTCAAAGCGTTTCGCCGTTTGCGGAAGGAAGTCTGATGTAGAACAAGTAGCAGAAGCATACATGCTCAAGAGGGATCACCCGAAATTCAAAGGCAACTGAATTTCGGCAACCGGGGCATCGAAGTCGGAATGCCGCGAAACTCACCGAGTCAAAGCGTTTCGCCGTTTGCGGAAGAAGTCTGATGTAGAACAAGTAGCAGAAGCATACATGCTCAAGAGGGATCACCCGAAATTCAAAGGCAACTGAATTTCGGCAACCGGGGCATCGAAGTCGGAATGCCGCGAAACTCACCGAGTCAAAGCGTTTCGCCGTTTGCGGAAGGAAGTCTGATGTAGAACAAGTAGCAGAAGCATACATGCTCAAGAGGGATCACCCGAAATTCAAAGGCAACTGAATTTCGGCAACCGGGGCATCGAAGTCGGAATGCCGCGAAACTCACCGAGTCAAAGCGTTTCGCCGTTTGCGGAAGGAAGTCTGATGTAGAACAAGTAGCAGAAGCATACATGCTCAAGAGGGATCACCCGAAATTCAAAGGCAACTGAATTTCGGCAACCGGGGCATCGAAGTCGGAATGCCGCGAAACTCACCGAGTCAAAGCGTTTCGCCGTTTGCGGAAGAAGTCTGATGTAGAACAAGTAGCAGAAGCATACATGCTCAAGAGGGATCACCCGAAATTCAAAGGCAACTGAATTTCGGCAACCGGGGCATCGAAGTCGGAATGCCGCGAAACTCACCGAGTCAAAGCGTTTCGCCGTTTGCGGAAGAAGTCTGATGTAGAACAAGTAGCAGAAGCATACATGCTCAAGAGGGATCACCCGAAATTCAAAGGCAACTGAATTTCGGCAACCGGGGCATCGAAGTCGGAATGCCGCGAAACTCACCGAGTCAAAGCGTTTCGCCGTTTGCGGAAGAAAGTCTGATGTAGAACAAGTAGCAGAAGCATACATGCTCAAGAGGGATCACCCGAAATTCAAAGGCAACTGAATTTCGGCAACCGGGGCATCGAAGTCGGAATGCCGCGAAACTCACCGAGTCAAAGCGTTTCGCCGTTTGCGGAAGGAAGTCTGATGTAGAACAAGTAGCAGAAGCATACATGCTCAAGAGGGATCACCCGAAATTCAAAGGCAACTGAATTTCGGCAACCGGGGCATCGAAGTCGGAATGCCGCGAAACTCACCGAGTCAAAGCGTTTCGCCGTTTGCGGAAGAAGTCTGATGTAGAACAAGTAGCAGAAGCATACATGCTCAAGAGGGATCACCCGAAATTCAAAGGCAACTGAATTTCGGCAACCGGGGCATCGAAGTCGGAATGCCGCGAAACTCACCGAGTCAAAGCGTTTCGCCGTTTGCGGAAGAAAGTCTGATGTAGAACAAGTAGCAGAAGCATACATGCTCAAGAGGGATCACCCGAAATTCAAAGGCAACTGAATTTCGGCAACCGGGGCATCGAAGTCGGAATGCCGCGAAACTCACCGAGTCAAAGCGTTTCGCCGTTTGCGGAAGAAGTCTGATGTAGAACAAGTAGCAGAAGCATACATGCTCAAGAGGGATCACCCGAAATTCAAAGGCAACTGAATTTCGGCAACCGGGGCATCGAAGTCGGAATGCCGCGAAACTCACCGAGTCAAAGCGTTTCGCCGTTTGCGGAAGAAGTCTGATGTAGAACAAGTAGCAGAAGCATACATGCTCAAGAGGGATCACCCGAAATTCAAAGGCAACTGAATTTCGGCAACCGGGGCATCGAAGTCGGAATGCCGCGAAACTCACCGAGTCAAAGCGTTTCGCCGTTTGCGGAAGAAGTCTGATGTAGAACAAGTAGCAGAAGCATACATGCTCAAGAGGGATCACCCGAAATTCAAAGGCAACTGAATTTCGGCAACCGGGGCATCGAAGTCGGAATGCCGCGAAACTCACCGAGTCAAAGCGTTTCGCCGTTTGCGGAAGGAAGTCTGATGTAGAACAAGTAGCAGAAGCATACATGCTCAAGAGGGATCACCCGAAATTCAAAGGCAACTGAATTTCGGCAACCGGGGCATCGAAGTCGGAATGCCGCGAAACTCACCGAGTCAAAGCGTTTCGCCGTTTGCGGAAGGAAGTCTGATGTAGAACAAGTAGCAGAAGCATACATGCTCAAGAGGGATCACCCGAAATTCAAAGGCAACTGAATTTCGGCAACCGGGGCATCGAAGTCGGAATGCCGCGAAACTCACCGAGTCAAAGCGTTTCGCCGTTTGCGGAAGGAAGTCTGATGTAGAACAAGTAGCAGAAGCATACATGCTCAAGAGGGATCACCCGAAATTCAAAGGCAACTGAATTTCGGCAACCGGGGCATCGAAGTCGGAATGCCGCGAAACTCACCGAGTCAAAGCGTTTCGCCGTTTGCGGAAGGAAGTCTGATGTAGAACAAGTAGCAGAAGCATACATGCTCAAGAGGGATCACCCGAAATTCAAAGGCAACTGAATTTCGGCAACCGGGGCATCGAAGTCGGAATGCCGCGAAACTCACCGAGTCAAAGCGTTTCGCCGTTTGCGGAAGAAGTCTGATGTAGAACAAGTAGCAGAAGCATACATGCTCAAGAGGGATCACCCGAAATTCAAAGGCAACTGAATTTCGGCAACCGGGGCATCGAAGTCGGAATGCCGCGAAACTCACCGAGTCAAAGCGTTTCGCCGTTTGCGGAAGGAAGTCTGATGTAGAACAAGTAGCAGAAGCATACATGCTCAAGAGGGATCACCCGAAATTCAAAGGCAACTGAATTTCGGCAACCGGGGCATCGAAGTCGGAATGCCGCGAAACTCACCGAGTCAAAGCGTTTCGCCGTTTGCGGAAGGAAGTCTGATGTAGAACAAGTAGCAGAAGCATACATGCTCAAGAGGGATCACCCGAAATTCAAAGGCAACTGAATTTCGGCAACCGGGGCATCGAAGTCGGAATGCCGCGAAACTCACCGAGTCAAAGCGTTTCGCCGTTTGCGGAAGAAGTCTGATGTAGAACAAGTAGCAGAAGCATACATGCTCAAGAGGGATCACCCGAAATTCAAAGGCAACTGAATTTCGGCAACCGGGGCATCGAAGTCGGAATGCCGCGAAACTCACCGAGTCAAAGCGTTTCGCCGTTTGCGGAAGGAAGTCTGATGTAGAACAAGTAGCAGAAGCATACATGCTCAAGAGGGATCACCCGAAATTCAAAGGCAACTGAATTTCGGCAACCGGGGCATCGAAGTCGGAATGCCGCGAAACTCACCGAGTCAAAGCGTTTCGCCGTTTGCGGAAGGAAGTCTGATGTAGAACAAGTAGCAGAAGCATACATGCTCAAGAGGGATCACCCGAAATTCAAAGGCAACTGAATTTCGGCAACCGGGGCATCGAAGTCGGAATGCCGCGAAACTCACCGAGTCAAAGCGTTTCGCCGTTTGCGGAAGAAAGTCTGATGTAGAACAAGTAGCAGAAGCATACATGCTCAAGAGGGATCACCCGAAATTCAAAGGCAACTGAATTTCGGCAACCGGGGCATCGAAGTCGGAATGCCGCGAAACTCACCGAGTCAAAGCGTTTCGCCGTTTGCGGAAGGAAGTCTGATGTAGAACAAGTAGCAGAAGCATACATGCTCAAGAGGGATCACCCGAAATTCAAAGGCAACTGAATTTCGGCAACCGGGGCATCGAAGTCGGAATGCCGCGAAACTCACCGAGTCAAAGCGTTTCGCCGTTTGCGGAAGGAAGTCTGATGTAGAACAAGTAGCAGAAGCATACATGCTCAAGAGGGATCACCCGAAATTCAAAGGCAACTGAATTTCGGCAACCGGGGCATCGAAGTCGGAATGCCGCGAAACTCACCGAGTCAAAGCGTTTCGCCGTTTGCGGAAGGAAGTCTGATGTAGAACAAGTAGCAGAAGCATACATGCTCAAGAGGGATCACCCGAAATTCAAAGGCAACTGAATTTCGGCAACCGGGGCATCGAAGTCGGAATGCCGCGAAACTCACCGAGTCAAAGCGTTTCGCCGTTTGCGGAAGAAGTCTGATGTAGAACAAGTAGCAGAAGCATACATGCTCAAGAGGGATCACCCGAAATTCAAAGGCAACTGAATTTCGGCAACCGGGGCATCGAAGTCGGAATGCCGCGAAACTCACCGAGTCAAAGCGTTTCGCCGTTTGCGGAAGAAGTCTGATGTAGAACAAGTAGCAGAAGCATACATGCTCAAGAGGGATCACCCGAAATTCAAAGGCAACTGAATTTCGGCAACCGGGGCATCGAAGTCGGAATGCCGCGAAACTCACCGAGTCAAAGCGTTTCGCCGTTTGCGGAAGAAAGTCTGATGTAGAACAAGTAGCAGAAGCATACATGCTCAAGAGGGATCACCCGAAATTCAAAGGCAACTGAATTTCGGCAACCGGGGCATCGAAGTCGGAATGCCGCGAAACTCACCGAGTCAAAGCGTTTCGCCGTTTGCGGAAGAAGTCTGATGTAGAACAAGTAGCAGAAGCATACATGCTCAAGAGGGATCACCCGAAATTCAAAGGCAACTGAATTTCGGCAACCGGGGCATCGAAGTCGGAATGCCGCGAAACTCACCGAGTCAAAGCGTTTCGCCGTTTGCGGAAGGAAGTCTGATGTAGAACAAGTAGCAGAAGCATACATGCTCAAGAGGGATCACCCGAAATTCAAAGGCAACTGAATTTCGGCAACCGGGGCATCGAAGTCGGAATGCCGCGAAACTCACCGAGTCAAAGCGTTTCGCCGTTTGCGGAAGAAAGTCTGATGTAGAACAAGTAGCAGAAGCATACATGCTCAAGAGGGATCACCCGAAATTCAAAGGCAACTGAATTTCGGCAACCGGGGCATCGAAGTCGGAATGCCGCGAAACTCACCGAGTCAAAGCGTTTCGCCGTTTGCGGAAGGAAGTCTGATGTAGAACAAGTAGCAGAAGCATACATGCTCAAGAGGGATCACCCGAAATTCAAAGGCAACTGAATTTCGGCAACCGGGGCATCGAAGTCGGAATGCCGCGAAACTCACCGAGTCAAAGCGTTTCGCCGTTTGCGGAAGGAAGTCTGATGTAGAACAAGTAGCAGAAGCATACATGCTCAAGAGGGATCACCCGAAATTCAAAGGCAACTGAATTTCGGCAACCGGGGCATCGAAGTCGGAATGCCGCGAAACTCACCGAGTCAAAGCGTTTCGCCGTTTGCGGAAGAAGTCTGATGTAGAACAAGTAGCAGAAGCATACATGCTCAAGAGGGATCACCCGAAATTCAAAGGCAACTGAATTTCGGCAACCGGGGCATCGAAGTCGGAATGCCGCGAAACTCACCGAGTCAAAGCGTTTCGCCGTTTGCGGAAGAAGTCTGATGTAGAACAAGTAGCAGAAGCATACATGCTCAAGAGGGATCACCCGAAATTCAAAGGCAACTGAATTTCGGCAACCGGGGCATCGAAGTCGGAATGCCGCGAAACTCACCGAGTCAAAGCGTTTCGCCGTTTGCGGAAGAAGTCTGATGTAGAACAAGTAGCAGAAGCATACATGCTCAAGAGGGATCACCCGAAATTCAAAGGCAACTGAATTTCGGCAACCGGGGCATCGAAGTCGGAATGCCGCGAAACTCACCGAGTCAAAGCGTTTCGCCGTTTGCGGAAGGAAGTCTGATGTAGAACAAGTAGCAGAAGCATACATGCTCAAGAGGGATCACCCGAAATTCAAAGGCAACTGAATTTCGGCAACCGGGGCATCGAAGTCGGAATGCCGCGAAACTCACCGAGTCAAAGCGTTTCGCCGTTTGCGGAAGGAAGTCTGATGTAGAACAAGTAGCAGAAGCATACATGCTCAAGAGGGATCACCCGAAATTCAAAGGCAACTGAATTTCGGCAACCGGGGCATCGAAGTCGGAATGCCGCGAAACTCACCGAGTCAAAGCGTTTCGCCGTTTGCGGAAGAAAGTCTGATGTAGAACAAGTAGCAGAAGCATACATGCTCAAGAGGGATCACCCGAAATTCAAAGGCAACTGAATTTCGGCAACCGGGGCATCGAAGTCGGAATGCCGCGAAACTCACCGAGTCAAAGCGTTTCGCCGTTTGCGGAAGAAGTCTGATGTAGAACAAGTAGCAGAAGCATACATGCTCAAGAGGGATCACCCGAAATTCAAAGGCAACTGAATTTCGGCAACCGGGGCATCGAAGTCGGAATGCCGCGAAACTCACCGAGTCAAAGCGTTTCGCCGTTTGCGGAAGAAGTCTGATGTAGAACAAGTAGCAGAAGCATACATGCTCAAGAGGGATCACCCGAAATTCAAAGGCAACTGAATTTCGGCAACCGGGGCATCGAAGTCGGAATGCCGCGAAACTCACCGAGTCAAAGCGTTTCGCCGTTTGCGGAAGAAGTCTGATGTAGAACAAGTAGCAGAAGCATACATGCTCAAGAGGGATCACCCGAAATTCAAAGGCAACTGAATTTCGGCAACCGGGGCATCGAAGTCGGAATGCCGCGAAACTCACCGAGTCAAAGCGTTTCGCCGTTTGCGGAAGAAGTCTGATGTAGAACAAGTAGCAGAAGCATACATGCTCAAGAGGGATCACCCGAAATTCAAAGGCAACTGAATTTCGGCAACCGGGGCATCGAAGTCGGAATGCCGCGAAACTCACCGAGTCAAAGCGTTTCGCCGTTTGCGGAAGGAAGTCTGATGTAGAACAAGTAGCAGAAGCATACATGCTCAAGAGGGATCACCCGAAATTCAAAGGCAACTGAATTTCGGCAACCGGGGCATCGAAGTCGGAATGCCGCGAAACTCACCGAGTCAAAGCGTTTCGCCGTTTGCGGAAGGAAGTCTGATGTAGAACAAGTAGCAGAAGCATACATGCTCAAGAGGGATCACCCGAAATTCAAAGGCAACTGAATTTCGGCAACCGGGGCATCGAAGTCGGAATGCCGCGAAACTCACCGAGTCAAAGCGTTTCGCCGTTTGCGGAAGGAAGTCTGATGTAGAACAAGTAGCAGAAGCATACATGCTCAAGAGGGATCACCCGAAATTCAAAGGCAACTGAATTTCGGCAACCGGGGCATCGAAGTCGGAATGCCGCGAAACTCACCGAGTCAAAGCGTTTCGCCGTTTGCGGAAGAAGTCTGATGTAGAACAAGTAGCAGAAGCATACATGCTCAAGAGGGATCACCCGAAATTCAAAGGCAACTGAATTTCGGCAACCGGGCATCGAAGTCGGAATGCCGCGAAACTCACCGAGTCAAAGCGTTTCGCCGTTTGCGGAAGGAAGTCTGATGTAGAACAAGTAGCAGAAGCATACATGCTCAAGAGGGATCACCCGAAATTCAAAGGCAACTGAATTTCGGCAACCGGGGCATCGAAGTCGGAATGCCGCGAAACTCACCGAGTCAAAGCGTTTCGCCGTTTGCGGAAGGAAGTCTGATGTAGAACAAGTAGCAGAAGCATACATGCTCAAGAGGGATCACCCGAAATTCAAAGGCAACTGAATTTCGGCAACCGGGGCATCGAAGTCGGAATGCCGCGAAACTCACCGAGTCAAAGCGTTTCGCCGTTTGCGGAAGAAGTCTGATGTAGAACAAGTAGCAGAAGCATACATGCTCAAGAGGGATCACCCGAAATTCAAAGGCAACTGAATTTCGGCAACCGGGGCATCGAAGTCGGAATGCCGCGAAACTCACCGAGTCAAAGCGTTTCGCCGTTTGCGGAAGGAAGTCTGATGTAGAACAAGTAGCAGAAGCATACATGCTCAAGAGGGATCACCCGAAATTCAAAGGCAACTGAATTTCGGCAACCGGGGCATCGAAGTCGGAATGCCGCGAAACTCACCGAGTCAAAGCGTTTCGCCGTTTGCGGAAGAAGTCTGATGTAGAACAAGTAGCAGAAGCATACATGCTCAAGAGGGATCACCCGAAATTCAAAGGCAACTGAATTTCGGCAACCGGGGCATCGAAGTCGGAATGCCGCGAAACTCACCGAGTCAAAGCGTTTCGCCGTTTGCGGAAGAAGTCTGATGTAGAACAAGTAGCAGAAGCATACATGCTCAAGAGGGATCACCCGAAATTCAAAGGCAACTGAATTTCGGCAACCGGGGCATCGAAGTCGGAATGCCGCGAAACTCACCGAGTCAAAGCGTTTCGCCGTTTGCGGAAGGAAGTCTGATGTAGAACAAGTAGCAGAAGCATACATGCTCAAGAGGGATCACCCGAAATTCAAAGGCAACTGAATTTCGGCAACCGGGGCATCGAAGTCGGAATGCCGCGAAACTCACCGAGTCAAAGCGTTTCGCCGTTTGCGGAAGGAAGTCTGATGTAGAACAAGTAGCAGAAGCATACATGCTCAAGAGGGATCACCCGAAATTCAAAGGCAACTGAATTTCGGCAACCGGGGCATCGAAGTCGGAATGCCGCGAAACTCACCGAGTCAAAGCGTTTCGCCGTTTGCGGAAGAAAGTCTGATGTAGAACAAGTAGCAGAAGCATACATGCTCAAGAGGGATCACCCGAAATTCAAAGGCAACTGAATTTCGGCAACCGGGGCATCGAAGTCGGAATGCCGCGAAACTCACCGAGTCAAAGCGTTTCGCCGTTTGCGGAAGGAAGTCTGATGTAGAACAAGTAGCAGAAGCATACATGCTCAAGAGGGATCACCCGAAATTCAAAGGCAACTGAATTTCGGCAACCGGGGCATCGAAGTCGGAATGCCGCGAAACTCACCGAGTCAAAGCGTTTCGCCGTTTGCGGAAGGAAGTCTGATGTAGAACAAGTAGCAGAAGCATACATGCTCAAGAGGGATCACCCGAAATTCAAAGGCAACTGAATTTCGGCAACCGGGGCATCGAAGTCGGAATGCCGCGAAACTCACCGAGTCAAAGCGTTTCGCCGTTTGCGGAAGAAGTCTGATGTAGAACAAGTAGCAGAAGCATACATGCTCAAGAGGGATCACCCGAAATTCAAAGGCAACTGAATTTCGGCAACCGGGGCATCGAAGTCGGAATGCCGCGAAACTCACCGAGTCAAAGCGTTTCGCCGTTTGCGGAAGGAAGTCTGATGTAGAACAAGTAGCAGAAGCATACATGCTCAAGAGGGATCACCCGAAATTCAAAGGCAACTGAATTTCGGCAACCGGGGCATCGAAGTCGGAATGCCGCGAAACTCACCGAGTCAAAGCGTTTCGCCGTTTGCGGAAGAAGTCTGATGTAGAACAAGTAGCAGAAGCATACATGCTCAAGAGGGATCACCCGAAATTCAAAGGCAACTGAATTTCGGCAACCGGGGCATCGAAGTCGGAATGCCGCGAAACTCACCGAGTCAAAGCGTTTCGCCGTTTGCGGAAGGAAGTCTGATGTAGAACAAGTAGCAGAAGCATACATGCTCAAGAGGGATCACCCGAAATTCAAAGGCAACTGAATTTCGGCAACCGGGGCATCGAAGTCGGAATGCCGCGAAACTCACCGAGTCAAAGCGTTTCGCCGTTTGCGGAAGGAAGTCTGATGTAGAACAAGTAGCAGAAGCATACATGCTCAAGAGGGATCACCCGAAATTCAAAGGCAACTGAATTTCGGCAACCGGGGCATCGAAGTCGGAATGCCGCGAAACTCACCGAGTCAAAGCGTTTCGCCGTTTGCGGAAGGAAGTCTGATGTAGAACAAGTAGCAGAAGCATACATGCTCAAGAGGGATCACCCGAAATTCAAAGGCAACTGAATTTCGGCAACCGGGGCATCGAAGTCGGAATGCCGCGAAACTCACCGAGTCAAAGCGTTTCGCCGTTTGCGGAAGGAAGTCTGATGTAGAACAAGTAGCAGAAGCATACATGCTCAAGAGGGATCACCCGAAATTCAAAGGCAACTGAATTTCGGCAACCGGGGCATCGAAGTCGGAATGCCGCGAAACTCACCGAGTCAAAGCGTTTCGCCGTTTGCGGAAGAAGTCTGATGTAGAACAAGTAGCAGAAGCATACATGCTCAAGAGGGATCACCCGAAATTCAAAGGCAACTGAATTTCGGCAACCGGGGCATCGAAGTCGGAATGCCGCGAAACTCACCGAGTCAAAGCGTTTCGCCGTTTGCGGAAGAAGTCTGATGTAGAACAAGTAGCAGAAGCATACATGCTCAAGAGGGATCACCCGAAATTCAAAGGCAACTGAATTTCGGCAACCGGGGCATCGAAGTCGGAATGCCGCGAAACTCACCGAGTCAAAGCGTTTCGCCGTTTGCGGAAGGAAGTCTGATGTAGAACAAGTAGCAGAAGCATACATGCTCAAGAGGGATCACCCGAAATTCAAAGGCAACTGAATTTCGGCAACCGGGGCATCGAAGTCGGAATGCCGCGAAACTCACCGAGTCAAAGCGTTTCGCCGTTTGCGGAAGAAGTCTGATGTAGAACAAGTAGCAGAAGCATACATGCTCAAGAGGGATCACCCGAAATTCAAAGGCAACTGAATTTCGGCAACCGGGGCATCGAAGTCGGAATGCCGCGAAACTCACCGAGTCAAAGCGTTTCGCCGTTTGCGGAAGAAAGTCTGATGTAGAACAAGTAGCAGAAGCATACATGCTCAAGAGGGATCACCCGAAATTCAAAGGCAACTGAATTTCGGCAACCGGGGCATCGAAGTCGGAATGCCGCGAAACTCACCGAGTCAAAGCGTTTCGCCGTTTGCGGAAGAAGTCTGATGTAGAACAAGTAGCAGAAGCATACATGCTCAAGAGGGATCACCCGAAATTCAAAGGCAACTGAATTTCGGCAACCGGGGCATCGAAGTCGGAATGCCGCGAAACTCACCGAGTCAAAGCGTTTCGCCGTTTGCGGAAGAAGTCTGATGTAGAACAAGTAGCAGAAGCATACATGCTCAAGAGGGATCACCCGAAATTCAAAGGCAACTGAATTTCGGCAACCGGGGCATCGAAGTCGGAATGCCGCGAAACTCACCGAGTCAAAGCGTTTCGCCGTTTGCGGAAGGAAGTCTGATGTAGAACAAGTAGCAGAAGCATACATGCTCAAGAGGGATCACCCGAAATTCAAAGGCAACTGAATTTCGGCAACCGGGGCATCGAAGTCGGAATGCCGCGAAACTCACCGAGTCAAAGCGTTTCGCCGTTTGCGGAAGAAGTCTGATGTAGAACAAGTAGCAGAAGCATACATGCTCAAGAGGGATCACCCGAAATTCAAAGGCAACTGAATTTCGGCAACCGGGGCATCGAAGTCGGAATGCCGCGAAACTCACCGAGTCAAAGCGTTTCGCCGTTTGCGGAAGAAGTCTGATGTAGAACAAGTAGCAGAAGCATACATGCTCAAGAGGGATCACCCGAAATTCAAAGGCAACTGAATTTCGGCAACCGGGGCATCGAAGTCGGAATGCCGCGAAACTCACCGAGTCAAAGCGTTTCGCCGTTTGCGGAAGAAGTGTGATGTAGAACAAGTAGCAGAAGCATACATGCTCAAGAGGGATCACCCGAAATTCAAAGGCAACTGAATTTCGGCAACCGGGGCATCGAAGTCGGAATGCCGCGAAACTCACCGAGTCAAAGCGTTTCGCCGTTTGCGGAAGGAAGTCTGATGTAGAACAAGTAGCAGAAGCATACATGCTCAAGAGGGATCACCCGAAATTCAAAGGCAACTGAATTTCGGCAACCGGGGCATCGAAGTCGGAATGCCGCGAAACTCACCGAGTCAAAGCGTTTCGCCGTTTGCGGAAGAAGTCTGATGTAGAACAAGTAGCAGAAGCATACATGCTCAAGAGGGATCACCCGAAATTCAAAGGCAACTGAATTTCGGCAACCGGGGCATCGAAGTCGGAATGCCGCGAAACTCACCGAGTCAAAGCGTTTCGCCGTTTGCGGAAGGAAGTCTGATGTAGAACAAGTAGCAGAAGCATACATGCTCAAGAGGGATCACCCGAAATTCAAAGGCAACTGAATTTCGGCAACCGGGGCATCGAAGTCGGAATGCCGCGAAACTCACCGAGTCAAAGCGTTTCGCCGTTTGCGGAAGGAAGTCTGATGTAGAACAAGTAGCAGAAGCATACATGCTCAAGAGGGATCACCCGAAATTCAAAGGCAACTGAATTTCGGCAACCGGGGCATCGAAGTCGGAATGCCGCGAAACTCACCGAGTCAAAGCGTTTCGCCGTTTGCGGAAGGAAGTCTGATGTAGAACAAGTAGCAGAAGCATACATGCTCAAGAGGGATCACCCGAAATTCAAAGGCAACTGAATTTCGGCAACCGGGGCATCGAAGTCGGAATGCCGCGAAACTCACCGAGTCAAAGCGTTTCGCCGTTTGCGGAAGAAAGTCTGATGTAGAACAAGTAGCAGAAGCATACATGCTCAAGAGGGATCACCCGAAATTCAAAGGCAACTGAATTTCGGCAACCGGGGCATCGAAGTCGGAATGCCGCGAAACTCACCGAGTCAAAGCGTTTCGCCGTTTGCGGAAGGAAGTCTGATGTAGAACAAGTAGCAGAAGCATACATGCTCAAGAGGGATCACCCGAAATTCAAAGGCAACTGAATTTCGGCAACCGGGGCATCGAAGTCGGAATGCCGCGAAACTCACCGAGTCAAAGCGTTTCGCCGTTTGCGGAAGGAAGTCTGATGTAGAACAAGTAGCAGAAGCATACATGCTCAAGAGGGATCACCCGAAATTCAAAGGCAACTGAATTTCGGCAACCGGGGCATCGAAGTCGGAATGCCGCGAAACTCACCGAGTCAAAGCGTTTCGCCGTTTGCGGAAGAAGTCTGATGTAGAACAAGTAGCAGAAGCATACATGCTCAAGAGGGATCACCCGAAATTCAAAGGCAACTGAATTTCGGCAACCGGGGCATCGAAGTCGGAATGCCGCGAAACTCACCGAGTCAAAGCGTTTCGCCGTTTGCGGAAGAAGTCTGATGTAGAACAAGTAGCAGAAGCATACATGCTCAAGAGGGATCACCCGAAATTCAAAGGCAACTGAATTTCGGCAACCGGGGCATCGAAGTCGGAATGCCGCGAAACTCACCGAGTCAAAGCGTTTCGCCGTTTGCGGAAGAAGTCTGATGTAGAACAAGTAGCAGAAGCATACATGCTCAAGAGGGATCACCCGAAATTCAAAGGCAACTGAATTTCGGCAACCGGGGCATCGAAGTCGGAATGCCGCGAAACTCACCGAGTCAAAGCGTTTCGCCGTTTGCGGAAGGAAGTGTGATGTAGAACAAGTAGCAGAAGCATACATGCTCAAGAGGGATCACCCGAAATTCAAAGGCAACTGAATTTCGGCAACCGGGGCATCGAAGTCGGAATGCCGCGAAACTCACCGAGTCAAAGCGTTTCGCCGTTTGCGGAAGAAGTTGATGTAGAACAAGTAGCAGAAGCATACATGCTCAAGAGGGATCACCCGAAATTCAAAGGCAACTGAATTTCGGCAACCGGGGCATCGAAGTCGGAATGCCGCGAAACTCACCGAGTCAAAGCGTTTCGCCGTTTGCGGAAGAAGTGTGATGTAGAACAAGTAGCAGAAGCATACATGCTCAAGAGGGATCACCCGAAATTCAAAGGCAACTGAATTTCGGCAACCGGGGCATCGAAGTCGGAATGCCGCGAAACTCACCGAGTCAAAGCGTTTCGCCGTTTGCGGAAGAAGTCTGATGTAGAACAAGTAGCAGAAGCATACATGCTCAAGAGGGATCACCCGAAATTCAAAGGCAACTGAATTTCGGCAACCGGGGCATCGAAGTCGGAATGCCGCGAAACTCACCGAGTCAAAGCGTTTCGCCGTTTGCGGAAGAAGTGTGATGTAGAACAAGTAGCAGAAGCATACATGCTCAAGAGGGATCACCCGAAATTCAAAGGCAACTGAATTTCGGCAACCGGGGCATCGAAGTCGGAATGCCGCGAAACTCACCGAGTCAAAGCGTTTCGCCGTTTGCGGAAGGAAGTCTGATGTAGAACAAGTAGCAGAAGCATACATGCTCAAGAGGGATCACCCGAAATTCAAAGGCAACTGAATTTCGGCAACCGGGCATCGAAGTCGGAATGCCGCGAAACTCACCGAGTCAAAGCGTTTCGCCGTTTGCGGAAGAAAGTGTGATGTAGAACAAGTAGCAGAAGCATACATGCTCAAGAGGGATCACCCGAAATTCAAAGGCAACTGAATTTCGGCAACCGGGGCATCGAAGTCGGAATGCCGCGAAACTCACCGAGTCAAAGCGTTTCGCCGTTTGCGGAAGAAGTGTGATGTAGAACAAGTAGCAGAAGCATACATGCTCAAGAGGGATCACCCGAAATTCAAAGGCAACTGAATTTCGGCAACCGGGGCATCGAAGTCGGAATGCCGCGAAACTCACCGAGTCAAAGCGTTTCGCCGTTTGCGGAAGGAAGTGATGTAGAACAAGTAGCAGAAGCATACATGCTCAAGAGGGATCACCCGAAATTCAAAGGCAACTGAATTTCGGCAACCGGGCATCGAAGTCGGAATGCCGCGAAACTCACCGAGTCAAAGCGTTTCGCCGTTTGCGGAAGAAGTGTGATGTAGAACAAGTAGCAGAAGCATACATGCTCAAGAGGGATCACCCGAAATTCAAAGGCAACTGAATTTCGGCAACCGGGGCATCGAAGTCGGAATGCCGCGAAACTCACCGAGTCAAAGCGTTTCGCCGTTTGCGGAAGAAGTGTGATGTAGAACAAGTAGCAGAAGCATACATGCTCAAGAGGGATCACCCGAAATTCAAAGGCAACTGAATTTCGGCAACCGGGGCATCGAAGTCGGAATGCCGCGAAACTCACCGAGTCAAAGCGTTTCGCCGTTTGCGGAAGGAAGTGTGATGTAGAACAAGTAGCAGAAGCATACATGCTCAAGAGGGATCACCCGAAATTCAAAGGCAACATGAATTTCAGAAACAGCCGATATCGATTCTGACAGTCGGATATGCCTCGAATATCACCGAGGTCAAAGTGTTTCTTGTTTGCGAAAGAAAGTATGATGTAGAACAAGTAGCAGAAGCATACTTGCTCAACTGGGATGACCCGAAATTCAAAGGCAACTAAATTTCGGCAACCGGAGAGCATCGAAGTCCGAAAGCCGAGAAACTCACCGAGTCAAAGCGTTTTTGCCGTTTGCGTAAAGAAGTCGGTTGCTAGAACAAGTAGCACAAAGCATACAAGCTCAAAAAGGCATCACCCGAAACTTTAAAGGCATGTGAATTTCGGCTACCGGGGCATCAAAGTCGGGAATTGCCTCGAAACTCACCGGAATCAACCAAGCGTTTCGCCGTGTTGCGGAAGAAGTTATGATGTAGAACAAAGTAGCAGAAGCATACTATGCTCAAGAGGGAAGATCCGAAATTCAAAGGCAACTGAATTTCGGCAACCGGGGCATTCGAAGTCGGGAATGCCGCGAAACTCCAAGTGTCCAAGCATTTCGCCTTTTGGGGAAGAAAGTATTGATGTAGAACAATTAGCAGAAGCTATACATGCTCAAGAGGGATTCACCCGAAATTCAAAGGCAACTCAATTTCGGCTAACGGGCCATCGAAGTCCGGAATGCCTCGAAAATCACCGAGTCAAAGCGTTTCGCCGTTTGCGGAAAGAAAGTAAGTGTTAGAAACAAGTAGCAGAAGCATCTCAATATGCTTAAGAGGGTTCACCCGAAATTCAAAGGCCAAGAAATTTTGGCAACCGGGGCATCGAAGTCGGAATGCCGCGAAACTCACCGAGTCAAAGCGTTTCGCCGTTTGCGGAAGAAGTGATGTAGAACAAGTAGCAGAAGCATACATGCTCAAGAGGGATCACCCGAAATTCAAAGGCAACTGAATTTCGGCAACCGGGCATCGAAGTCGGAATGCCGCGAAACTCACCGAGTCAAAGCGTTTCGCCGTTTGCGGAAGGAAGAAGTCTGATGTAGAACAAGTAGCAGAAGCATACATGCTCAAGAGGGATCACCCGAAATTCAAAGGCAACTGAATTTCGGCAACCGGGGCATCGAAGTCGGAATGCCGCGAAACTCACCGAGTCAAAGCGTTTCGCCGTTTGCGGAAGAAGTGTGATGTAGAACAAGTAGCAGAAGCATACATGCTCAAGAGGGATCACCCGAAATTCAAAGGCAACTGAATTTCGGCAACCGGGGCATCGAAGTCGGAATGCCGCGAAACTCACCGAGTCAAAGCGTTTCGCCGTTTGCGGAAGAAGTGTGATGTAGAACAAGTAGCAGAAGCATACATGCTCAAGAGGGATCACCCGAAATTCAAAGGCAACTGAATTTCGGCAACCGGGCATCGAAGTCGGAATGCCGCGAAACTCACCGAGTCAAAGCGTTTCGCCGTTTGCGGAAGAAGTGTGATGTAGAACAAGTAGCAGAAGCATACATGCTCAAGAGGGATCACCCGAAATTCAAAGGCAACTGAATTTCGGCAACCGGGGCATCGAAGTCGGAATGCCGCGAAACTCACCGAGTCAAAGCGTTTCGCCGTTTGCGGAAGAAGTGTGATGTAGAACAAGTAGCAGAAGCATACATGCTCAAGAGGGATCACCCGAAATTCAAAGGCAACTGAATTTCGGCAACCGGGGCATCGAAGTCGGAATGCCGCGAAACTCACCGAGTCAAAGCGTTTCGCCGTTTGCGGAAGAAGTGTGATGTAGAACAAGTAGCAGAAGCATACATGCTCAAGAGGGATCACCCGAAATTCAAAGGCAACTGAATTTCGGCAACCGGGGCATCGAAGTCGGAATGCCGCGAAACTCACCGAGTCAAAGCGTTTCGCCGTTTGCGGAAGAAGTTGATGTAGAACAAGTAGCAGAAGCATACATGCTCAAGAGGGATCACCCGAAATTCAAAGGCAACTGAATTTCGGCAACCGGGGCATCGAAGTCGGAATGCCGCGAAACTCACCGAGTCAAAGCGTTTCGCCGTTTGCGGAAGAAGTCTGATGTAGAACAAGTAGCAGAAGCATACATGCTCAAGAGGGATCACCCGAAATTCAAAGGCAACTGAATTTCGGCAACGGGGCATCGAAGTCGGAATGCCGCGAAACTCACCGAGTCAAAGCGTTTCGCCGTTTGCGGAAGGAAGTCTGATGTAGAACAAGTAGCAGAAGCATACATGCTCAAGAGGGATCACCCGAAATTCAAAGGCAACTGAATTTCGGCAACCGGGGCATCGAAGTCGGAATGCCGCGAAACTCACCGAGTCAAAGCGTTTCGCCGTTGCGGAAGAAGTGTGATGTAGAACAAGTAGCAGAAGCATACATGCTCAAGAGGGATCACCCGAAATTCAAAGGCAACTGAATTTCGGCAACCGGGGCATCGAAGTCGGAATGCCGCGAAACTCACCGAGTCAAAGCGTTTCGCCGTTTGCGGAAGAAGTCTGATGTAGAACAAGTAGCAGAAGCATACATGCTCAAGAGGGATCACCCGAAATTCAAAGGCAACTGAATTTCGGCAACCGGGCATCGAAGTCGGAATGCCGCGAAACTCACCGAGCCAAAGCATTTCGCCGTTTGCGGAAGAAGTGTGATGTAGAACAAGTAGCAGAAGCATACATGCTCAAGAGGGATCACCCGAAATTCAAAGGCAACTGAATTTCGACAACCGGGGCATCGAAGTCGGAATGCCGTGAAACTCACCGAGTCAAAGCGTTTCGTTATTTGCGGAAGAAGTGTGATGTAGAACAAGTAGCAGAAGCATACATGCTCAAGAGGGATCACCCGAAATTCAAAGGCAACTGAATTTCGACAACCGGGGCATCGAAGTCGGAATGCCGTGAAACTCACCGAGTCAATGCGTTTCGCCTTTGCGGAAGAAGGTGATGAGAACAAGTAGCAGAAGCATACATGCTCAAAGGGGATCACCCGAAATTCAAAGGCAACTGAATTTCGGCAACCGGGGCATCGAAATCGGAATGCTGCGAACTCACCGAGCCAAAGCATTTCGCCGTTTGCGGAAGAAGTGTGATGTAGAACAAGTAGCAGAAGCATACATGCTCAAGAGGGATCACCCGAAATTCAAAGGCAACTGAATTTCGGCAACCGGGGCATCGAAGTCGGAATGCCGCGAAACTCACTGAGTCAAAGCGTTTCGCCATTTCCGGAAGAATTGTGATGTAGAACAAGCAGCAAAAGCATACATGCTCAAGAGGGATCACCCGAAATTCAAAGGCATTTGAATTTTGGCAACCGGGGCATCGAAGTCGGAATGCCGCGAAACTCACCAAGTCAAAGCGTTTCATTGTTTGCGGAAGGAAGTGTGATGTAGAACAAGTAGCAGAAGCATACATGCTCAAGAGGGATCACCCGAAATTCAA
>CM055360.1:17694447-17741787 GCA_029228515.1 Populus alba x Populus x berolinensis | reverse complement strand
TTTTCCTTAAAAAGCGAAACGCTTTGACTCGTGAGTTTCGCGGCATTCCGACTTCGATTGCCCCCGTTGCCGAAATTCAGTTGCCTTTGAATTTCGGGGTGATCCCTCTTGAGCATGTATGCTTCTGCTACTTGTTCTTCATCATCAATCTTCGCAAACGGCGAAACGCTTTGACTCGGTGAGTTTCGCGGCATTCCGACTTCGATGCCCCCGGTTGCCGAAATTCAGTTGCCTTTGAATTTCGGGTGATCCCTCTTGAGCATGTATGCTTCTGCTACTTGTTCTCATCACACTTCCTTCCGCAAACGGCGAACGCTTTGACTCGGTGAGTTTCGCGGCATTCCGACTTCGATGCCCGGTTGCCGAAATTCAGTTGCCTTTGAATTTCGGGTGATCCCTCTTGAGCATGTATGCTTCTGCTACTTGTTCTACATCACACTTCTTCCGCAAACGGCGAAACGCTTTGACTCGGTGAGTTTCGCGGCATTCCGACTTCGATGCCCCGGTTGCCGAAATTCAGTTGCCTTTGAATTTCGGGTGATCCCTCTTGAGCATGTATGCTTCTGCTACTTGTTCTACATCACACTTCCTTCCGCAAACGGCGAAACGCTTTGACTCGGTGAGTTTCGCGGCATTCCGACTTCGATGCCCCGGTTGCCGAAATTCAGTTGCCTTTGAATTTCGGGTGATCCCTCTTGAGCATGTATGCTTCTGCTACTTGTTCTACATCAGACTTCTTCCGCAAAGGCGAAACGCTTTGACTCGGTGAGTTTCGCGGCATTCCGACTTCGATGCCCCGGTTGCCGAAATTCAGTTGCCTTTGAATTTCGGGTGATCCCTCTTGAGCATGTATGCTTCTGCTACTTGTTCTACATCAGACTTCCTTCCGCAAACGGCGAAACGCTTTGACTCGGTGAGTTTCGCGGCATTCCGACTTCGATGCCCGGTTGCCGAAATTCAGTTGCCTTTGAATTTCGGGTGATCCCTCTTGAGCATGTATGCTTCTGCTACTTGTTCTACATCACACTTCCTTCCCAAACGGCGAAACGCTTTGACTCGGTGAGATTCGCGGCACTCCGACTTCGATGCCCCGGTTGCCGAAATTCAGTTGCCTTTGAATTTCGGGTGATCCCTCTTGAGCATGTATGCTTCTGCTACTTGTTCTACATCACACTTTCTTCCGCAAACGGCGAAACGCTTTGACTCGGTGAGAGTTCGCGGCATTCCGACTTCGATGCCCCGTTGCCGAAATTCAGTTGCCTTTGAATTTCGGGTGATCCCTCTTGAGCATGTATGCTTCTGCTACTTGTTCTACATCAGACTTCTTCCGCAAACGGCGAAACGCTTTGACTCGTGAGTTTCGCGGCATTCCGACTTCGATCCCCGGTTGCCGAAATTCAGTTGCCTTTGAATTTCGGGTGATCCCTCTTGAGCATGTATGCTTCTGCTACTTGTTCTACATCAGACTTCTTCCGCAAACGGCGAAACGCTTTGACTCGGTGAGTTTCGCGGCATTCCGACTTCGATGCCCCGGTTGCCGAAATTCAGTTGCCTTTGAATTTCGGGTGATCCCTCTTGAGCATGTATGCTTCTGCTACTTGTTCTACATCAGACTTCTTCCGCAAACGGCGAAACGCTTTGACTCGGTGAGTTTCGCGGCATTCCGACTTCGATGCCCCGGTTGCCGAAATTCAGTTGCCTTTGAATTTCGGGTGATCCCTCTTGAGCATGTATGCTTCTGCTACTTGTTCTACATCAGACTTCTTCCGCAAACGGCGAAACGCTTTGACTCGGTGAGTTTCGCGGCATTCCGACTTCGATGCCCCGGTTGCCGAAATTCAGTTGCCTTTGAATTTCGGGTGATCCCTCTTGAGCATGTATGCTTCTGCTACTTGTTCTACATCAGACTTCTTCCGCAAACGGCGAAACGCTTTGACTCGGTGAGTTTCGCGGCATTCCGACTTCGATGCCCGGTTGCCGAAATTCAGTTGCCTTTGAATTTCGGGTGATCCCTCTTGAGCATGTATGCTTCTGCTACTTGTTCTACATCAGACTTCTTCCGCAAACGGCGAAACGCTTTGACTCGGTGAGTTTCGCGGCATTCCGACTTCGATGCCCGGTTGCCGAAATTCAGTTGCCTTTGAATTTCGGGTGATCCCTCTTGAGCATGTATGCTTCTGCTACTTGTTCTACATCAGACTTCTTCCGTAAACGGCGAAACGCTTTGACTCGGTGAGTTTCGCGGCATTCAGACATCGATGCCCCGGATGCCGAAATTCAGTTGCCTATGAATTTCGGGTGATCCCTCTTGAGCATGTATCCTTCTGCTACTTGTTCTACATCACACTCTCTTCCGCAAATAGCGAAACGCTTTGACTCGGTGAGTTTCGCGGCATTCTGACTTGGATTCCCAAGTTGACGAAATTCAGTTGCCTTTGAATTTCGGGTGATCCCTCTTTAGCATGGATGCTTCTGCTACTTGTGCTACATCGGACTTCCTTCCGCAAACGGAAAATCGCTTTGACTCGGTGAATTTCGCGGCATTCCGACTTCGATGCCCCGGTTGCCAAAATTCAATTGCCTTTGAATTTCGGGTGATCCCTCTTGAGCATGTATGCTTCTGCTACTTGTTCTACATCACACTTCCTTCCGCAAACGGCGAAACGCTTTGACTCGGTGAGTTTCGCGGCATTCCGACTTCGATGCCCCGGTTGCCGAAATTCAGTTGCCTTTGAATTTCGGGTGATCCCTCTTGAGCATGTATGCTTCTGCTACTTGTTCTACATCACACTTCTTCCGCAAACGGCGAAACGCTTTGACTCGGTGAGTTTCGCGGCATTCCGACTTCGATGCCCCGTTGCCGAAATTCAGTTGCCTTTGAATTTCGGGTGATCCCTCTTGAGCATGTATGCTTCTGCTACTTGTTCTACATCACTTCTCCTTCCGCAAACGGCGAAACGCTTTGACTCGGTGAGTTTCGCGGCATTCCGACTTCGATGCCCCGGTTGCCGAAATTCAGTTGCCTTTGAATTTCGGGTGATCCCTCTTGAGCATGTATGCTTCTGCTACTTGTTCTACATCAGACTTCTTCCGCAAACGGCGAAACGCTTTGACTCGGTGAGTTTCGCGGCATTCCGACTTCGATCCCGGTTGCCGAAATTCAGTTGCCTTTGAATTTCGGGTGATCCCTCTTGAGCATGTATGCTTCTGCTACTTGTTCTACATCACACTTCTTCCGCAAACGGCGAAACGCTTTGACTCGGTGAGTTTCGCGGCATTCCGACTTCGATGCCCCGGTTGCCGAAATTCAGTTGCCTTTGAATTTCGGGTGATCCCTCTTGAGCATGTATGCTTCTGCTACTTGTTCTACATCACACTTCCTTCCGCAAACGGCGAAACGCTTTGACTCGGTGAGTTTCGCGGCATTCCGACTTCGATGCCCGGTTGCCGAAATTCAGTTGCCTTTGAATTTCGGGTGATCCCTCTTGAGCATGTATGCTTCTGCTACTTGTTCTACATCACACTTCCTTCCGCAAACGGCGAAACGCTTTGACTCGGTGAGTTTCGCGGCATTCCGACTTCGATGCCCCGGTTGCCGAAATTCAGTTGCCTTTGAATTTCGGGTGATCCCTCTTGAGCATGTATGCTTCTGCTACTTGTTCTACATCACACTTCTTCCGCAAACGGCGAAACGCTTTGACTCGGTGAGTTTCGCGGCATTCCGACTTCGATGCCCCGGTTGCCGAAATTCAGTTGCCTTTGAATTTCGGGTGATCCCTCTTGAGCATGTATGCTTCTGCTACTTGTTCTACATCACACTTCCTTCCGCAAACGGCGAAACGCTTTGACTCGGTGAGTTTCGCGGCATTCCGACTTCGATGCCCCGGTTGCCGAAATTCAGTTGCCTTTGAATTTCGGGTGATCCCTCTTGAGCATGTATGCTTCTGCTACTTGTTCTACATCAACTTCCTTCCGCAAACGGCGAAACGCTTTGACTCGGTGAGTTTCGCGGCATTCCGACTTCGATGCCCCGGTTGCCGAAATTCAGTTGCCTTTGAATTTCGGGTGATCCCTCTTGAGCATGTATGCTTCTGCTACTTGTTCTACATCAGACTTCTTCCGCAAACGGCGAAACGCTTTGACTCGGTGAGTTTCGCGGCATTCCGACTTCGATGCCCCGGTTGCCGAAATTCAGTTGCCTTTGAATTTCGGGTGATCCCTCTTGAGCATGTATGCTTCTGCTACTTGTTCTACATCACTTCCTTCCGCAAACGGCCAAACGCTTTGACTCGGTGAGTTTCGCGGCATTCCGACTTCGATCCCCGGTTGCCGAAATTCAGTTGCCTTTGAATTTCGGGTGATCCCTCTTGAGCATGTATGCTTCTGCTACTTGTTCTACATCACACTTCCTTCCGCAAACGGCGAAACGCTTTGACTCGGTGAGTTTCGCGGCATTCCGACTTCGATCCCGGTTGCCGAAATTCAGTTGCCTTTGAATTTCGGGTGATCCCTCTTGAGCATGTATGCTTCTGCTACTTGTTCTACATCACACTTCCTTCCGCAAACGGCGAAACGCTTTGACTCGGTGAGTTTCGCGGCATTCCGACTTCGATGCCCCGGTTGCCGAAATTCAGTTGCCTTTGAATTTCTGGTGATCCCTCTTGAGCATGTAAGCTTCTCCTAGTTGTTCTACATCACACTTCCTTCCGCAAACGGCAAAACGCTTTGACTCGGTGAGTTTCGCGGCATTCCGACTTCGATGCGCCGGTTGCCGAAATTCAGTTGCCTTTGAATTTCGGGTGATCCCTCTTGAGCATGTATGCTTCTGCTACTTGTTCTACATCACAATTCCTTCCGCAAACGGCGAAACGCTTTGACTCGGTGAGTTTCGCGGCATTCTTGTTCTACGTCACAATTCCTTCCGCAAACGGCGGAACGCTTTGACTCGGTGAGTTTCGCGGCATTCCGACTTCGATGCCCGGTTGCCGAAATTCAGTTGCCTTTGAATTTCGGGTGATCCCTCTTGAGCATGTATGCTTCTGCTACTTGTTCTACATCACACTTCCTTCCGCAAACGGCGAAATGCGTTGACTCGGTGAGTTTCGCGGCATTCCGACTTCGATGCCCCGGTTGCCGAAATTCAGTTGCCTTTGAATTTCGGGTGATCCCTCTTGAGCATGTATGCTTCTGCTACTTGTTCTACATCACTTTCCTTCCGCAAACGGCGAAACGCTTTGACTCGGTGAGTTTCGCGGCATTATTGTTCTACTCAACTTCCTTTTCGCAAACGGCGAAACGCTTTGACTCGGTGAGTTTCGCGGCATTCCGACTTCGATGCCCCGGTTGCCGAAATTCAGTTGCCTTTGAATTTCGGGTGATCCCTCTTGAGCATGTATGCTTCTGCTACTTGTTCTACATCACACTTTCTTCCGCAAACGGCGAAACGCTTTGACTCGGTGAGTTTCGCGGCATTCCGACTTCGATGCCCCGGTTGCCGAAATTCAGTTGCCTTTGAATTTCGGGTGATCCCTCTTGAGCATGTATGCTTCTGCTACTTGTTCTACATCAGACTTCTTCCGCAAACGGCGAAACGCTTTGACTCGGTGAGTTTCGCGGCATTCCGACTTCGATGCCCCGGTTGCCGAAATTCAGTTGCCTTTGAATTTCGGGTGATCCCTCTTGAGCATGTATGCTTCTGCTACTTGTTCTACATCACACTTCCTTCCGCAAACGGCGAAACGCTTTGACTCGGTGAGTTTCGCGGCATTCCGACTTCGATGCCCGGTTGCCGAAATTCAGTTGCCTTTGAATTTCGGGTGATCCCTCTTGAGCATGTATGCTTCTGCTACTTGTTCTACATCACTTTCTTCCGCAAACGGCGAAACGCTTTGACTCGGTGAGTTTCGCGGCATTCCGACTTCGATGCCCCGGTTGCCGAAATTCAGTTGCCTTTGAATTTCGGGTGATCCCTCTTGAGCATGTATGCTTCTGCTACTTGTTCTACATCAGACTTCTTCCGCAAACGGCGAAACGCTTTGACTCGGTGAGTTTCGCGGCATTCCGACTTCGATGCCCCGGTTGCCGAAATTCAGTTGCCTTTGAATTTCGGGTGATCCCTCTTGAGCATGTATGCTTCTGCTACTTGTTCTACATCAGACTTCTTCCGCAAACGGCGAAACGCTTTGACTCGGTGAGTTTCGCGGCATTCCGACTTCGATGCCCCGGTTGCCGAAATTCAGTTGCCTTTGAATTTCGGGTGATCCCTCTTGAGCATGTATGCTTCTGCTACTTGTTCTACATCACACTTCCTTCCGCAAACGGCGAAACGCTTTGACTCGGTGAGTTTCGCGGCATTCCGACTTCGATGCCCGGTTGCCGAAATTCAGTTGCCTTTGAATTTCGGGTGATCCCTCTTGAGCATGTATGCTTCTGCTACTTGTTCTACATCACACTTCTTCCGCAAACGGCGAAACGCTTTGACTCGGTGAGTTTCGCGGCATTCCGACTTCGATGCCCCGGTTGCCGAAATTCAGTTGCCTTTGAATTTCGGGTGATCCCTCTTGAGCATGTATGCTTCTGCTACTTGTTCTACATCACACTTTCTTCCGCAAACGGCGAAACGCTTTGACTCGGTGAGTTTCGCGGCATTCCGACTTCGATGCCCCGGTTGCCGAAATTCAGTTGCCTTTGAATTTCGGGTGATCCCTCTTGAGCATGTATGCTTCTGCTACTTGTTCTACATCACACTTCTTCCGCAAACGGCGAAACGCTTTGACTCGGTGAGTTTCGCGGCATTCCGACTTCGATGCCCCGGTTGCCGAAATTCAGTTGCCTTTGAATTTCGGGTGATCCCTCTTGAGCATGTATGCTTCTGCTACTTGTTCTACATCACACTTCTTCCGCAAACGGCGAAACGCTTTGACTCGGTGAGTTTCGCGGCATTCCGACTTCGATGCCCCGGTTGCCGAAATTCAGTTGCCTTTGAATTTCGGGTGATCCCTCTTGAGCATGTATGCTTCTGCTACTTGTTCTACATCAGACTTCTTCCGCAAACGGCGAAACGCTTTGACTCGGTGAGTTTCGCGGCATTCCGACTTCGATGCCCGGTTGCCGAAATTCAGTTGCCTTTGAATTTCGGGTGATCCCTCTTGAGCATGTATGCTTCTGCTACTTGTTCTACATCACACTTCTTCCGCAAACGGCGAAACGCTTTGACTCAGTGAGTTTCGCGGCATTCCGACTTCGATGCCCCGGTTGCCGAAATTCAGTTGCCTTTGAATTTCGGGTGATCCCTCTTGAGCATGTATGCTTCTGCTACTTGTTCTACATCACACTTCCTTCCGCAAACGGCGAAACGCTTTGACTCGGTGAGTTTCGCGGCATTCCGACTTCGATGCCCCGGTTGCCGAAATTCAGTTGCCTTTGAATTTCGGGTGATCCCTCTTGAGCATGTATGCTTCTGCTACTTGTTCTACATCGCACTTCCTTCCGCAAACGGCCAAACGCTTTGACTTGTTGAGTTTCGCGGTATTCCGACTTCGATGCCCCGGTTGCCAAAATTCAAATGCCTTTGAATTTCGGGTGATCCCTCTTGAGCATGTATGCTTCTGCTGCTTGTTCTACATCACAATTCTTCCGGAAATGGCGAAACGCTTTGACTCAGTGAGTTTCGCGGCATTCTTGTTCTACATCACAATTCTTCCGCAAACGGCGAAACGCTTTGACTCGGTGAGTTTCGCGGCATTCCGACTTTGATGCCCCGGTTGCCGAAATTCAACTGCCTTTGAATTTCGGGTGATCCCTCTTGAGCATGTATGCTTCTGCTACTTGTTCTACATCACACTTCTTCCGCAAACGGCGAAACGCTTTGACTCGGTGAGTTTCGCGGCATTCCGATTTCGATGCCCCGGTTGCCGAAATTCAGTTGCCTTTGAATTTCGGGTGATCCCTCTTGAGCATGTATGCTTCTGCTACTTGTTCTACATCAGTCTTCTTCCGCAAACGGCGAAACGCTTTGACTCGGAGAGTTTCGCGGCATTCCGACTTCGATGCCCCGGTTGCCGAAATTCAGTTGCCTTTGAATTTCGGGTGATCCCTCTTGAGCATGTATGCTTCTGCTACTTGTTCTACATCACACTTCCTTCCGCAAACGGCGAAACGCTTTGACTCGGTGAGTTTCTCGGCATTCCAACTTCGATGCCCCGGTTGCCGAAATTCAGTTGCCTTTGAATTTCGGGTGATCCCTCTTGAGCATGTATGCTTCTGCTACTTGTTCTACATCACTTTCCTTCCGCAAACGGCGAAACGCTTTGACTCGGTGAGTTTCGCGGCATTCCGACTTCGATGCCCCGGTTGCCGAAATTCAGTTGCCTTTGAATTTCGGGTGATCCCTCTTGAGCATGTATGCTTCTGCTACTTGTTCTACATCAGACTTCTTCCGCAAACGGCGAAACGCTTTGACTCGGTGAGTTTCGCGGCATTCCGACTTCGATGCCCCGGTTGCCGAAATTCAGTTGCCTTTGAATTTCGGGTGATCCCTCTTGAGCATGTATGCTTCTGCTACTTGTTCTACATCAGACTTCTTCCGCAAACGGCGAAACGCTTTGACTCGGTGAGTTTCGCGGCATTCCGACTTCGATGCCCCGGTTGCCGAAATTCAGTTGCCTTTGAATTTCGGGTGATCCCTCTTGAGCATGTATGCTTCTGCTACTTGTTCTACATCACACTTCTTCCGCAAACGGCGAAACGCTTTGACTCGGTGAGTTTCGCGGCATTCCGACTTCGATGCCCCGGTTGCCGAAATTCAGTTGCCTTTGAATTTCGGGTGATCCCTCTTGAGCATGTATGCTTCTGCTACTTGTTCTACATCACACTTCCTTCCGCAAACGGCGAAACGCTTTGACTCGGTGAGTTTCGCGGCATTCCGACTTCGATGCCCCGGTTGCCGAAATTCAGTTGCCTTTGAATTTCGGGTGATCCCTCTTGAGCATGTATGCTTCTGCTACTTGTTCTACATCACACTTTCTTCCGCAAACGGCGAAACGCTTTGACTCGGTGAGTTTCGCGGCATTCCGACTTCGATGCCCGGTTGCCGAAATTCAGTTGCCTTTGAATTTCGGGTGATCCCTCTTGAGCATGTATGCTTCTGCTACTTGTTCTACATCACTTTCTTCCGCAAACGGCGAAACGCTTTGACTCGGTGAGTTTCGCGGCATTCTTGTTCTACATCACACTTCCTTCCGCAAACGGCGAAACGCTTTGACTCGGTGAGTTTCGCGGCATTCCGACTTCGATGCCCGGTTGCCGAAATTCAGTTGCCTTTGAATTTCGGGTGATCCCTCTTGAGCATGTATGCTTCTGCTACTTGTTCTACATCACACTTCCTTCCGCAAACGGCGAAACGCTTTGACTCGGTGAGTTTCGCGGCATTCCGACTTCGATGCCCCGGTTGCCGAAATTCAGTTGCCTTTGAATTTCGGGTGATCCCTCTTGAGCATGTATGCTTCTGCTACTTGTTCTACATCAGACTTCTTCCGCAAACGGCGAAACGCTTTGACTCGGTGAGTTTCGCGGCATTCCGACTTCGATGCCCGGTTGCCGAAATTCAGTTGCCTTTGAATTTCGGGTGATCCCTCTTGAGCATGTATGCTTCTGCTACTTGTTCTACATCACACTTCCTTCCGCAAACGGCGAAACGCTTTGACTCGGTGAGTTTCGCGGCATTCCGACTTCGATGCCCCGGTTGCCGAAATTCAGTTGCCTTTGAATTTCGGGTGATCCCTCTTGAGCATGTATGCTTCTGCTACTTGTTCTACATCACTTTCTTCCGCAAACGGCGAAACGCTTTGACTCGGTGAGTTTCGCGGCATTCCGACTTCGATGCCCCGGTTGCCGAAATTCAGTTGCCTTTGAATTTCGGGTGATCCCTCTTGAGCATGTATGCTTCTGCTACTTGTTCTACATCAGACTTCTTCCGCAAACGGCGAAACGCTTTGACTCGGTGAGTTTCGCGGCATTCCGACTTCGATGCCCCGGTTGCCGAAATTCAGTTGCCTTTGAATTTCGGGTGATCCCTCTTGAGCATGTATGCTTCTGCTACTTGTTCTACATCAGACTTCTTCCGCAAACGGCGAAACGCTTTGACTCGGTGAGTTTCGCGGCATTCCGACTTCGATGCCCCGGTTGCCGAAATTCAGTTGCCTTTGAATTTCGGGTGATCCCTCTTGAGCATGTATGCTTCTGCTACTTGTTCTACATCAGACTTCCTTCCGCAAACGGCGAAACGCTTTGACTCGGTGAGTTTCGCGGCATTCCGACTTCGATGCCCCGGTTGCCGAAATTCAGTTGCCTTTGAATTTCGGGTGATCCCTCTTGAGCATGTATGCTTCTGCTACTTGTTCTACATCAGACTTCTTCCGCAAACGGCGAAACGCTTTGACTCGGTGAGTTTCGCGGCATTCCGACTTCGATGCCCCGGTTGCCGAAATTCAGTTGCCTTTGAATTTCGGGTGATCCCTCTTGAGCATGTATGCTTCTGCTACTTGTTCTACATCAGACTTCCTTCCGCAAACGGCGAAACGCTTTGACTCGGTGAGTTTCGCGGCATTCCGACTTCGATGCCCGGTTGCCGAAATTCAGTTGCCTTTGAATTTCGGGTGATCCCTCTTGAGCATGTATGCTTCTGCTACTTGTTCTACATCAGACTTCCTTCCGCAAACGGCGAAACGCTTTGACTCGGTGAGTTTCGCGGCATTCCGACTTCGATGCCCCGGTTGCCGAAATTCAGTTGCCTTTGAATTTCGGGTGATCCCTCTTGAGCATGTATGCTTCTGCTACTTGTTCTACATCAGACTTCTTCCGCAAACGGCGAAACGCTTTGACTCGGTGAGTTTCGCGGCATTCCGACTTCGATGCCCCGGTTGCCGAAATTCAGTTGCCTTTGAATTTCGGGTGATCCCTCTTGAGCATGTATGCTTCTGCTACTTGTTCTACATCAGACTTCCTTCCGCAAACGGCGAAACGCTTTGACTCGGTGAGTTTCGCGGCATTCCGACTTCGATGCCCCGGTTGCCGAAATTCAGTTGCCTTTGAATTTCGGGTGATCCCTCTTGAGCATGTATGCTTCTGCTACTTGTTCTACATCAGACTTCTTCCGCAAACGGCGAAACGCTTTGACTCGGTGAGTTTCGCGGCATTCCGACTTCGATGCCCCGGTTGCCGAAATTCAGTTGCCTTTGAATTTCGGGTGATCCCTCTTGAGCATGTATGCTTCTGCTACTTGTTCTACATCAGACTTCTTCCGCAAACGGCGAAACGCTTTGACTCGGTGAGTTTCGCGGCATTCCGACTTCGATGCCCCGGTTGCCGAAATTCAGTTGCCTTTGAATTTCGGGTGATCCCTCTTGAGCATGTATGCTTCTGCTACTTGTTCTTTGACTCATCAGACTTCTTCCGCAAACGGCGAAACGCTTTGACTCGGTGAGTTTCGCGGCATTCCGACTTCGATGCCCCGGTTGCCGAAATTCAGTTGCCTTTGAATTTCGGGTGATCCCTCTTGAGCATGTATGCTTCTGCTACTTGTTCTACATCACACTTCTTCCGCAAACGGCGAAACGCTTTGACTCGGTGAGTTTCGCGGCATTCCGACTTCGATGCCCCGGTTGCCGAAATTCAGTTGCCTTTGAATTTCGGGTGATCCCTCTTGAGCATGTATGCTTCTGCTACTTGTTCTACATCAGACTTCTTCCGCAAACGGCGAAACGCTTTGACTCGGTGAGTTTCGCGGCATTCCGACTTCGATGCCCCGGTTGCCGAAATTCAGTTGCCTTTGAATTTCGGGTGATCCCTCTTGAGCATGTATGCTTCTGCTACTTGTTCTACATCAGACTTCTTCCGCAAACGGCGAAACGCTTTGACTCGGTGAGTTTCGCGGCATTCCGACTTCGATGCCCCGGTTGCCGAAATTCAGTTGCCTTTGAATTTCGGGTGATCCCTCTTGAGCATGTATGCTTCTGCTACTTGTTCTACATCACTTTCTTCCGCAAACGGCGAAACGCTTTGACTCGGTGAGTTTCGCGGCATTCCGACTTCGATGCCCCGGTTGCCGAAATTCAGTTGCCTTTGAATTTCGGGTGATCCCTCTTGAGCATGTATGCTTCTGCTACTTGTTCTACATCAGACTTCTTCCGCAAACGGCGAAACGCTTTGACTCGGTGAGTTTCGCGGCATTCCGACTTCGATGCCCCGGTTGCCGAAATTCAGTTGCCTTTGAATTTCGGGTGATCCCTCTTGAGCATGTATGCTTCTGCTACTTGTTCTACATCAGACTTCTTCCGCAAACGGCGAAACGCTTTGACTCGGTGAGTTTCGCGGCATTCCGACTTCGATGCCCGGTTGCCGAAATTCAGTTGCCTTTGAATTTCGGGTGATCCCTCTTGAGCATGTATGCTTCTGCTACTTGTTCTACATCAGACTTCCTTCCGCAAACGGCGAAACGCTTTGACTCGGTGAGTTTCGCGGCATTCCGACTTCGATGCCCCGGTTGCCGAAATTCAGTTGCCTTTGAATTTCGGGTGATCCCTCTTGAGCATGTATGCTTCTGCTACTTGTTCTACATCAGACTTCCTTCCGCAAACGGCGAAACGCTTTGACTCGGTGAGTTTCGCGGCATTCCGACTTCGATGCCCCGGTTGCCGAAATTCAGTTGCCTTTGAATTTCGGGTGATCCCTCTTGAGCATGTATGCTTCTGCTACTTGTTCTACATCAGACTTCCTTCCGCAAACGGCGAAACGCTTTGACTCGGTGAGTTTCGCGGCATTCCGACTTCGATGCCCGGTTGCCGAAATTCAGTTGCCTTTGAATTTCGGGTGATCCCTCTTGAGCATGTATGCTTCTGCTACTTGTTCTACATCAGACTTCTTCCGCAAACGGCGAAACGCTTTGACTCGGTGAGTTTCGCGGCATTCCGACTTCGATGCCCCGGTTGCCGAAATTCAGTTGCCTTTGAATTTCGGGTGATCCCTCTTGAGCATGTATGCTTCTGCTACTTGTTCTACATCAGACTTCTTCCGCAAACGGCGAAACGCTTTGACTCGGTGAGTTTCGCGGCATTCCGACTTCGATGCCCCGGTTGCCGAAATTCAGTTGCCTTTGAATTTCGGGTGATCCCTCTTGAGCATGTATGCTTCTGCTACTTGTTCTACATCACACTTCTTCCGCAAACGGCGAAACGCTTTGACTCGGTGAGTTTCGCGGCATTCCGACTTCGATGCCCCGGTTGCCGAAATTCAGTTGCCTTTGAATTTCGGGTGATCCCTCTTGAGCATGTATGCTTCTGCTACTTGTTCTACATCAGACTTCTTCCGCAAACGGCGAAACGCTTTGACTCGGTGAGTTTCGCGGCATTCCGACTTCGATGCCCCGGTTGCCGAAATTCAGTTGCCTTTGAATTTCGGGTGATCCCTCTTGAGCATGTATGCTTCTGCTACTTGTTCTACATCAGACTTCCTTCCGCAAACGGCGAAACGCTTTGACTCGGTGAGTTTCGCGGCATTCCGACTTCGATGCCCGGTTGCCGAAATTCAGTTGCCTTTGAATTTCGGGTGATCCCTCTTGAGCATGTATGCTTCTGCTACTTGTTCTACATCACTTCTTCCGCAAACGGCGAAACGCTTTGACTCGGTGAGTTTCGCGGCATTCCGACTTCGATGCCCCGGTTGCCGAAATTCAGTTGCCTTTGAATTTCGGGTGATCCCTCTTGAGCATGTATGCTTCTGCTACTTGTTCTACATCACACTTCTTCCGCAAACGGCGAAACGCTTTGACTCGGTGAGTTTCGCGGCATTCCGACTTCGATGCCCCGGTTGCCGAAATTCAGTTGCCTTTGAATTTCGGGTGATCCCTCTTGAGCATGTATGCTTCTGCTACTTGTTCTACATCACACTTCTTCCGCAAACGGCGAAACGCTTTGACTCGGTGAGTTTCGCGGCATTCCGACTTCGATGCCCCGGTTGCCGAAATTCAGTTGCCTTTGAATTTCGGGTGATCCCTCTTGAGCATGTATGCTTCTGCTACTTGTTCTACATCAGACTTCTTCCGCAAACGGCGAAACGCTTTGACTCGGTGAGTTTCGCGGCATTCCGACTTCGATGCCCGGTTGCCGAAATTCAGTTGCCTTTGAATTTCGGGTGATCCCTCTTGAGCATGTATGCTTCTGCTACTTGTTCTACATCAGACTCCTTCCGCAAACGGCGAAACGCTTTGACTCGGTGAGTTTCGCGGCATTCCGACTTCGATGCCCGGTTGCCGAAATTCAGTTGCCTTTGAATTTCGGGTGATCCCTCTTGAGCATGTATGCTTCTGCTACTTGTTCTACATCACACTTCTTCCGCAAACGGCGAAACGCTTTGACTCGGTGAGTTTCGCGGCATTCCGACTTCGATGCCCCGGTTGCCGAAATTCAGTTGCCTTTGAATTTCGGGTGATCCCTCTTGAGCATGTATGCTTCTGCTACTTGTTCTACATCACACTTCTTCAGCAAATGGCCAAACGCTTTGACTCGGTGAGTTTTGCGGCATTCCGACTTCGTTGCCCCGGTTGCCGAAATTCAGTTGCCTTTGAATTTCGGGTGATCCCTCTTGAGCATGTATGCTTCTGCTACTTGTTCTACATCACACTTCCTTCCGCAAACGGCGAAACGCTTTGACTCGGTGAGTTTCGCGGCATTCCGACTTCGATGCCCCGGTTGCCGAAATTCAGTTGCCTTTGAATTTCGGGTGATCCCTCTTGAACATGTATGCTTTTGCTACTTGTTCTACATCAGAGTTCTTCCGCAAAAGGCCAAACGCTTTGACTCGGTGAGTTTCCCAGCATTCCGACTTCGATGCCCCGGTTGCCGAAATTCAGTTGCCTTTGAATTTCGGGTGATCCCTCTTGAGCATGAATGCTTCTGCTACTTGTTCTACATCACACTTCCTTCCGCAAACGGCGAAACGCTTTGACTCGGTGAGTTTCGCGGCATTCCGATTCGATGTCCAATTTTTCCGAAACGGTTGCCTTTGATTTCGGTGATTTCTCTTGGCATGTATGACTTCTTGCTACCGGTTCGAAATTCAGTTGCCTTTGAACTCGGTGATCCTTTGACATTATGCTTCGCGACTTGTTCGAAATTCAGTTGCCTTTGAATTTCGGTGATCCCTCTTGAGCATGTATGCTTCTGCTACTTGTTCTACATCACACTTCCTTCCGCAAACGGCGAAACGCTTTGACTCGGTGAGTTTCGCGGCATTCCGACTTCGATGCCCGGTTGCCGAAATTCAGTTGCCTTTGAATTTCGGGTGATCCCTCTTGAGCATGTATGCTTCTGCTACTTGTTCTACATCACACTTCCTTCCGCAAACGGCGAAACGCTTTGACTCGGTGAGTTTCGCGGCATTCCGACTTCGATGCCCCGGTTGCCGAAATTCAGTTGCCTTTGAATTTCGGGTGATCCCTCTTGAGCATGTATGCTTCTGCTACTTGTTCTACATCAGACTTCCTTCCGCAAACGGCGAAACGCTTTGACTCGGTGAGTTTCGCGGCATTCCGACTTCGATGCCCCGGTTGCCGAAATTCAGTTGCCTTTGAATTTCGGGTGATCCCTCTTGAGCATGTATGCTTCTGCTACTTGTTCTACATCAGACTTCTTCCGCAAACGGCGAAACGCTTTGACTCGGTGAGTTTCGCGGCATTCCGACTTCGATGCCCCGGTTGCCGAAATTCAGTTGCCTTTGAATTTCGGGTGATCCCTCTTGAGCATGTATGCTTCTGCTACTTGTTCTACATCACACTTCTTCCGCAAACGGCGAAACGCTTTGACTCGGTGAGTTTCGCGGCATTCCGACTTCGATGCCCCGGTTGCCGAAATTCAGTTGCCTTTGAATTTCGGGTGATCCCTCTTGAGCATGTATGCTTCTGCTACTTGTTCTACATCACACTTCCTTCCGCAAACGCGAAACGCTTTGACTCGGTGAGTTTCGCGGCATTCCGACTTCGATGCCCCGGTTGCCGAAATTCAGTTGCCTTTGAATTTCGGGTGATCCCTCTTGAGCATGTATGCTTCTGCTACTTGTTCTACATCACACTTCCTTCCGCAAACGGCGAAACGCTTTGACTCGGTGAGTTTCGCGGCATTCCGACTTCGATGCCCCGGTTGCCGAAATTCAGTTGCCTTTGAATTTCGGGTGATCCCTCTTGAGCATGTATGCTTCTGCTACTTGTTCTACATCAGACTTCTTCCGCAAACGGCGAAACGCTTTGACTCGGTGAGTTTCGCGGCATTCCGACTTCGATGCCCGGTTGCCGAAATTCAGTTGCCTTTGAATTTCGGGTGATCCCTCTTGAGCATGTATGCTTCTGCTACTTGTTCTACATCACACTTCCTTCCGCAAACGGCGAAACGCTTTGACTCGGTGAGTTTCGCGGCATTCCGACTTCGATGCCCCGGTTGCCGAAATTCAGTTGCCTTTGAATTTCGGGTGATCCCTCTTGAGCATGTATGCTTCTGCTACTTGTTCTACATCAGACTTCCTTCCGCAAACGGCGAAACGCTTTGACTCGGTGAGTTTCGCGGCATTCCGACTTCGATGCCCCGGTTGCCGAAATTCAGTTGCCTTTGAATTTCGGGTGATCCCTCTTGAGCATGTATGCTTCTGCTACTTGTTCTACATCAGACTTCTTCCGCAAACGGCGAAACGCTTTGACTCGGTGAGTTTCGCGGCATTCCGACTTCGATGCCCCGGTTGCCGAAATTCAGTTGCCTTTGAATTTCGGGTGATCCCTCTTGAGCATGTATGCTTCTGCTACTTGTTCTACATCACACTTCCTTCCGCAAACGGCGAAACGCTTTGACTCGGTGAGTTTCGCGGCATTCCGACTTCGATGCCCCGGTTGCCGAAATTCAGTTGCCTTTGAATTTCGGGTGATCCCTCTTGAGCATGTATGCTTCTGCTACTTGTTCTACATCAGACTTCTTCCGCAAACGGCGAAACGCTTTGACTCGGTGAGTTTCGCGGCATTCCGACTTCGATGCCCCGGTTGCCGAAATTCAGTTGCCTTTGAATTTCGGGTGATCCCTCTTGAGCATGTATGCTTCTGCTACTTGTTCTACATCAGACTTCTTCCGCAAACGGCGAAACGCTTTGACTCGGTGAGTTTCGCGGCATTCCGACTTCGATGCCCGGTTGCCGAAATTCAGTTGCCTTTGAATTTCGGGTGATCCCTCTTGAGCATGTATGCTTCTGCTACTTGTTCTACATCAACTTCCTTCCGCAAACGGCGAAACGCTTTGACTCGGTGAGTTTCGCGGCATTCCGACTTCGATGCCCGGTTGCCGAAATTCAGTTGCCTTTGAATTTCGGGTGATCCCTCTTGAGCATGTATGCTTCTGCTACTTGTTCTACATCACACTTCTTCCGCAAACGGCGAAACGCTTTGACTCGGTGAGTTTCGCGGCATTCCGACTTCGATGCCCGGTTGCCGAAATTCAGTTGCCTTTGAATTTCGGGTGATCCCTCTTGAGCATGTATGCTTCTGCTACTTGTTCTACATCACACTTCCTTCCGCAAACGGCGAAACGCTTTGACTCGGTGAGTTTCGCGGCATTCCGACTTCGATGCCCCGGTTGCCGAAATTCAGTTGCCTTTGAATTTCGGGTGATCCCTCTTGAGCATGTATGCTTCTGCTACTTGTTCTACATCACACTTCTTCCGCAAACGGCGAAACGCTTTGACTCGGTGAGTTTCGCGGCATTCCGACTTCGATGCCCCGGTTGCCGAAATTCAGTTGCCTTTGAATTTCGGGTGATCCCTCTTGAGCATGTATGCTTCTGCTACTTGTTCTACATCAACTTCTTCCGCAAACGGCGAAACGCTTTGACTCGGTGAGTTTCGCGGCATTCCGACTTCGATGCCCGGTTGCCGAAATTCAGTTGCCTTTGAATTTCGGGTGATCCCTCTTGAGCATGTATGCTTCTGCTACTTGTTCTACATCACTTCCTTCCGCAAACGGCGAAACGCTTTGACTCGGTGAGTTTCGCGGCATTCCGACTTCGATGCCCCGGTTGCCGAAATTCAGTTGCCTTTGAATTTCGGGTGATCCCTCTTGAGCATGTATGCTTCTGCTACTTGTTCTACATCAACTTCCTTCCGCAAACGGCGAAACGCTTTGACTCGGTGAGTTTCGCGGCATTCCGACTTCGATGCCCGGTTGCCGAAATTCAGTTGCCTTTGAATTTCGGGTGATCCCTCTTGAGCATGTATGCTTCTGCTACTTGTTCTACATCACACTTCTTCCGCAAACGGCGAAACGCTTTGACTCGGTGAGTTTCGCGGCATTCCGACTTCGATGCCCCGGTTGCCGAAATTCAGTTGCCTTTGAATTTCGGGTGATCCCTCTTGAGCATGTATGCTTCTGCTACTTGTTCTACATCACACTTCTTCCGCAAACGGCGAAACGCTTTGACTCGGTGAGTTTCGCGGCATTCCGACTTCGATGCCCCGGTTGCCGAAATTCAGTTGCCTTTGAATTTCGGGTGATCCCTCTTGAGCATGTATGCTTCTGCTACTTGTTCTACATCACACTTCCTTCCGCAAACGGCGAAACGCTTTGACTCGGTGAGTTTCGCGGCATTCCGACTTCGATGCCCCGGTTGCCGAAATTCAGTTGCCTTTGAATTTCGGGTGATCCCTCTTGAGCATGTATGCTTCTGCTACTTGTTCTACATCACACTTCCTTCCGCAAACGGCGAAACGCTTTGACTCGGTGAGTTTCGCGGCATTCCGACTTCGATGCCCCGGTTGCCGAAATTCAGTTGCCTTTGAATTTCGGGTGATCCCTCTTGAGCATGTATGCTTCTGCTACTTGTTCTACATCACACTTCCTTCCGCAAACGGCGAAACGCTTTGACTCGGTGAGTTTCGCGGCATTCCGACTTCGATGCCCCGGTTGCCGAAATTCAGTTGCCTTTGAATTTCGGGTGATCCCTCTTGAGCATGTATGCTTCTGCTACTTGTTCTACATCACACTTCTTCCGCAAACGGCGAAACGCTTTGACTCGGTGAGTTTCGCGGCATTCCGACTTCGATGCCCCGGTTGCCGAAATTCAGTTGCCTTTGAATTTCGGGTGATCCCTCTTGAGCATGTATGCTTCTGCTACTTGTTCTACATCAGACTTCTTCCGCAAACGGCGAAACGCTTTGACTCGGTGAGTTTCGCGGCATTCCGACTTCGATGCCCCGGTTGCCGAAATTCAGTTGCCTTTGAATTTCGGGTGATCCCTCTTGAGCATGTATGCTTCTGCTACTTGTTCTACATCAGACTTCCTTCCGCAAACGGCGAAACGCTTTGACTCGGTGAGTTTCGCGGCATTCCGACTTCGATGCCCCGGTTGCCGAAATTCAGTTGCCTTTGAATTTCGGGTGATCCCTCTTGAGCATGTATGCTTCTGCTACTTGTTCTACATCACACTTCTTCCGCAAACGGCGAAACGCTTTGACTCGGTGAGTTTCGCGGCATTCCGACTTCGATGCCCCGGTTGCCGAAATTCAGTTGCCTTTGAATTTCGGGTGATCCCTCTTGAGCATGTATGCTTCTGCTACTTGTTCTACATCACACTTCTTCCGCAAACGGCGAAACGCTTTGACTCGGTGAGTTTCGCGGCATTCCGACTTCGATGCCCCGGTTGCCGAAATTCAGTTGCCTTTGAATTTCGGGTGATCCCTCTTGAGCATGTATGCTTCTGCTACTTGTTCTACATCACACTTCTTCCGCAAACGGCGAAACGCTTTGACTCGGTGAGTTTCGCGGCATTCCGACTTCGATGCCCCGGTTGCCGAAATTCAGTTGCCTTTGAATTTCGGGTGATCCCTCTTGAGCATGTATGCTTCTGCTACTTGTTCTACATCACACTTCTTCCGCAAACGGCGAAACGCTTTGACTCGGTGAGTTTCGCGGCATTCCGACTTCGATGCCCCGGTTGCCGAAATTCAGTTGCCTTTGAATTTCGGGTGATCCCTCTTGAGCATGTATGCTTCTGCTACTTGTTCTACATCACACTTCTTCCGCAAACGGCGAAACGCTTTGACTCGGTGAGTTTCGCGGCATTCCGACTTCGATGCCCCGGTTGCCGAAATTCAGTTGCCTTTGAATTTCGGGTGATCCCTCTTGAGCATGTATGCTTCTGCTACTTGTTCTACATCACACTTCCTTCCGCAAACGGCGAAACGCTTTGACTCGGTGAGTTTCGCGGCATTCCGACTTCGATGCCCCGGTTGCCGAAATTCAGTTGCCTTTGAATTTCGGGTGATCCCTCTTGAGCATGTATGCTTCTGCTACTTGTTCTACATCAGACTTCTTCCGCAAACGGCGAAACGCTTTGACTCGGTGAGTTTCGCGGCATTCCGACTTCGATGCCCCGGTTGCCGAAATTCAGTTGCCTTTGAATTTCGGGTGATCCCTCTTGAGCATGTATGCTTCTGCTACTTGTTCTACATCACACTTCTTCCGCAAACGGCGAAACGCTTTGACTCGGTGAGTTTCGCGGCATTCCGACTTCGATGCCCCGGTTGCCGAAATTCAGTTGCCTTTGAATTTCGGGTGATCCCTCTTGAGCATGTATGCTTCTGCTACTTGTTCTACATCAGACTTCTTCCGCAAACGGCGAAACGCTTTGACTCGGTGAGTTTCGCGGCATTCCGACTTCGATGCCCCGGTTGCCGAAATTCAGTTGCCTTTGAATTTCGGGTGATCCCTCTTGAGCATGTATGCTTCTGCTACTTGTTCTACATCAGACTTCTTCCGCAAACGGCGAAACGCTTTGACTCGGTGAGTTTCGCGGCATTCCGACTTCGATGCCCCGGTTGCCGAAATTCAGTTGCCTTTGAATTTCGGGTGATCCCTCTTGAGCATGTATGCTTCTGCTACTTGTTCTACATCACACTTCTTCCGCAAACGGCGAAACGCTTTGACTCGGTGAGTTTCGCGGCATTCCGACTTCGATGCCCCGGTTGCCGAAATTCAGTTGCCTTTGAATTTCGGGTGATCCCTCTTGAGCATGTATGCTTCTGCTACTTGTTCTACATCACACTTCTTCCGCAAACGGCGAAACGCTTTGACTCGGTGAGTTTCGCGGCATTCCGACTTCGATGCCCCGGTTGCCGAAATTCAGTTGCCTTTGAATTTCGGGTGATCCCTCTTGAGCATGTATGCTTCTGCTACTTGTTCTACATCACACTTCTTCCGCAAACGGCGAAACGCTTTGACTCGGTGAGTTTCGCGGCATTCCGACTTCGATGCCCCGGTTGCCGAAATTCAGTTGCCTTTGAATTTCGGGTGATCCCTCTTGAGCATGTATGCTTCTGCTACTTGTTCTACATCACACTTCTTCCGCAAACGGCGAAACGCTTTGACTCGGTGAGTTTCGCGGCATTCCGACTTCGATGCCCCGGTTGCCGAAATTCAGTTGCCTTTGAATTTCGGGTGATCCCTCTTGAGCATGTATGCTTCTGCTACTTGTTCTACATCAGACTTCTTCCGCAAACGGCGAAACGCTTTGACTCGGTGAGTTTCGCGGCATTCCGACTTCGATGCCCCGGTTGCCGAAATTCAGTTGCCTTTGAATTTCGGGTGATCCCTCTTGAGCATGTATGCTTCTGCTACTTGTTCTACATCAGACTTCTTCCGCAAACGGCGAAACGCTTTGACTCGGTGAGTTTCGCGGCATTCCGACTTCGATGCCCCGGTTGCCGAAATTCAGTTGCCTTTGAATTTCGGGTGATCCCTCTTGAGCATGTATGCTTCTGCTACTTGTTCTACATCAGACTTCTTCCGCAAACGGCGAAACGCTTTGACTCGGTGAGTTTCGCGGCATTCCGACTTCGATGCCCCGGTTGCCGAAATTCAGTTGCCTTTGAATTTCGGGTGATCCCTCTTGAGCATGTATGCTTCTGCTACTTGTTCTACATCAGACTTCTTCCGCAAACGGCGAAACGCTTTGACTCGGTGAGTTTCGCGGCATTCCGACTTCGATGCCCCGGTTGCCGAAATTCAGTTGCCTTTGAATTTCGGGTGATCCCTCTTGAGCATGTATGCTTCTGCTACTTGTTCTACATCACACTTCTTCCGCAAACGGCGAAACGCTTTGACTCGGTGAGTTTCGCGGCATTCCGACTTCGATGCCCCGGTTGCCGAAATTCAGTTGCCTTTGAATTTCGGGTGATCCCTCTTGAGCATGTATGCTTCTGCTACTTGTTCTACATCAGACTTCCTTCCGCAAACGGCGAAACGCTTTGACTCGGTGAGTTTCGCGGCATTCCGACTTCGATGCCCCGGTTGCCGAAATTCAGTTGCCTTTGAATTTCGGGTGATCCCTCTTGAGCATGTATGCTTCTGCTACTTGTTCTACATCACACTTCTTCCGCAAACGGCGAAACGCTTTGACTCGGTGAGTTTCGCGGCATTCCGACTTCGATGCCCCGGTTGCCGAAATTCAGTTGCCTTTGAATTTCGGGTGATCCCTCTTGAGCATGTATGCTTCTGCTACTTGTTCTACATCAGACTTCTTCCGCAAACGGCGAAACGCTTTGACTCGGTGAGTTTCGCGGCATTCCGACTTCGATGCCCCGGTTGCCGAAATTCAGTTGCCTTTGAATTTCGGGTGATCCCTCTTGAGCATGTATGCTTCTGCTACTTGTTCTACATCAGACTTCTTCCGCAAACGGCGAAACGCTTTGACTCGGTGAGTTTCGCGGCATTCCGACTTCGATGCCCCGGTTGCCGAAATTCAGTTGCCTTTGAATTTCGGGTGATCCCTCTTGAGCATGTATGCTTCTGCTACTTGTTCTACATCAGACTTCTTCCGCAAACGGCGAAACGCTTTGACTCGGTGAGTTTCGCGGCATTCCGACTTCGATGCCCCGGTTGCCGAAATTCAGTTGCCTTTGAATTTCGGGTGATCCCTCTTGAGCATGTATGCTTCTGCTACTTGTTCTACATCACTTTCTTCCGCAAACGGCGAAACGCTTTGACTCGGTGAGTTTCGCGGCATTCCGACTTCGATGCCCCGGTTGCCGAAATTCAGTTGCCTTTGAATTTCGGGTGATCCCTCTTGAGCATGTATGCTTCTGCTACTTGTTCTACATCAGACTTCTTCCGCAAACGGCGAAACGCTTTGACTCGGTGAGTTTCGCGGCATTCCGACTTCGATGCCCCGGTTGCCGAAATTCAGTTGCCTTTGAATTTCGGGTGATCCCTCTTGAGCATGTATGCTTCTGCTACTTGTTCTACATCAGACTTCTTCCGCAAACGGCGAAACGCTTTGACTCGGTGAGTTTCGCGGCATTCCGACTTCGATGCCCGGTTGCCGAAATTCAGTTGCCTTTGAATTTCGGGTGATCCCTCTTGAGCATGTATGCTTCTGCTACTTGTTCTACATCAGACTTCTTCCGCAAACGGCGAAACGCTTTGACTCGGTGAGTTTCGCGGCATTCCGACTTCGATGCCCGGTTGCCGAAATTCAGTTGCCTTTGAATTTCGGGTGATCCCTCTTGAGCATGTATGCTTCTGCTACTTGTTCTACATCACACTTCTTCCGCAAACGGCGAAACGCTTTGACTCGGTGAGTTTCGCGGCATTCCGACTTCGATGCCCCGGTTGCCGAAATTCAGTTGCCTTTGAATTTCGGGTGATCCCTCTTGAGCATGTATGCTTCTGCTACTTGTTCTACATCAGACTTCTTCCGCAAACGGCGAAACGCTTTGACTCGGTGAGTTTCGCGGCATTCCGACTTCGATGCCCGGTTGCCGAAATTCAGTTGCCTTTGAATTTCGGGTGATCCCTCTTGAGCATGTATGCTTCTGCTACTTGTTCTACATCACACTTTCTTCCGCAAACGGCGAAACGCTTTGACTCGGTGAGTTTCGCGGCATTCCGACTTCGATGCCCCGGTTGCCGAAATTCAGTTGCCTTTGAATTTCGGGTGATCCCTCTTGAGCATGTATGCTTCTGCTACTTGTTCTACATCACACTTCTTCCGCAAACGGCGAAACGCTTTGACTCGGTGAGTTTCGCGGCATTCCGACTTCGATGCCCCGGTTGCCGAAATTCAGTTGCCTTTGAATTTCGGGTGATCCCTCTTGAGCATGTATGCTTCTGCTACTTGTTCTACATCAGACTTCTTCCGCAAACGGCGAAACGCTTTGACTCGGTGAGTTTCGCGGCATTCCGACTTCGATGCCCCGGTTGCCGAAATTCAGTTGCCTTTGAATTTCGGGTGATCCCTCTTGAGCATGTATGCTTCTGCTACTTGTTCTACATCAGACTTCTTCCGCAAACGGCGAAACGCTTTGACTCGGTGAGTTTCGCGGCATTCCGACTTCGATGCCCCGGTTGCCGAAATTCAGTTGCCTTTGAATTTCGGGTGATCCCTCTTGAGCATGTATGCTTCTGCTACTTGTTCTACATCACACTTCTTCCGCAAACGGCGAAACGCTTTGACTCGGTGAGTTTCGCGGCATTCCGACTTCGATGCCCCGGTTGCCGAAATTCAGTTGCCTTTGAATTTCGGGTGATCCCTCTTGAGCATGTATGCTTCTGCTACTTGTTCTACATCACACTTCTTCCGCAAACGGCGAAACGCTTTGACTCGGTGAGTTTCGCGGCATTCCGACTTCGATGCCCCGGTTGCCGAAATTCAGTTGCCTTTGAATTTCGGGTGATCCCTCTTGAGCATGTATGCTTCTGCTACTTGTTCTACATCAGACTTCTTCCGCAAACGGCGAAACGCTTTGACTCGGTGAGTTTCGCGGCATTCCGACTTCGATGCCCCGGTTGCCGAAATTCAGTTGCCTTTGAATTTCGGGTGATCCCTCTTGAGCATGTATGCTTCTGCTACTTGTTCTACATCAGACTTCTTCCGCAAACGGCGAAACGCTTTGACTCGGTGAGTTTCGCGGCATTCCGACTTCGATGCCCCGGTTGCCGAAATTCAGTTGCCTTTGAATTTCGGGTGATCCCTCTTGAGCATGTATGCTTCTGCTACTTGTTCTACATCAGACTTCTTCCGCAAACGGCGAAACGCTTTGACTCGGTGAGTTTCGCGGCATTCCGACTTCGATGCCCCGGTTGCCGAAATTCAGTTGCCTTTGAATTTCGGGTGATCCCTCTTGAGCATGTATGCTTCTGCTACTTGTTCTACATCAGACTTCTTCCGCAAACGGCGAAACGCTTTGACTCGGTGAGTTTCGCGGCATTCCGACTTCGATGCCCCGGTTGCCGAAATTCAGTTGCCTTTGAATTTCGGGTGATCCCTCTTGAGCATGTATGCTTCTGCTACTTGTTCTACATCAGACTTCTTCCGCAAACGGCGAAACGCTTTGACTCGGTGAGTTTCGCGGCATTCCGACTTCGATGCCCCGGTTGCCGAAATTCAGTTGCCTTTGAATTTCGGGTGATCCCTCTTGAGCATGTATGCTTCTGCTACTTGTTCTACATCACACTTCTTCCGCAAACGGCGAAACGCTTTGACTCGGTGAGTTTCGCGGCATTCCGACTTCGATGCCCCGGTTGCCGAAATTCAGTTGCCTTTGAATTTCGGGTGATCCCTCTTGAGCATGTATGCTTCTGCTACTTGTTCTACATCAGACTTCTTCCGCAAACGGCGAAACGCTTTGACTCGGTGAGTTTCGCGGCATTCCGACTTCGATGCCCGGTTGCCGAAATTCAGTTGCCTTTGAATTTCGGGTGATCCCTCTTGAGCATGTATGCTTCTGCTACTTGTTCTACATCAGACTTCTTCCGCAAACGGCGAAACGCTTTGACTCGGTGAGTTTCGCGGCATTCCGACTTCGATGCCCCGGTTGCCGAAATTCAGTTGCCTTTGAATTTCGGGTGATCCCTCTTGAGCATGTATGCTTCTGCTACTTGTTCTACATCACACTTCTTCCGCAAACGGCGAAACGCTTTGACTCGGTGAGTTTCGCGGCATTCCGACTTCGATGCCCCGGTTGCCGAAATTCAGTTGCCTTTGAATTTCGGGTGATCCCTCTTGAGCATGTATGCTTCTGCTACTTGTTCTACATCAGACTTCTTCCGCAAACGGCGAAACGCTTTGACTCGGTGAGTTTCGCGGCATTCCGACTTCGATGCCCCGGTTGCCGAAATTCAGTTGCCTTTGAATTTCGGGTGATCCCTCTTGAGCATGTATGCTTCTGCTACTTGTTCTACATCAGACTTCTTCCGCAAACGGCGAAACGCTTTGACTCGGTGAGTTTCGCGGCATTCCGACTTCGATGCCCCGGTTGCCGAAATTCAGTTGCCTTTGAATTTCGGGTGATCCCTCTTGAGCATGTATGCTTCTGCTACTTGTTCTACATCAGACTTCTTCCGCAAACGGCGAAACGCTTTGACTCGGTGAGTTTCGCGGCATTCCGACTTCGATGCCCCGGTTGCCGAAATTCAGTTGCCTTTGAATTTCGGGTGATCCCTCTTGAGCATGTATGCTTCTGCTACTTGTTCTACATCAGACTTCTTCCGCAAACGGCGAAACGCTTTGACTCGGTGAGTTTCGCGGCATTCCGACTTCGATGCCCCGGTTGCCGAAATTCAGTTGCCTTTGAATTTCGGGTGATCCCTCTTGAGCATGTATGCTTCTGCTACTTGTTCTACATCACACTTCTTCCGCAAACGGCGAAACGCTTTGACTCGGTGAGTTTCGCGGCATTCCGACTTCGATGCCCCGGTTGCCGAAATTCAGTTGCCTTTGAATTTCGGGTGATCCCTCTTGAGCATGTATGCTTCTGCTACTTGTTCTACATCAGACTTCTTCCGCAAACGGCGAAACGCTTTGACTCGGTGAGTTTCGCGGCATTCCGACTTCGATGCCCCGGTTGCCGAAATTCAGTTGCCTTTGAATTTCGGGTGATCCCTCTTGAGCATGTATGCTTCTGCTACTTGTTCTACATCAGACTTCTTCCGCAAACGGCGAAACGCTTTGACTCGGTGAGTTTCGCGGCATTCCGACTTCGATGCCCCGGTTGCCGAAATTCAGTTGCCTTTGAATTTCGGGTGATCCCTCTTGAGCATGTATGCTTCTGCTACTTGTTCTACATCAGACTTCTTCCGCAAACGGCGAAACGCTTTGACTCGGTGAGTTTCGCGGCATTCCGACTTCGATGCCCCGGTTGCCGAAATTCAGTTGCCTTTGAATTTCGGGTGATCCCTCTTGAGCATGTATGCTTCTGCTACTTGTTCTACATCAGACTTCTTCCGCAAACGGCGAAACGCTTTGACTCGGTGAGTTTCGCGGCATTCCGACTTCGATGCCCCGGTTGCCGAAATTCAGTTGCCTTTGAATTTCGGGTGATCCCTCTTGAGCATGTATGCTTCTGCTACTTGTTCTACATCAGACTTCTTCCGCAAACGGCGAAACGCTTTGACTCGGTGAGTTTCGCGGCATTCCGACTTCGATGCCCCGGTTGCCGAAATTCAGTTGCCTTTGAATTTCGGGTGATCCCTCTTGAGCATGTATGCTTCTGCTACTTGTTCTACATCACACTTCTTCCGCAAACGGCGAAACGCTTTGACTCGGTGAGTTTCGCGGCATTCCGACTTCGATGCCCCGGTTGCCGAAATTCAGTTGCCTTTGAATTTCGGGTGATCCCTCTTGAGCATGTATGCTTCTGCTACTTGTTCTACATCAGACTTCTTCCGCAAACGGCGAAACGCTTTGACTCGGTGAGTTTCGCGGCATTCCGACTTCGATGCCCCGGTTGCCGAAATTCAGTTGCCTTTGAATTTCGGGTGATCCCTCTTGAGCATGTATGCTTCTGCTACTTGTTCTACATCAGACTTCTTCCGCAAACGGCGAAACGCTTTGACTCGGTGAGTTTCGCGGCATTCCGACTTCGATGCCCGGTTGCCGAAATTCAGTTGCCTTTGAATTTCGGGTGATCCCTCTTGAGCATGTATGCTTCTGCTACTTGTTCTACATCACACTTCTTCCGCAAACGGCGAAACGCTTTGACTCGGTGAGTTTCGCGGCATTCCGACTTCGATGCCCCGGTTGCCGAAATTCAGTTGCCTTTGAATTTCGGGTGATCCCTCTTGAGCATGTATGCTTCTGCTACTTGTTCTACATCAGACTTCTTCCGCAAACGGCGAAACGCTTTGACTCGGTGAGTTTCGCGGCATTCCGACTTCGATGCCCCGGTTGCCGAAATTCAGTTGCCTTTGAATTTCGGGTGATCCCTCTTGAGCATGTATGCTTCTGCTACTTGTTCTACATCAGACTTCTTCCGCAAACGGCGAAACGCTTTGACTCGGTGAGTTTCGCGGCATTCCGACTTCGATGCCCCGGTTGCCGAAATTCAGTTGCCTTTGAATTTCGGGTGATCCCTCTTGAGCATGTATGCTTCTGCTACTTGTTCTACATCACTTCTTCCGCAAACGGCGAAACGCTTTGACTCGGTGAGTTTCGCGGCATTCCGACTTCGATGCCCCGGTTGCCGAAATTCAGTTGCCTTTGAATTTCGGGTGATCCCTCTTGAGCATGTATGCTTCTGCTACTTGTTCTACATCAGACTTCTTCCGCAAACGGCGAAACGCTTTGACTCGGTGAGTTTCGCGGCATTCCGACTTCGATGCCCCGGTTGCCGAAATTCAGTTGCCTTTGAATTTCGGGTGATCCCTCTTGAGCATGTATGCTTCTGCTACTTGTTCTACATCACACTTCTTCCGCAAACGGCGAAACGCTTTGACTCGGTGAGTTTCGCGGCATTCCGACTTCGATGCCCCGGTTGCCGAAATTCAGTTGCCTTTGAATTTCGGGTGATCCCTCTTGAGCATGTATGCTTCTGCTACTTGTTCTACATCAGACTTCTTCCGCAAACGGCGAAACGCTTTGACTCGGTGAGTTTCGCGGCATTCCGACTTCGATGCCCCGGTTGCCGAAATTCAGTTGCCTTTGAATTTCGGGTGATCCCTCTTGAGCATGTATGCTTCTGCTACTTGTTCTACATCAGACTTCTTCCGCAAACGGCGAAACGCTTTGACTCGGTGAGTTTCGCGGCATTCCGACTTCGATGCCCCGGTTGCCGAAATTCAGTTGCCTTTGAATTTCGGGTGATCCCTCTTGAGCATGTATGCTTCTGCTACTTGTTCTACATCACACTTCTTCCGCAAACGGCGAAACGCTTTGACTCGGTGAGTTTCGCGGCATTCCGACTTCGATGCCCCGGTTGCCGAAATTCAGTTGCCTTTGAATTTCGGGTGATCCCTCTTGAGCATGTATGCTTCTGCTACTTGTTCTACATCAGACTTCTTCCGCAAACGGCGAAACGCTTTGACTCGGTGAGTTTCGCGGCATTCCGACTTCGATGCCCCGGTTGCCGAAATTCAGTTGCCTTTGAATTTCGGGTGATCCCTCTTGAGCATGTATGCTTCTGCTACTTGTTCTACATCACACTTCTTCCGCAAACGGCGAAACGCTTTGACTCGGTGAGTTTCGCGGCATTCCGACTTCGATGCCCCGGTTGCCGAAATTCAGTTGCCTTTGAATTTCGGGTGATCCCTCTTGAGCATGTATGCTTCTGCTACTTGTTCTACATCAGACTTCTTCCGCAAACGGCGAAACGCTTTGACTCGGTGAGTTTCGCGGCATTCCGACTTCGATGCCCCGGTTGCCGAAATTCAGTTGCCTTTGAATTTCGGGTGATCCCTCTTGAGCATGTATGCTTCTGCTACTTGTTCTACATCAGACTTCTTCCGCAAACGGCGAAACGCTTTGACTCGGTGAGTTTCGCGGCATTCCGACTTCGATGCCCCGGTTGCCGAAATTCAGTTGCCTTTGAATTTCGGGTGATCCCTCTTGAGCATGTATGCTTCTGCTACTTGTTCTACATCACACTTCTTCCGCAAACGGCGAAACGCTTTGACTCGGTGAGTTTCGCGGCATTCCGACTTCGATGCCCCGGTTGCCGAAATTCAGTTGCCTTTGAATTTCGGGTGATCCCTCTTGAGCATGTATGCTTCTGCTACTTGTTCTACATCAGACTTCTTCCGCAAACGGCGAAACGCTTTGACTCGGTGAGTTTCGCGGCATTCCGACTTCGATGCCCCGGTTGCCGAAATTCAGTTGCCTTTGAATTTCGGGTGATCCCTCTTGAGCATGTATGCTTCTGCTACTTGTTCTACATCAGACTTCCTTCCGCAAACGGCGAAACGCTTTGACTCGGTGAGTTTCGCGGCATTCCGACTTCGATGCCCCGGTTGCCGAAATTCAGTTGCCTTTGAATTTCGGGTGATCCCTCTTGAGCATGTATGCTTCTGCTACTTGTTCTACATCACACTTCTTCCGCAAACGGCGAAACGCTTTGACTCGGTGAGTTTCGCGGCATTCCGACTTCGATGCCCCGGTTGCCGAAATTCAGTTGCCTTTGAATTTCGGGTGATCCCTCTTGAGCATGTATGCTTCTGCTACTTGTTCTACATCAGACTTCTTCCGCAAACGGCGAAACGCTTTGACTCGGTGAGTTTCGCGGCATTCCGACTTCGATGCCCCGGTTGCCGAAATTCAGTTGCCTTTGAATTTCGGGTGATCCCTCTTGAGCATGTATGCTTCTGCTACTTGTTCTACATCACACTTCTTCCGCAAACGGCGAAACGCTTTGACTCGGTGAGTTTCGCGGCATTCCGACTTCGATGCCCCGGTTGCCGAAATTCAGTTGCCTTTGAATTTCGGGTGATCCCTCTTGAGCATGTATGCTTCTGCTACTTGTTCTACATCAGACTTCTTCCGCAAACGGCGAAACGCTTTGACTCGGTGAGTTTCGCGGCATTCCGACTTCGATGCCCCGGTTGCCGAAATTCAGTTGCCTTTGAATTTCGGGTGATCCCTCTTGAGCATGTATGCTTCTGCTACTTGTTCTACATCACACTTCTTCCGCAAACGGCGAAACGCTTTGACTCGGTGAGTTTCGCGGCATTCCGACTTCGATGCCCCGGTTGCCGAAATTCAGTTGCCTTTGAATTTCGGGTGATCCCTCTTGAGCATGTATGCTTCTGCTACTTGTTCTACATCAGACTTCTTCCGCAAACGGCGAAACGCTTTGACTCGGTGAGTTTCGCGGCATTCCGACTTCGATGCCCCGGTTGCCGAAATTCAGTTGCCTTTGAATTTCGGGTGATCCCTCTTGAGCATGTATGCTTCTGCTACTTGTTCTACATCACTTTCTTCCGCAAACGGCGAAACGCTTTGACTCGGTGAGTTTCGCGGCATTCCGACTTCGATGCCCCGGTTGCCGAAATTCAGTTGCCTTTGAATTTCGGGTGATCCCTCTTGAGCATGTATGCTTCTGCTACTTGTTCTACATCAGACTTCTTCCGCAAACGGCGAAACGCTTTGACTCGGTGAGTTTCGCGGCATTCCGACTTCGATGCCCCGGTTGCCGAAATTCAGTTGCCTTTGAATTTCGGGTGATCCCTCTTGAGCATGTATGCTTCTGCTACTTGTTCTACATCAGACTTCTTCCGCAAACGGCGAAACGCTTTGACTCGGTGAGTTTCGCGGCATTCCGACTTCGATGCCCGGTTGCCGAAATTCAGTTGCCTTTGAATTTCGGGTGATCCCTCTTGAGCATGTATGCTTCTGCTACTTGTTCTACATCAGACTTCTTCCGCAAACGGCGAAACGCTTTGACTCGGTGAGTTTCGCGGCATTCCGACTTCGATGCCCCGGTTGCCGAAATTCAGTTGCCTTTGAATTTCGGGTGATCCCTCTTGAGCATGTATGCTTCTGCTACTTGTTCTACATCAGACTTCTTCCGCAAACGGCGAAACGCTTTGACTCGGTGAGTTTCGCGGCATTCCGACTTCGATGCCCCGGTTGCCGAAATTCAGTTGCCTTTGAATTTCGGGTGATCCCTCTTGAGCATGTATGCTTCTGCTACTTGTTCTACATCACACTTCTTCCGCAAACGGCGAAACGCTTTGACTCGGTGAGTTTCGCGGCATTCCGACTTCGATGCCCCGGTTGCCGAAATTCAGTTGCCTTTGAATTTCGGGTGATCCCTCTTGAGCATGTATGCTTCTGCTACTTGTTCTACATCAGACTTCTTCCGCAAACGGCGAAACGCTTTGACTCGGTGAGTTTCGCGGCATTCCGACTTCGATGCCCGGTTGCCGAAATTCAGTTGCCTTTGAATTTCGGGTGATCCCTCTTGAGCATGTATGCTTCTGCTACTTGTTCTACATCAGACTTCTTCCGCAAACGGCGAAACGCTTTGACTCGGTGAGTTTCGCGGCATTCCGACTTCGATGCCCCGGTTGCCGAAATTCAGTTGCCTTTGAATTTCGGGTGATCCCTCTTGAGCATGTATGCTTCTGCTACTTGTTCTACATCACACTTCTTCCGCAAACGGCGAAACGCTTTGACTCGGTGAGTTTCGCGGCATTCCGACTTCGATGCCCCGGTTGCCGAAATTCAGTTGCCTTTGAATTTCGGGTGATCCCTCTTGAGCATGTATGCTTCTGCTACTTGTTCTACATCAGACTTCTTCCGCAAACGGCGAAACGCTTTGACTCGGTGAGTTTCGCGGCATTCCGACTTCGATGCCCCGGTTGCCGAAATTCAGTTGCCTTTGAATTTCGGGTGATCCCTCTTGAGCATGTATGCTTCTGCTACTTGTTCTACATCACACTTCCTTCCGCAAACGGCGAAACGCTTTGACTCGGTGAGTTTCGCGGCATTCCGACTTCGATGCCCCGGTTGCCGAAATTCAGTTGCCTTTGAATTTCGGGTGATCCCTCTTGAGCATGTATGCTTCTGCTACTTGTTCTACATCAGACTTCCTTCCGCAAACGGCGAAACGCTTTGACTCGGTGAGTTTCGCGGCATTCCGACTTCGATGCCCCGGTTGCCGAAATTCAGTTGCCTTTGAATTTCGGGTGATCCCTCTTGAGCATGTATGCTTCTGCTACTTGTTCTACATCACACTTCCTTCCGCAAACGGCGAAACGCTTTGACTCGGTGAGTTTCGCGGCATTCCGACTTCGATGCCCCGGTTGCCGAAATTCAGTTGCCTTTGAATTTCGGGTGATCCCTCTTGAGCATGTATGCTTCTGCTACTTGTTCTACATCAGACTTCTTCCGCAAACGGCGAAACGCTTTGACTCGGTGAGTTTCGCGGCATTCCGACTTCGATGCCCCGGTTGCCGAAATTCAGTTGCCTTTGAATTTCGGGTGATCCCTCTTGAGCATGTATGCTTCTGCTACTTGTTCTACATCAGACTTCTTCCGCAAACGGCGAAACGCTTTGACTCGGTGAGTTTCGCGGCATTCCGACTTCGATGCCCCGGTTGCCGAAATTCAGTTGCCTTTGAATTTCGGGTGATCCCTCTTGAGCATGTATGCTTCTGCTACTTGTTCTACATCACACTTCTTCCGCAAACGGCGAAACGCTTTGACTCGGTGAGTTTCGCGGCATTCCGACTTCGATGCCCCGGTTGCCGAAATTCAGTTGCCTTTGAATTTCGGGTGATCCCTCTTGAGCATGTATGCTTCTGCTACTTGTTCTACATCACACTTCTTCCGCAAACGGCGAAACGCTTTGACTCGGTGAGTTTCGCGGCATTCCGACTTCGATGCCCCGGTTGCCGAAATTCAGTTGCCTTTGAATTTCGGGTGATCCCTCTTGAGCATGTATGCTTCTGCTACTTGTTCTACATCAGACTTCTTCCGCAAACGGCGAAACGCTTTGACTCGGTGAGTTTCGCGGCATTCCGACTTCGATGCCCGGTTGCCGAAATTCAGTTGCCTTTGAATTTCGGGTGATCCCTCTTGAGCATGTATGCTTCTGCTACTTGTTCTACATCACACTTCTTCCGCAAACGGCGAAACGCTTTGACTCGGTGAGTTTCGCGGCATTCCGACTTCGATGCCCCGGTTGCCGAAATTCAGTTGCCTTTGAATTTCGGGTGATCCCTCTTGAGCATGTATGCTTCTGCTACTTGTTCTACATCACTTTCTTCCGCAAACGGCGAAACGCTTTGACTCGGTGAGTTTCGCGGCATTCCGACTTCGATGCCCGGTTGCCGAAATTCAGTTGCCTTTGAATTTCGGGTGATCCCTCTTGAGCATGTATGCTTCTGCTACTTGTTCTACATCAGACTTCTTCCGCAAACGGCGAAACGCTTTGACTCGGTGAGTTTCGCGGCATTCCGACTTCGATGCCCCGGTTGCCGAAATTCAGTTGCCTTTGAATTTCGGGTGATCCCTCTTGAGCATGTATGCTTCTGCTACTTGTTCTACATCACACTTCTTCCGCAAACGGCGAAACGCTTTGACTCGGTGAGTTTCGCGGCATTCCGACTTCGATGCCCCGGTTGCCGAAATTCAGTTGCCTTTGAATTTCGGGTGATCCCTCTTGAGCATGTATGCTTCTGCTACTTGTTCTACATCAGACTTCTTCCGCAAACGGCGAAACGCTTTGACTCGGTGAGTTTCGCGGCATTCCGACTTCGATGCCCCGGTTGCCGAAATTCAGTTGCCTTTGAATTTCGGGTGATCCCTCTTGAGCATGTATGCTTCTGCTACTTGTTCTACATCACACTTCCTTCCGCAAACGGCGAAACGCTTTGACTCGGTGAGTTTCGCGGCATTCCGACTTCGATGCCCCGGTTGCCGAAATTCAGTTGCCTTTGAATTTCGGGTGATCCCTCTTGAGCATGTATGCTTCTGCTACTTGTTCTACATCACACTTCTTCCGCAAACGGCGAAACGCTTTGACTCGGTGAGTTTCGCGGCATTCCGACTTCGATGCCCCGGTTGCCGAAATTCAGTTGCCTTTGAATTTCGGGTGATCCCTCTTGAGCATGTATGCTTCTGCTACTTGTTCTACATCAGACTTCTTCCGCAAACGGCGAAACGCTTTGACTCGGTGAGTTTCGCGGCATTCCGACTTCGATGCCCCGGTTGCCGAAATTCAGTTGCCTTTGAATTTCGGGTGATCCCTCTTGAGCATGTATGCTTCTGCTACTTGTTCTACATCAGACTTCTTCCGCAAACGGCGAAACGCTTTGACTCGGTGAGTTTCGCGGCATTCCGACTTCGATGCCCCGGTTGCCGAAATTCAGTTGCCTTTGAATTTCGGGTGATCCCTCTTGAGCATGTATGCTTCTGCTACTTGTTCTACATCACACTTCCTTCCGCAAACGGCGAAACGCTTTGACTCGGTGAGTTTCGCGGCATTCCGACTTCGATGCCCGGTTGCCGAAATTCAGTTGCCTTTGAATTTCGGGTGATCCCTCTTGAGCATGTATGCTTCTGCTACTTGTTCTACATCACACTTCTTCCGCAAACGGCGAAACGCTTTGACTCGGTGAGTTTCGCGGCATTCCGACTTCGATGCCCCGGTTGCCGAAATTCAGTTGCCTTTGAATTTCGGGTGATCCCTCTTGAGCATGTATGCTTCTGCTACTTGTTCTACATCACACTTCCTTCCGCAAACGGCGAAACGCTTTGACTCGGTGAGTTTCGCGGCATTCCGACTTCGATGCCCCGGTTGCCGAAATTCAGTTGCCTTTGAATTTCGGGTGATCCCTCTTGAGCATGTATGCTTCTGCTACTTGTTCTACATCACACTTCTTCCGCAAACGGCGAAACGCTTTGACTCGGTGAGTTTCGCGGCATTCCGACTTCGATGCCCCGGTTGCCGAAATTCAGTTGCCTTTGAATTTCGGGTGATCCCTCTTGAGCATGTATGCTTCTGCTACTTGTTCTACATCACACTTCTTCCGCAAACGGCGAAACGCTTTGACTCGGTGAGTTTCGCGGCATTCCGACTTCGATGCCCCGGTTGCCGAAATTCAGTTGCCTTTGAATTTCGGGTGATCCCTCTTGAGCATGTATGCTTCTGCTACTTGTTCTACATCACACTTCTTCCGCAAACGGCGAAACGCTTTGACTCGGTGAGTTTCGCGGCATTCCGACTTCGATGCCCCGGTTGCCGAAATTCAGTTGCCTTTGAATTTCGGGTGATCCCTCTTGAGCATGTATGCTTCTGCTACTTGTTCTACATCACACTTCTTCCGCAAACGGCGAAACGCTTTGACTCGGTGAGTTTCGCGGCATTCCGACTTCGATGCCCCGGTTGCCGAAATTCAGTTGCCTTTGAATTTCGGGTGATCCCTCTTGAGCATGTATGCTTCTGCTACTTGTTCTACATCACACTTCCTTCCGCAAACGGCGAAACGCTTTGACTCGGTGAGTTTCGCGGCATTCCGACTTCGATGCCCCGGTTGCCGAAATTCAGTTGCCTTTGAATTTCGGGTGATCCCTCTTGAGCATGTATGCTTCTGCTACTTGTTCTACATCACACTTCCTTCCGCAAACGGCGAAACGCTTTGACTCGGTGAGTTTCGCGGCATTCCGACTTCGATGCCCCGGTTGCCGAAATTCAGTTGCCTTTGAATTTCGGGTGATCCCTCTTGAGCATGTATGCTTCTGCTACTTGTTCTACATCAGACTTCTTCCGCAAACGGCGAAACGCTTTGACTCGGTGAGTTTCGCGGCATTCCGACTTCGATGCCCCGGTTGCCGAAATTCAGTTGCCTTTGAATTTCGGGTGATCCCTCTTGAGCATGTATGCTTCTGCTACTTGTTCTACATCAGACTTCTTCCGCAAACGGCGAAACGCTTTGACTCGGTGAGTTTCGCGGCATTCCGACTTCGATGCCCCGGTTGCCGAAATTCAGTTGCCTTTGAATTTCGGGTGATCCCTCTTGAGCATGTATGCTTCTGCTACTTGTTCTACATCACACTTCTTCCGCAAACGGCGAAACGCTTTGACTCGGTGAGTTTCGCGGCATTCCGACTTCGATGCCCCGGTTGCCGAAATTCAGTTGCCTTTGAATTTCGGGTGATCCCTCTTGAGCATGTATGCTTCTGCTACTTGTTCTACATCAGACTTCCTTCCGCAAACGGCGAAACGCTTTGACTCGGTGAGTTTCGCGGCATTCCGACTTCGATGCCCCGGTTGCCGAAATTCAGTTGCCTTTGAATTTCGGGTGATCCCTCTTGAGCATGTATGCTTCTGCTACTTGTTCTACATCACACTTCTTCCGCAAACGGCGAAACGCTTTGACTCGGTGAGTTTCGCGGCATTCCGACTTCGATGCCCCGGTTGCCGAAATTCAGTTGCCTTTGAATTTCGGGTGATCCCTCTTGAGCATGTATGCTTCTGCTACTTGTTCTACATCACACTTCCTTCCGCAAACGGCGAAACGCTTTGACTCGGTGAGTTTCGCGGCATTCCGACTTCGATGCCCCGGTTGCCGAAATTCAGTTGCCTTTGAATTTCGGGTGATCCCTCTTGAGCATGTATGCTTCTGCTACTTGTTCTACATCACACTTCCTTCCGCAAACGGCGAAACGCTTTGACTCGGTGAGTTTCGCGGCATTCCGACTTCGATGCCCCGGTTGCCGAAATTCAGTTGCCTTTGAATTTCGGGTGATCCCTCTTGAGCATGTATGCTTCTGCTACTTGTTCTACATCACTTCTTCCGCAAACGGCGAAACGCTTTGACTCGGTGAGTTTCGCGGCATTCCGACTTCGATGCCCGGTTGCCGAAATTCAGTTGCCTTTGAATTTCGGGTGATCCCTCTTGAGCATGTATGCTTCTGCTACTTGTTCTACATCACACTTCTTCCGCAAACGGCGAAACGCTTTGACTCGGTGAGTTTCGCGGCATTCCGACTTCGATGCCCCGGTTGCCGAAATTCAGTTGCCTTTGAATTTCGGGTGATCCCTCTTGAGCATGTATGCTTCTGCTACTTGTTCTACATCACACTTCCTTCCGCAAACGGCGAAACGCTTTGACTCGGTGAGTTTCGCGGCATTCCGACTTCGATGCCCCGGTTGCCGAAATTCAGTTGCCTTTGAATTTCGGGTGATCCCTCTTGAGCATGTATGCTTCTGCTACTTGTTCTACATCACACTTCCTTCCGCAAACGGCGAAACGCTTTGACTCGGTGAGTTTCGCGGCATTCCGACTTCGATGCCCCGGTTGCCGAAATTCAGTTGCCTTTGAATTTCGGGTGATCCCTCTTGAGCATGTATGCTTCTGCTACTTGTTCTACATCAGACTTCTTCCGCAAACGGCGAAACGCTTTGACTCGGTGAGTTTCGCGGCATTCCGACTTCGATGCCCCGGTTGCCGAAATTCAGTTGCCTTTGAATTTCGGGTGATCCCTCTTGAGCATGTATGCTTCTGCTACTTGTTCTACATCACACTTCTTCCGCAAACGGCGAAACGCTTTGACTCGGTGAGTTTCGCGGCATTCCGACTTCGATGCCCCGGTTGCCGAAATTCAGTTGCCTTTGAATTTCGGGTGATCCCTCTTGAGCATGTATGCTTCTGCTACTTGTTCTACATCACACTTCTTCCGCAAACGGCGAAACGCTTTGACTCGGTGAGTTTCGCGGCATTCCGACTTCGATGCCCCGGTTGCCGAAATTCAGTTGCCTTTGAATTTCGGGTGATCCCTCTTGAGCATGTATGCTTCTGCTACTTGTTCTACATCACACTTCTTCCGCAAACGGCGAAACGCTTTGACTCGGTGAGTTTCGCGGCATTCCGACTTCGATGCCCCGGTTGCCGAAATTCAGTTGCCTTTGAATTTCGGGTGATCCCTCTTGAGCATGTATGCTTCTGCTACTTGTTCTACATCACTTCTTCCGCAAACGGCGAAACGCTTTGACTCGGTGAGTTTCGCGGCATTCCGACTTCGATGCCCGGTTGCCGAAATTCAGTTGCCTTTGAATTTCGGGTGATCCCTCTTGAGCATGTATGCTTCTGCTACTTGTTCTACATCACACTTCTTCCGCAAACGGCGAAACGCTTTGACTCGGTGAGTTTCGCGGCATTCCGACTTCGATGCCCCGGTTGCCGAAATTCAGTTGCCTTTGAATTTCGGGTGATCCCTCTTGAGCATGTATGCTTCTGCTACTTGTTCTACATCAGACTTCTTCCGCAAACGGCGAAACGCTTTGACTCGGTGAGTTTCGCGGCATTCCGACTTCGATGCCCCGGTTGCCGAAATTCAGTTGCCTTTGAATTTCGGGTGATCCCTCTTGAGCATGTATGCTTCTGCTACTTGTTCTACATCAGACTTCTTCCGCAAACGGCGAAACGCTTTGACTCGGTGAGTTTCGCGGCATTCCGACTTCGATGCCCCGGTTGCCGAAATTCAGTTGCCTTTGAATTTCGGGTGATCCCTCTTGAGCATGTATGCTTCTGCTACTTGTTCTACATCAGACTTCTTCCGCAAACGGCGAAACGCTTTGACTCGGTGAGTTTCGCGGCATTCCGACTTCGATGCCCCGGTTGCCGAAATTCAGTTGCCTTTGAATTTCGGGTGATCCCTCTTGAGCATGTATGCTTCTGCTACTTGTTCTACATCAGACTTCTTCCGCAAACGGCGAAACGCTTTGACTCGGTGAGTTTCGCGGCATTCCGACTTCGATGCCCCGGTTGCCGAAATTCAGTTGCCTTTGAATTTCGGGTGATCCCTCTTGAGCATGTATGCTTCTGCTACTTGTTCTACATCAGACTTCTTCCGCAAACGGCGAAACGCTTTGACTCGGTGAGTTTCGCGGCATTCCGACTTCGATGCCCCGGTTGCCGAAATTCAGTTGCCTTTGAATTTCGGGTGATCCCTCTTGAGCATGTATGCTTCTGCTACTTGTTCTACATCAGACTTCTTCCGCAAACGGCGAAACGCTTTGACTCGGTGAGTTTCGCGGCATTCCGACTTCGATGCCCCGGTTGCCGAAATTCAGTTGCCTTTGAATTTCGGGTGATCCCTCTTGAGCATGTATGCTTCTGCTACTTGTTCTACATCAGACTTCTTCCGCAAACGGCGAAACGCTTTGACTCGGTGAGTTTCGCGGCATTCCGACTTCGATGCCCCGGTTGCCGAAATTCAGTTGCCTTTGAATTTCGGGTGATCCCTCTTGAGCATGTATGCTTCTGCTACTTGTTCTACATCAGACTTCTTCCGCAAACGGCGAAACGCTTTGACTCGGTGAGTTTCGCGGCATTCCGACTTCGATGCCCCGGTTGCCGAAATTCAGTTGCCTTTGAATTTCGGGTGATCCCTCTTGAGCATGTATGCTTCTGCTACTTGTTCTACATCAGACTTCTTCCGCAAACGGCGAAACGCTTTGACTCGGTGAGTTTCGCGGCATTCCGACTTCGATGCCCCGGTTGCCGAAATTCAGTTGCCTTTGAATTTCGGGTGATCCCTCTTGAGCATGTATGCTTCTGCTACTTGTTCTACATCACACTTCTTCCGCAAACGGCGAAACGCTTTGACTCGGTGAGTTTCGCGGCATTCCGACTTCGATGCCCCGGTTGCCGAAATTCAGTTGCCTTTGAATTTCGGGTGATCCCTCTTGAGCATGTATGCTTCTGCTACTTGTTCTACATCACACTTCTTCCGCAAACGGCGAAACGCTTTGACTCGGTGAGTTTCGCGGCATTCCGACTTCGATGCCCCGGTTGCCGAAATTCAGTTGCCTTTGAATTTCGGGTGATCCCTCTTGAGCATGTATGCTTCTGCTACTTGTTCTACATCACACTTCCTTCCGCAAACGGCGAAACGCTTTGACTCGGTGAGTTTCGCGGCATTCCGACTTCGATGCCCCGGTTGCCGAAATTCAGTTGCCTTTGAATTTCGGGTGATCCCTCTTGAGCATGTATGCTTCTGCTACTTGTTCTACATCACACTTCTTCCGCAAACGGCGAAACGCTTTGACTCGGTGAGTTTCGCGGCATTCCGACTTCGATGCCCCGGTTGCCGAAATTCAGTTGCCTTTGAATTTCGGGTGATCCCTCTTGAGCATGTATGCTTCTGCTACTTGTTCTACATCACACTTCTTCCGCAAACGGCGAAACGCTTTGACTCGGTGAGTTTCGCGGCATTCCGACTTCGATGCCCCGGTTGCCGAAATTCAGTTGCCTTTGAATTTCGGGTGATCCCTCTTGAGCATGTATGCTTCTGCTACTTGTTCTACATCACACTTCCTTCCGCAAACGGCGAAACGCTTTGACTCGGTGAGTTTCGCGGCATTCCGACTTCGATGCCCCGGTTGCCGAAATTCAGTTGCCTTTGAATTTCGGGTGATCCCTCTTGAGCATGTATGCTTCTGCTACTTGTTCTACATCAACTTCTTCCGCAAACGGCGAAACGCTTTGACTCGGTGAGTTTCGCGGCATTCCGACTTCGATGCCCCGGTTGCCGAAATTCAGTTGCCTTTGAATTTCGGGTGATCCCTCTTGAGCATGTATGCTTCTGCTACTTGTTCTACATCACACTTCTTCCGCAAACGGCGAAACGCTTTGACTCGGTGAGTTTCGCGGCATTCCGACTTCGATGCCCCGGTTGCCGAAATTCAGTTGCCTTTGAATTTCGGGTGATCCCTCTTGAGCATGTATGCTTCTGCTACTTGTTCTACATCACTTCTTCCGCAAACGGCGAAACGCTTTGACTCGGTGAGTTTCGCGGCATTCCGACTTCGATGCCCCGGTTGCCGAAATTCAGTTGCCTTTGAATTTCGGGTGATCCCTCTTGAGCATGTATGCTTCTGCTACTTGTTCTACATCACACTTCTTCCGCAAACGGCGAAACGCTTTGACTCGGTGAGTTTCGCGGCATTCCGACTTCGATGCCCCGGTTGCCGAAATTCAGTTGCCTTTGAATTTCGGGTGATCCCTCTTGAGCATGTATGCTTCTGCTACTTGTTCTCCATCACACTTCCTTCGCAAATCGGCGAGAAACGCTTTGTCTCGGTGAGTTTCGCGGCATTCCGACTTCGTATGCCCGGTTGCTGAAATTCAGTTGCCTTTGAATTTCGGGTGCATCCCTCTTGAGCATGTCGGCTTCTGCTACTTGTTCTACATCACACTTCCTTCCGCAAAAGGCAAAAAATACCGCTTTGACTAGGTGAGTTTCGTCGCATTCCGACTTCGATGCTCCGGTGTGCTGATAATTTGTTTGTTTTTTTTTTTTTCTCAGTTGCCTTTGAATTTCGGGTGATCCCTTTTGAGCATGTATGCTTCTGCTAATTGGTTCTACATCACACTTCCTTTTCTCGCAAACAGCGAAACGCTTTGACTCGGGTGAGTTTCGCGGCATTCCGACTTCGGTGCCCCGGTTGCCGGAAAGCCAGTTGCCTTTGAATTTAGGGCGATCCATTTTGAGGTATGTATGCTTCTGCTACTTGTTCTACATCAGACACTTCCTTCCGCAATCAGCGAAACGCTTTGAGTCTCGGTGAGTTTCGCGGCATTCCGACTTCTATGTCCCGGATGCCGAAATTCAGTTGGCCTTTGAATTTCTCAGGTGATCCCTGTGCAGCATGTTCGCTTCTGCTACTTGTTCTACATACACTTCCTTCCGCAAACGGCGAAACGCTTTGACTCGGTGAGTTTCGGGCATTCCGACTTCGATGCCCCGGTTGCGAAAATTCAGTTGCCTTTGAATTTCGGGTGATCACTCTTGAGCATGTATGCTTCTGCTACTTGTTTCTACATCACCACTTCCGTCACATACGGCGAAACGCTTTGACTCGGTGAGTTTCGCGGCAATTCCGACTTCTATGTCCCGGATGCCGAACTTCAGTTGCCTTTGATATTCGGGTGATCCCTGTTGATCATGTACGCTTCTGCTACTTGTTCTCCATCACACTTCCTTCCGCATTTCGGCGAAACGCTTTGACTCGGTGGGTGTCGCGGCATTCCGACTTCGATGCCCCGGTTGCCGAAATTCAGTTGCCTTTGAATTTCGGGTGATCCCTCTTGGGCATGTATGCTTCTGCTACTTGTTCTACATCACACTTCCTTCCGCAAATGACGGAAACGCTTTGACTCGGTGAGTTTCGCGGCCTTCCAACTTCGATGTCCCGGTTGCCGAATTTCAGTTGCACTTTGAATTTCGGGTGATCCCTCTTGAGCATGTATGCTTCTGCTACTTGTTCTACATCACCGTCCTTCCGCAAATGGCGAAACGCTTTGACTCGGTGAGTTTTGCGCGGCTCTTCAACTTCGATGCCCCGGTTGCCGACAATGCAGTAGCCTTTGAATTTCGGGTGATCCCTCTTGCGCATGTAAGCTTTGGCAAATTGTTCTACATCACACTTCCTTCCACAATCGGCGAAACGCTTTGACACGGTGAGTTTCGCGGCATTCCGACTATCGATGTCCCGGATGCTGACAATTCAGTTTCCTTTGAATTTCGGGTGATCCCTGTTGGAGCATGTATGGCTTCTGCTACTTGTTTCTTCATCACACTTCCTTCCGCAAACAGCGAACCGCTTTGACTCGGTGAGTTTCCCGGCATTCCGACGTACTTGTTATTTAATTGTGATTTTTTCGTCGTTGTCTTTTTTTTTCTTTTTTTTTTTTGATTCTTTTTCGATGCCCGGTTGCCGAAATTCAGTTGCCTTTGAATTTCGGGTGATCCCTCTTGAGCATGTTTGCTTCTCTGCTACTGGTTCTCAATCACACTTCCTTTCCGCAAACAGCGAAGCGCTTTGACTCGGTGAGTTTGGCCGGCATTCCGACTTCGATGCCCCGGTTGCCGAAAGTCAGATGCCTTTGAATTTCGGGTGATCCCTCTTTAGCTTGTATGCTTCTGCTACTTGTTCTACATCACACTTCCTTCGCAAATGGCAAAACGGTTTGACTCGGTGAAGTTTCGCGGCATTCCAAACTTCGATGTCCTGGTTGCCGAATTTCAGTTGCCTTTGAATTTCAGGGTGATGCCCTATGGAGCATGTATGCTTCTGCTACTTGTTTTCTACATACACTTCCTTCGGCAGACATGGCAAAAACGCTTTGACTAGGTGGAGTTTTCGCGGCATTCCGACTTCGATGCCCCGGTTGCCGAAATTCAGTTGCCTTTGAATTTCGGGTGATCCCTCTTGAGCGTGTATGCTTCTGCTACTTGTTCTACATCACACTTCCCTTCCGCAACTGGCACCCACACTTTGACTAGTGTGAGTTTCGCTGCATTCCGACTTCGATGCCCCGGGTGCTGAAATTCAGTTGCCTTTGAATTTCGGGTGATCCCTCTTTGAGCATGTATGCTTTCTGCTACTTGTTCTACATCACCACTTCCTTCCGCAACAGCGGAAACGCTTTGACTCGGTTGGAGTTTCAGCTAGGAAATTCCGACTTCGATGTCCCCGGTTGCCGAAATTCAGTTGCCTTTGAATTTCGGGCTCGATCCCTCTTGCGCATGTATGCTTCTGCTACTTGTTTCTACATCACAACTTCCTTCCGCAAACAGCGAAACGCTTTGATCTCTGTGAGTTTCGCGGCATTCCGACTTCGGTTGCCCCGGTTGCCGAAATTCAGTTGCCTTTGAATTTCGGTGTGATCCCTTTTTGGAATGTATGCTTCAGCTACTTTGTTCTACATCACACTCTCCATCCAGCAAACAGCGAAACGCTTTGACTCGGTGAGTTTCGCGGCATTCCGACTTTCGGTGCCAGGTTGCCGAAAGTCAGTTGCCTTTGAATGTTTAGGGCGAATCCACTTTGTCGAGCATGTATGCTTCTGCTACTTGTTCTACATCACACTTGCCTTCCGTAACCCCGAAACGTGTTGAGTCGGTTGAGTTTCGCGGCATTCCGACTTCGATGCCCCGGGTTTGCCGAAATTCAGTTGCCTTTGAATTTCTGGGTGCTCCCTCTTGAGCATGTATGCTTCTGCTACTTGTTCTACATCCACACTTCCATCCGCAAACAGCGAAACGCTTTGACTCGGTGAGTTTTCGCGGCATTCCGACTTCGATGCCCCGGGTGCCGAAATTCAGTTGCCTTTGAATTTCGAGGGTGATCCCTCTTGAGCCTGTATGCTTCTGCTACTTGTTTAACATCACACGTCCGTCCGCAAACTGCGAACCGCTTTGAGATCGGTGAGTTTCGCGGCATTCCGACTTCGATGCCCCGTTTGCCGAAATGCAGTTGCCTTTGAATTTCGGGTGATCCCTCTTGGGAGCATGGATGCCTTCTGCGACTATTGTTCATACATATCTCTTCCTATTCACCAACAGGCGAAACGCTTTAGACTCGGTGAGTTTCGCGCATTCCGACTTCGATTGCCCCGGATGCCGACATTTCAGTTGCCTTTGAATTTCGGGTGATCCCTCTTGAGCAATGTATGCTTCTGCTACTTGTTCTACATCACACTTCCTTCCGCAACCAGCGAAACGTCTTTGACTCGGTGATGTTTCGCGGCATTCCGACTATCGATGCCCCGGTTGCCGAAATTCAGTTGCCTTTGAATTTCGGGGTGATCCCTCTTGGAGACATGTATGCTTCTGACTACTTGTTCTACATCACACTTCCTTCCGCAAACTGCGAAACGCTTTGGGTCCTCGGTGAGTTTCGCGGCATTTTCCCGACTTCGATGCCCCCGTTGCCGAAATTCAGTTGCCTTTGCAATTTCGGGTGATCCCTCATAAGCATGGATGCTTCTGCTACTTGTTTCTAACATCACACTTCCTTCCAGCAAACAGCCCGAAACGCTATTGACCTCGGTGAGTTTCGCGGCATTCCAGAACTTCGATGTCCCGGTTGCCGAAACTTCAGTTGCGCTTTGAATTTCGGGTGGATCCCTCTAGATGGAGCAATGAATGCTTCTGCTACTTGTTCTACCATCACACTTCCTTCCATTAAATGGCGAAACGCTTTGACTCGGTGAGTTTCGACGCATTACCGACTTCGATGCGCCCGTGTTGCCGAAATTCAGTTGCCTGTTGAATTTACGGGTGATCCCTCTTGAGCGGGGTATGCTTCTGCTACTTGTTCTACATCACACTTCCTTCCGCAAATGGCAATAACACTCATTGTCTCGGTGAGTTTCAGGCATTCGACAATTCGATGCGATGCCCGGTTGCCGAAATTCAGTGGCCTTTGAAATTTCGTGGTGATTCCCTCTTGAGCATGTATGCTTCTACAGCTACTTGTTCTACATTAAACACTTCCTTCCGCAAACAGCGAAACGCTTTTGACTCATTGAAGTTTCGCAGGCATTCCGCCCTTTTCGATGCCCCGGTTGCTCAGAAATTCAGTTGCCTTTTGCAATTTCGGGTGATCCTCTTGAGCTTGTAATGCTTCTGCTACTTGTTCTACTTCAGACTTCGTCTGCAAATGCCGAAACGCGTTATGAACTCGGTGAGTTACCCAGCATTCCCGATAATCTGGATGCCTCGGTTGCCAAAAATTAGTTGCCTTTTGAATTTCTGTGTGATCCCTCTTAGAGCATGTATGGTTCCGCTACTTGTTCTACATCACACTTCCTTCCGCAAACAGCGAAACGCTTTGACTCGGTGAGTTTCGCGGCATTCCGACTTCGATGCCCCGGTTGCCGAAATTCAGTTGCCTTTGAATTTCGGGTGATCCCTCTTGAGCATTAATGCTTCTGCTACTTGTTCCTACATCACACTCCTTCCGCAAACAGCGAAAAACCCCCCTTTTTTTTTGGGACTCGGTGTAGTTTCGCGGCATTCCGACTTCGATGCCCCGGTTGCCGAAATTCAGTTGCCTTTGAATTTCGGGTGATCCCTCTTGAGCATGTATGCTTCTGCTACTTGTTCTACATCACACTTCTTACTCCGCAAACGGCGAAACGCTTTGACTCGGTGAGTTTCGCGGCATTCCGACTTCGATGCCGGTTGCCGAAATTCAGTTGCCTTTGAATTTCGGGTGATCCCTCTTGAGCATGTATGCTTCTGCTACTTGTTCTACATCAACTTCCTTCCGCAAACGGCGAAACGCTTTGACTCGGTGAGTTTCGCGGCATTCCGACTTCGATGCCCCGGTTGCCGAAATTCAGTTGCCTTTGAATTTCGGTGATCCCTCTTGAGCATGTATGCTTCTGCTACTTGTTCTACATCACACTTCTTCCGCAAACGGCGAAACGCTTTGACTCGGTGAGTTTCGCGGCATTCCGACTTCGATGCCCCGGTTGCCGAAATTCAGTTGCCTTTGAATTTCGGGTGATCCTCTTGAGCATGTATGCTTCTGCTACTTGTTCTACATCACACTTCCTTCCGCAAACAGCGAAACGCTTTGACTCGGTGAGTTTCGCGGCATTCCGACTTCGATGCCCCGGTTGCCGAAATTCAGTTGCCTTTGAATTTCGGGTGATCCCTCTTGAGCATGTATGCTTCTGCTACTTGTTCTACATCCACCTCAAACACTTTTCCGCAAAAGCGAAACGCTTTGACTCGGTGAGTTTCGCGG
>CM055360.1:17652339-17694347 GCA_029228515.1 Populus alba x Populus x berolinensis | reverse complement strand
TTTGAATTTCGGGTGATCCCTCTTGAGCATGTATGCTTCTGCTACTTGTTCTACATCACACTTCTTCCGCAAAGGGCGAAACGCTTTGACTGGTGAGTTTCGCGGCATTCCGACTTCGATGCCCCGGTTGCCGAAATTCAGTTGCCTTTGAATTTCGGGTGATCCCTCTTGAGCATGTATGCTTCTGCTACTTGTTCTACATCACACTTCCTTCCGCAAACGGCGAAACGCTTTGACTCGGTGAGTTTCGCGGCATTCCGACTTCGATGCCCCGGTTGCCGAAATTCAGTTGCCTTTGAATTTCGGGTGATCCCTCTTGAGCATGTATGCTTCTGCTACTTGTTCTACATCAGACTTCTTCCGCAAACGGCGAAACGCTTTGACTCGGTGAGTTTCGCGGCATTCCGACTTCGATGCCCCGGTTGCCGAAATTCAGTTGCCTTTGAATTTCGGGTGATCCCTCTTGAGCATGTATGCTTCTGCTACTTGTTCTACATCAGACTTCTTCCGCAAACGGCGAAACGCTTTGACTCGGTGAGTTTCGCGGCATTCCGACTTCGATGCCCCGGTTGCCGAAATTCAGTTGCCTTTGAATTTCGGGTGATCCCTCTTGAGCATGTATGCTTCTGCTACTTGTTCTACATCCACTTCTTCCGCAAACGGCGAAACGCTTTGACTCGGTGAGTTTCGCGGCATTCCGACTTCGATGCCCGGTTGCCGAAATTCAGTTGCCTTTGAATTTCGGGTGATCCCTCTTGAGCATGTATGCTTCTGCTACTTGTTCTACATCAGACTTCTTCCGCAAACGGCGAAACGCTTTGACTCGGTGAGTTTCGCGGCATTCCGACTTCGATGCCCGGTTGCCGAAATTCAGTTGCCTTTGATTTTCGGGTGATCCCTCTTGAGCATGAATGCTTCTGCTACTTGTTCTACATCACACTTCCTTCCCCAAAAAGCGAAACGCTTTGACTCTGTGAGTTTCGCGGCATTCCGACTTCGATGCCTCGGTTGCCAAAATTCAGTTGCCTTTGAATTTCGGGTGATCCCTCTTGAGCATGGATACTTCTGCTACTTGTTCTACATCACACTTCTTCCGCAAACGGCGATACGCTTTGACTCGGTGAGTTTCGCGGCATTCCGACTTCGCTGCCCCGGTTGCCGAAATTCAGTTGCCTTTGAATTTCGGGTGATCCCTCTTTAGCATGTATGCTTCTGCTACTTGTTCTACATCACACTTCCTTCCGCAAACGGCGAAACGCTTTGACTCGGTGAGTTTCGCGGCATTCGGACTTCGATGGCCCGGTTGCCGAAATTCAGTTGGCTTTGAATTATGGGTGATCCCTCTTGAGCATGTATGCTTCTGCTACTTGTTCTACATCACTTCTTCCGCAAACGGCGAAACGCTTTGACTCGGTGAGTTTCGCGGCATTCCGACTTCGATGCCCCGGTTGCCGAAATTCAGTTGCCTTTGAATTTCGGGTGATCCCTCTTGAGCATGTATGCTTCTGCTACTTGTTCTACATCACACTTCCTTCCGCAAAGGCGAAACGCTTTGACTCGGTGAGTTTCGCGGCATTCCGACTTCGATGCCCGGTTGCCGAAATTCAGTTGCCTTTGAATTTCGGGTGATCCCTCTTGAGCATGTATGCTTCTGCTACTTGTTCTACATCAGACTTCTTCCGCAAACGGCGAAACGCTTTGACTCGGTGAGTTTCGCGGCATTCCGACTTCGATGCCCCGGTTGCCGAAATTCAGTTGCCTTTGAATTTCGGGTGATCCCTCTTGAGCATGTATGCTTCTGCTACTTGTTCTACATCAGACTTCTTCCGCAAACGGCGAAACGCTTTGACTCGGTGAGTTTCGCGGCATTCCGACTTCGATGCCCGGTTGCCGAAATTCAGTTGCCTTTGAATTTCGGGTGATCCCTCTTGAGCATGTATGCTTCTGCTACTTGTTCTACATCACACTTCTTCCGCAAACGGCGAAACGCTTTGACTCGGTGAGTTTCGCGGCATTCCGACTTCGATGCCCCGGTTGCCGAAATTCAGTTGCCTTTGAATTTCGGGTGATCCCTCTTGAGCATGTATGCTTCTGCTACTTGTTCTACATCACACTTCCTTCCGCAAACGGCGAAACGCTTTGACTCGGTGAGTTTCGCGGCATTCCGACTTCGATGCCCGGTTGCCGAAATTCAGTTGCCTTTGAATTTCGGGTGATCCCTCTTGAGCATGTATGCTTCTGCTACTTGTTCTACATCACACTTCTTCCGCAAACGGCGAAACGCTTTGACTCGGTGAGTTTCGCGGCATTCCGACTTCGATGCCCCGGTTGCCGAAATTCAGTTGCCTTTGAATTTCGGGTGATCCCTCTTGAGCATGTATGCTTCTGCTACTTGTTCTACATCACACTTCTTCCGCAAACGGCGAAACGCTTTGACTCGGTGAGTTTCGCGGCATTCCGACTTCGATGCCCCGGTTGCCGAAATTCAGTTGCCTTTGAATTTCGGGTGATCCCTCTTGAGCATGTATGCTTCTGCTACTTGTTCTACATCACTTCTTCCGCAAACGGCGAAACGCTTTGACTCGGTGAGTTTCGCGGCATTCCGACTTCGATGCCCCGGTTGCCGAAATTCAGTTGCCTTTGAATTTCGGGTGATCCCTCTTGAGCATGTATGCTTCTGCTACTTGTTCTACATCACACTTCTTCCGCAAACGGCGAAACGCTTTGACTCGGTGAGTTTCGCGGCATTCCGACTTCGATGCCCCGGTTGCCGAAATTCAGTTGCCTTTGAATTTCGGGTGATCCCTCTTGAGCATGTATGCTTCTGCTACTTGTTCTACATCACACTTCCTTCCGCAAACGGCGAAACGCTTTGACTCGGTGAGTTTCGCGGCATTCCGACTTCGATGCCCCGGTTGCCGAAATTCAGTTGCCTTTGAATTTCGGGTGATCCCTCTTGAGCATGTATGCTTCTGCTACTTGTTCTACATCACACTTCTTCCGCAAACGGCGAAACGCTTTGACTCGGTGAGTTTCGCGGCATTCCGACTTCGATGCCCCGGTTGCCGAAATTCAGTTGCCTTTGAATTTCGGGTGATCCCTCTTGAGCATGTATGCTTCTGCTACTTGTTCTACATCACACTTCTTCCGCAAACGGCGAAACGCTTTGACTCGGTGAGTTTCGCGGCATTCCGACTTCGATGCCCCGGTTGCCGAAATTCAGTTGCCTTTGAATTTCGGGTGATCCCTCTTGAGCATGTATGCTTCTGCTACTTGTTCTACATCAGACTTCTTCCGCAAACGGCGAAACGCTTTGACTCGGTGAGTTTCGCGGCATTCCGACTTCGATGCCCCGGTTGCCGAAATTCAGTTGCCTTTGAATTTCGGGTGATCCCTCTTGAGCATGTATGCTTCTGCTACTTGTTCTACATCAGACTTCTTCCGCAAACGGCGAAACGCTTTGACTCGGTGAGTTTCGCGGCATTCCGACTTCGATGCCCCGGTTGCCGAAATTCAGTTGCCTTTGAATTTCGGGTGATCCCTCTTGAGCATGTATGCTTCTGCTACTTGTTCTACATCACACTTCCTTCCGCAAACGGCGAAACGCTTTGACTCGGTGAGTTTCGCGGCATTCCGACTTCGATGCCCCGGTTGCCGAAATTCAGTTGCCTTTGAATTTCGGGTGATCCCTCTTGAGCATGTATGCTTCTGCTACTTGTTCTACATCACACTTCTTCCGCAAACGGCGAAACGCTTTGACTCGGTGAGTTTCGCGGCATTCCGACTTCGATGCCCCGGTTGCCGAAATTCAGTTGCCTTTGAATTTCGGGTGATCCCTCTTGAGCATGTATGCTTCTGCTACTTGTTCTACATCACACTTCTTCCGCAAACGGCGAAACGCTTTGACTCGGTGAGTTTCGCGGCATTCCGACTTCGATGCCCCGGTTGCCGAAATTCAGTTGCCTTTGAATTTCGGGTGATCCCTCTTGAGCATGTATGCTTCTGCTACTTGTTCTACATCACACTTCTTCCGCAAACGGCGAAACGCTTTGACTCGGTGAGTTTCGCGGCATTCCGACTTCGATGCCCCGGTTGCCGAAATTCAGTTGCCTTTGAATTTCGGGTGATCCCTCTTGAGCATGTATGCTTCTGCTACTTGTTCTACATCACACTTCTTCCGCAAACGGCGAAACGCTTTGACTCGGTGAGTTTCGCGGCATTCCGACTTCGATGCCCCGGTTGCCGAAATTCAGTTGCCTTTGAATTTCGGGTGATCCCTCTTGAGCATGTATGCTTCTGCTACTTGTTCTACATCACACTTCTTCCGCAAACGGCGAAACGCTTTGACTCGGTGAGTTTCGCGGCATTCCGACTTCGATGCCCCGGTTGCCGAAATTCAGTTGCCTTTGAATTTCGGGTGATCCCTCTTGAGCATGTATGCTTCTGCTACTTGTTCTACATCACACTTCTTCCGCAAACGGCGAAACGCTTTGACTCGGTGAGTTTCGCGGCATTCCGACTTCGATGCCCCGGTTGCCGAAATTCAGTTGCCTTTGAATTTCGGGTGATCCCTCTTGAGCATGTATGCTTCTGCTACTTGTTCTACATCACACTTCTTCCGCAAACGGCGAAACGCTTTGACTCGGTGAGTTTCGCGGCATTCCGACTTCGATGCCCCGGTTGCCGAAATTCAGTTGCCTTTGAATTTCGGGTGATCCCTCTTGAGCATGTATGCTTCTGCTACTTGTTCTACATCACACTTCCTTCCGCAAACGGCGAAACGCTTTGACTCGGTGAGTTTCGCGGCATTCCGACTTCGATGCCCCGGTTGCCGAAATTCAGTTGCCTTTGAATTTCGGGTGATCCCTCTTGAGCATGTATGCTTCTGCTACTTGTTCTACATCACACTTCTTCCGCAAACGGCGAAACGCTTTGACTCGGTGAGTTTCGCGGCATTCCGACTTCGATGCCCCGGTTGCCGAAATTCAGTTGCCTTTGAATTTCGGGTGATCCCTCTTGAGCATGTATGCTTCTGCTACTTGTTCTACATCACACTTCTTCCGCAAACGGCGAAACGCTTTGACTCGGTGAGTTTCGCGGCATTCCGACTTCGATGCCCCGGTTGCCGAAATTCAGTTGCCTTTGAATTTCGGGTGATCCCTCTTGAGCATGTATGCTTCTGCTACTTGTTCTACATCACACTTCTTCCGCAAACGGCGAAACGCTTTGACTCGGTGAGTTTCGCGGCATTCCGACTTCGATGCCCCGGTTGCCGAAATTCAGTTGCCTTTGAATTTCGGGTGATCCCTCTTGAGCATGTATGCTTCTGCTACTTGTTCTACATCACACTTCCTTCCGCAAACGGCGAAACGCTTTGACTCGGTGAGTTTCGCGGCATTCCGACTTCGATGCCCCGGTTGCCGAAATTCAGTTGCCTTTGAATTTCGGGTGATCCCTCTTGAGCATGTATGCTTCTGCTACTTGTTCTACATCACACTTCTTCCGCAAACGGCGAAACGCTTTGACTCGGTGAGTTTCGCGGCATTCCGACTTCGATGCCCCGGTTGCCGAAATTCAGTTGCCTTTGAATTTCGGGTGATCCCTCTTGAGCATGTATGCTTCTGCTACTTGTTCTACATCACACTTCTTCCGCAAACGGCGAAACGCTTTGACTCGGTGAGTTTCGCGGCATTCCGACTTCGATGCCCGGTTGCCGAAATTCAGTTGCCTTTGAATTTCGGGTGATCCCTCTTGAGCATGTATGCTTCTGCTACTTGTTCTACATCACACTTCTTCCGCAAACGGCGAAACGCTTTGACTCGGTGAGTTTCGCGGCATTCCGACTTCGATGCCCGGTTGCCGAAATTCAGTTGCCTTTGAATTTCGGGTGATCCCTCTTGAGCATGTATGCTTCTGCTACTTGTTCTACATCACACTTCCTTCCGCAAACGGCGAAACGCTTTGACTCGGTGAGTTTCGCGGCATTCCGACTTCGATGCCCCGGTTGCCGAAATTCAGTTGCCTTTGAATTTCGGGTGATCCCTCTTGAGCATGTATGCTTCTGCTACTTGTTCTACATCACACTTCTTCCGCAAACGGCGAAACGCTTTGACTCGGTGAGTTTCGCGGCATTCCGACTTCGATGCCCCGGTTGCCGAAATTCAGTTGCCTTTGAATTTCGGGTGATCCCTCTTGAGCATGTATGCTTCTGCTACTTGTTCTACATCACACTTCCTTCCGCAAACGGCGAAACGCTTTGACTCGGTGAGTTTCGCGGCATTCCGACTTCGATGCCCCGGTTGCCGAAATTCAGTTGCCTTTGAATTTCGGGTGATCCCTCTTGAGCATGTATGCTTCTGCTACTTGTTCTACATCACACTTCTTCCGCAAACGGCGAAACGCTTTGACTCGGTGAGTTTCGCGGCATTCCGACTTCGATGCCCCGGTTGCCGAAATTCAGTTGCCTTTGAATTTCGGGTGATCCCTCTTGAGCATGTATGCTTCTGCTACTTGTTCTACATCACACTTCTTCCGCAAACGGCGAAACGCTTTGACTCGGTGAGTTTCGCGGCATTCCGACTTCGATGCCCCGGTTGCCGAAATTCAGTTGCCTTTGAATTTCGGGTGATCCCTCTTGAGCATGTATGCTTCTGCTACTTGTTCTACATCACTTCCTTCCGCAAACGGCGAAACGCTTTGACTCGGTGAGTTTCGCGGCATTCCGACTTCGATGCCCCGGTTGCCGAAATTCAGTTGCCTTTGAATTTCGGGTGATCCCTCTTGAGCATGTATGCTTCTGCTACTTGTTCTACATCACACTTCTTCCGCAAACGGCGAAACGCTTTGACTCGGTGAGTTTCGCGGCATTCCGACTTCGATGCCCCGGTTGCCGAAATTCAGTTGCCTTTGAATTTCGGGTGATCCCTCTTGAGCATGTATGCTTCTGCTACTTGTTCTACATCACACTTCTTCCGCAAACGGCGAAACGCTTTGACTCGGTGAGTTTCGCGGCATTCCGACTTCGATGCCCCGGTTGCCGAAATTCAGTTGCCTTTGAATTTCGGGTGATCCCTCTTGAGCATGTATGCTTCTGCTACTTGTTCTACATCACACTTCTTCCGCAAACGGCGAAACGCTTTGACTCGGTGAGTTTCGCGGCATTCCGACTTCGATGCCCCGGTTGCCGAAATTCAGTTGCCTTTGAATTTCGGGTGATCCCTCTTGAGCATGTATGCTTCTGCTACTTGTTCTACATCACACTTCCTTCCGCAAACGGCGAAACGCTTTGACTCGGTGAGTTTCGCGGCATTCCGACTTCGATGCCCCGGTTGCCGAAATTCAGTTGCCTTTGAATTTCGGGTGATCCCTCTTGAGCATGTATGCTTCTGCTACTTGTTCTACATCACACTTCTTCCGCAAACGGCGAAACGCTTTGACTCGGTGAGTTTCGCGGCATTCCGACTTCGATGCCCCGGTTGCCGAAATTCAGTTGCCTTTGAATTTCGGGTGATCCCTCTTGAGCATGTATGCTTCTGCTACTTGTTCTACATCACACTTCTTCCGCAAACGGCGAAACGCTTTGACTCGGTGAGTTTCGCGGCATTCCGACTTCGATGCCCCGGTTGCCGAAATTCAGTTGCCTTTGAATTTCGGGTGATCCCTCTTGAGCATGTATGCTTCTGCTACTTGTTCTACATCACACTTCTTCCGCAAACGGCGAAACGCTTTGACTCGGTGAGTTTCGCGGCATTCCGACTTCGATGCCCCGGTTGCCGAAATTCAGTTGCCTTTGAATTTCGGGTGATCCCTCTTGAGCATGTATGCTTCTGCTACTTGTTCTACATCACACTTCTTCCGCAAACGGCGAAACGCTTTGACTCGGTGAGTTTCGCGGCATTCCGACTTCGATGCCCCGGTTGCCGAAATTCAGTTGCCTTTGAATTTCGGGTGATCCCTCTTGAGCATGTATGCTTCTGCTACTTGTTCTACATCACACTTCTTCCGCAAACGGCGAAACGCTTTGACTCGGTGAGTTTCGCGGCATTCCGACTTCGATGCCCCGGTTGCCGAAATTCAGTTGCCTTTGAATTTCGGGTGATCCCTCTTGAGCATGTATGCTTCTGCTACTTGTTCTACATCACACTTCCTTCCGCAAACGGCGAAACGCTTTGACTCGGTGAGTTTCGCGGCATTCCGACTTCGATGCCCCGGTTGCCGAAATTCAGTTGCCTTTGAATTTCGGGTGATCCCTCTTGAGCATGTATGCTTCTGCTACTTGTTCTACATCACACTTCTTCCGCAAACGGCGAAACGCTTTGACTCGGTGAGTTTCGCGGCATTCCGACTTCGATGCCCCGGTTGCCGAAATTCAGTTGCCTTTGAATTTCGGGTGATCCCTCTTGAGCATGTATGCTTCTGCTACTTGTTCTACATCACACTTCTTCCGCAAACGGCGAAACGCTTTGACTCGGTGAGTTTCGCGGCATTCCGACTTCGATGCCCCGGTTGCCGAAATTCAGTTGCCTTTGAATTTCGGGTGATCCCTCTTGAGCATGTATGCTTCTGCTACTTGTTCTACATCACACTTCTTCCGCAAACGGCGAAACGCTTTGACTCGGTGAGTTTCGCGGCATTCCGACTTCGATGCCCCGGTTGCCGAAATTCAGTTGCCTTTGAATTTCGGGTGATCCCTCTTGAGCATGTATGCTTCTGCTACTTGTTCTACATCACACTTCTTCCGCAAACGGCGAAACGCTTTGACTCGGTGAGTTTCGCGGCATTCCGACTTCGATGCCCCGGTTGCCGAAATTCAGTTGCCTTTGAATTTCGGGTGATCCCTCTTGAGCATGTATGCTTCTGCTACTTGTTCTACATCACACTTCTTCCGCAAACGGCGAAACGCTTTGACTCGGTGAGTTTCGCGGCATTCCGACTTCGATGCCCCGGTTGCCGAAATTCAGTTGCCTTTGAATTTCGGGTGATCCCTCTTGAGCATGTATGCTTCTGCTACTTGTTCTACATCACACTTCTTCCGCAAACGGCGAAACGCTTTGACTCGGTGAGTTTCGCGGCATTCCGACTTCGATGCCCCGGTTGCCGAAATTCAGTTGCCTTTGAATTTCGGGTGATCCCTCTTGAGCATGTATGCTTCTGCTACTTGTTCTACATCACACTTCCTTCCGCAAACGGCGAAACGCTTTGACTCGGTGAGTTTCGCGGCATTCCGACTTCGATGCCCCGGTTGCCGAAATTCAGTTGCCTTTGAATTTCGGGTGATCCCTCTTGAGCATGTATGCTTCTGCTACTTGTTCTACATCACACTTCTTCCGCAAACGGCGAAACGCTTTGACTCGGTGAGTTTCGCGGCATTCCGACTTCGATGCCCCGGTTGCCGAAATTCAGTTGCCTTTGAATTTCGGGTGATCCCTCTTGAGCATGTATGCTTCTGCTACTTGTTCTACATCACACTTCTTCCGCAAACGGCGAAACGCTTTGACTCGGTGAGTTTCGCGGCATTCCGACTTCGATGCCCCGGTTGCCGAAATTCAGTTGCCTTTGAATTTCGGGTGATCCCTCTTGAGCATGTATGCTTCTGCTACTTGTTCTACATCACACTTCTTCCGCAAACGGCGAAACGCTTTGACTCGGTGAGTTTCGCGGCATTCCGACTTCGATGCCCCGGTTGCCGAAATTCAGTTGCCTTTGAATTTCGGGTGATCCCTCTTGAGCATGTATGCTTCTGCTACTTGTTCTACATCACACTTCTTCCGCAAACGGCGAAACGCTTTGACTCGGTGAGTTTCGCGGCATTCCGACTTCGATGCCCCGGTTGCCGAAATTCAGTTGCCTTTGAATTTCGGGTGATCCCTCTTGAGCATGTATGCTTCTGCTACTTGTTCTACATCAGACTTCCTTCCGCAAACGGCGAAACGCTTTGACTCGGTGAGTTTCGCGGCATTCCGACTTCGATGCCCCGGTTGCCGAAATTCAGTTGCCTTTGAATTTCGGGTGATCCCTCTTGAGCATGTATGCTTCTGCTACTTGTTCTACATCACACTTCTTCCGCAAACGGCGAAACGCTTTGACTCGGTGAGTTTCGCGGCATTCCGACTTCGATGCCCCGGTTGCCGAAATTCAGTTGCCTTTGAATTTCGGGTGATCCCTCTTGAGCATGTATGCTTCTGCTACTTGTTCTACATCACACTTCTTCCGCAAACGGCGAAACGCTTTGACTCGGTGAGTTTCGCGGCATTCCGACTTCGATGCCCCGGTTGCCGAAATTCAGTTGCCTTTGAATTTCGGGTGATCCCTCTTGAGCATGTATGCTTCTGCTACTTGTTCTACATCAGACTTCTTCCGCAAACGGCGAAACGCTTTGACTCGGTGAGTTTCGCGGCATTCCGACTTCGATGCCCCGGTTGCCGAAATTCAGTTGCCTTTGAATTTCGGGTGATCCCTCTTGAGCATGTATGCTTCTGCTACTTGTTCTACATCACACTTCTTCCGCAAACGGCGAAACGCTTTGACTCGGTGAGTTTCGCGGCATTCCGACTTCGATGCCCCGGTTGCCGAAATTCAGTTGCCTTTGAATTTCGGGTGATCCCTCTTGAGCATGTATGCTTCTGCTACTTGTTCTACATCACACTTCCTTCCGCAAACGGCGAAACGCTTTGACTCGGTGAGTTTCGCGGCATTCCGACTTCGATGCCCGGTTGCCGAAATTCAGTTGCCTTTGAATTTCGGGTGATCCCTCTTGAGCATGTATGCTTCTGCTACTTGTTCTACATCACACTTCTTCCGCAAACGGCGAAACGCTTTGACTCGGTGAGTTTCGCGGCATTCCGACTTCGATGCCCCGGTTGCCGAAATTCAGTTGCCTTTGAATTTCGGGTGATCCCTCTTGAGCATGTATGCTTCTGCTACTTGTTCTACATCACACTTCTTCCGCAAACGGCGAAACGCTTTGACTCGGTGAGTTTCGCGGCATTCCGACTTCGATGCCCCGGTTGCCGAAATTCAGTTGCCTTTGAATTTCGGGTGATCCCTCTTGAGCATGTATGCTTCTGCTACTTGTTCTACATCACACTTCTTCCGCAAACGGCGAAACGCTTTGACTCGGTGAGTTTCGCGGCATTCCGACTTCGATGCCCCGGTTGCCGAAATTCAGTTGCCTTTGAATTTCGGGTGATCCCTCTTGAGCATGTATGCTTCTGCTACTTGTTCTACATCACACTTCTTCCGCAAACGGCGAAACGCTTTGACTCGGTGAGTTTCGCGGCATTCCGACTTCGATGCCCCGGTTGCCGAAATTCAGTTGCCTTTGAATTTCGGGTGATCCCTCTTGAGCATGTATGCTTCTGCTACTTGTTCTACATCAGACTTCTTCCGCAAACGGCGAAACGCTTTGACTCGGTGAGTTTCGCGGCATTCCGACTTCGATGCCCGGTTGCCGAAATTCAGTTGCCTTTGAATTTCGGGTGATCCCTCTTGAGCATGTATGCTTCTGCTACTTGTTCTACATCACACTTCTTCCGCAAACGGCGAAACGCTTTGACTCGGTGAGTTTCGCGGCATTCCGACTTCGATGCCCCGGTTGCCGAAATTCAGTTGCCTTTGAATTTCGGGTGATCCCTCTTGAGCATGTATGCTTCTGCTACTTGTTCTACATCACACTTTCTTCCGCAAACGGCGAAACGCTTTGACTCGGTGAGTTTCGCGGCATTCCGACTTCGATGCCCCGGTTGCCGAAATTCAGTTGCCTTTGAATTTCGGGTGATCCCTCTTGAGCATGTATGCTTCTGCTACTTGTTCTACATCACACTTCTTCCGCAAACGGCGAAACGCTTTGACTCGGTGAGTTTCGCGGCATTCCGACTTCGATGCCCCGGTTGCCGAAATTCAGTTGCCTTTGAATTTCGGGTGATCCCTCTTGAGCATGTATGCTTCTGCTACTTGTTCTACATCACACTTCTTCCGCAAACGGCGAAACGCTTTGACTCGGTGAGTTTCGCGGCATTCCGACTTCGATGCCCCGGTTGCCGAAATTCAGTTGCCTTTGAATTTCGGGTGATCCCTCTTGAGCATGTATGCTTCTGCTACTTGTTCTACATCACACTTCCTTCCGCAAACGGCGAAACGCTTTGACTCGGTGAGTTTCGCGGCATTCCGACTTCGATGCCCCGGTTGCCGAAATTCAGTTGCCTTTGAATTTCGGGTGATCCCTCTTGAGCATGTATGCTTCTGCTACTTGTTCTACATCACACTTCTTCCGCAAACGGCGAAACGCTTTGACTCGGTGAGTTTCGCGGCATTCCGACTTCGATGCCCCGGTTGCCGAAATTCAGTTGCCTTTGAATTTCGGGTGATCCCTCTTGAGCATGTATGCTTCTGCTACTTGTTCTACATCACACTTCTTCCGCAAACGGCGAAACGCTTTGACTCGGTGAGTTTCGCGGCATTCCGACTTCGATGCCCCGGTTGCCGAAATTCAGTTGCCTTTGAATTTCGGGTGATCCCTCTTGAGCATGTATGCTTCTGCTACTTGTTCTACATCACACTTCTTCCGCAAACGGCGAAACGCTTTGACTCGGTGAGTTTCGCGGCATTCCGACTTCGATGCCCCGGTTGCCGAAATTCAGTTGCCTTTGAATTTCGGGTGATCCCTCTTGAGCATGTATGCTTCTGCTACTTGTTCTACATCACACTTCCTTCCGCAAACGGCGAAACGCTTTGACTCGGTGAGTTTCGCGGCATTCCGACTTCGATGCCCCGGTTGCCGAAATTCAGTTGCCTTTGAATTTCGGGTGATCCCTCTTGAGCATGTATGCTTCTGCTACTTGTTCTACATCACACTTCCTTCCGCAAACGGCGAAACGCTTTGACTCGGTGAGTTTCGCGGCATTCCGACTTCGATGCCCCGGTTGCCGAAATTCAGTTGCCTTTGAATTTCGGGTGATCCCTCTTGAGCATGTATGCTTCTGCTACTTGTTCTACATCACACTTCTTCCGCAAACGGCGAAACGCTTTGACTCGGTGAGTTTCGCGGCATTCCGACTTCGATGCCCGGTTGCCGAAATTCAGTTGCCTTTGAATTTCGGGTGATCCCTCTTGAGCATGTATGCTTCTGCTACTTGTTCTACATCACACTTCTTCCGCAAACGGCGAAACGCTTTGACTCGGTGAGTTTCGCGGCATTCCGACTTCGATGCCCCGGTTGCCGAAATTCAGTTGCCTTTGAATTTCGGGTGATCCCTCTTGAGCATGTATGCTTCTGCTACTTGTTCTACATCACACTTCTTCCGCAAACGGCGAAACGCTTTGACTCGGTGAGTTTCGCGGCATTCCGACTTCGATGCCCCGGTTGCCGAAATTCAGTTGCCTTTGAATTTCGGGTGATCCCTCTTGAGCATGTATGCTTCTGCTACTTGTTCTACATCACACTTTCTTCCGCAAACGGCGAAACGCTTTGACTCGGTGAGTTTCGCGGCATTCCGACTTCGATGCCCCGGTTGCCGAAATTCAGTTGCCTTTGAATTTCGGGTGATCCCTCTTGAGCATGTATGCTTCTGCTACTTGTTCTACATCACACTTCTTCCGCAAACGGCGAAACGCTTTGACTCGGTGAGTTTCGCGGCATTCCGACTTCGATGCCCCGGTTGCCGAAATTCAGTTGCCTTTGAATTTCGGGTGATCCCTCTTGAGCATGTATGCTTCTGCTACTTGTTCTACATCACACTTCTTCCGCAAACGGCGAAACGCTTTGACTCGGTGAGTTTCGCGGCATTCCGACTTCGATGCCCCGGTTGCCGAAATTCAGTTGCCTTTGAATTTCGGGTGATCCCTCTTGAGCATGTATGCTTCTGCTACTTGTTCTACATCACACTTCTTCCGCAAACGGCGAAACGCTTTGACTCGGTGAGTTTCGCGGCATTCCGACTTCGATGCCCCGGTTGCCGAAATTCAGTTGCCTTTGAATTTCGGGTGATCCCTCTTGAGCATGTATGCTTCTGCTACTTGTTCTACATCACACTTCTTCCGCAAACGGCGAAACGCTTTGACTCGGTGAGTTTCGCGGCATTCCGACTTCGATGCCCCGGTTGCCGAAATTCAGTTGCCTTTGAATTTCGGGTGATCCCTCTTGAGCATGTATGCTTCTGCTACTTGTTCTACATCACACTTCTTCCGCAAACGGCGAAACGCTTTGACTCGGTGAGTTTCGCGGCATTCCGACTTCGATGCCCCGGTTGCCGAAATTCAGTTGCCTTTGAATTTCGGGTGATCCCTCTTGAGCATGTATGCTTCTGCTACTTGTTCTACATCACACTTCCTTCCGCAAACGGCGAAACGCTTTGACTCGGTGAGTTTCGCGGCATTCCGACTTCGATGCCCCGGTTGCCGAAATTCAGTTGCCTTTGAATTTCGGGTGATCCCTCTTGAGCATGTATGCTTCTGCTACTTGTTCTACATCACACTCCTCTTCCGCAAACGGCGAAACGCTTTGACTCGGTGAGTTTCGCGGCATTCCGACTTCGATGCCCCGGTTGCCGAAATTCAGTTGCCTTTGAATTTCGGGTGATCCCTCTTGAGCATGTATGCTTCTGCTACTTGTTCTACATCACACTTCTTCCGCAAACGGCGAAACGCTTTGACTCGGTGAGTTTCGCGGCATTCCGACTTCGATGCCCCGGTTGCCGAAATTCAGTTGCCTTTGAATTTCGGGTGATCCCTCTTGAGCATGTATGCTTCTGCTACTTGTTCTACATCACACTTCCTTCCGCAAACGGCGAAACGCTTTGACTCGGTGAGTTTCGCGGCATTCCGACTTCGATGCCCCGGTTGCCGAAATTCAGTTGCCTTTGAATTTCGGGTGATCCCTCTTGAGCATGTATGCTTCTGCTACTTGTTCTACATCACACTTCTTCCGCAAACGGCGAAACGCTTTGACTCGGTGAGTTTCGCGGCATTCCGACTTCGATGCCCCGGTTGCCGAAATTCAGTTGCCTTTGAATTTCGGGTGATCCCTCTTGAGCATGTATGCTTCTGCTACTTGTTCTACATCACACTTCTTCCGCAAACGGCGAAACGCTTTGACTCGGTGAGTTTCGCGGCATTCCGACTTCGATGCCCCGGTTGCCGAAATTCAGTTGCCTTTGAATTTCGGGTGATCCCTCTTGAGCATGTATGCTTCTGCTACTTGTTCTACATCACACTTCCTTCCGCAAACGGCGAAACGCTTTGACTCGGTGAGTTTCGCGGCATTCCGACTTCGATGCCCCGGTTGCCGAAATTCAGTTGCCTTTGAATTTCGGGTGATCCCTCTTGAGCATGTATGCTTCTGCTACTTGTTCTACATCACACTTCTTCCGCAAACGGCGAAACGCTTTGACTCGGTGAGTTTCGCGGCATTCCGACTTCGATGCCCCGGTTGCCGAAATTCAGTTGCCTTTGAATTTCGGGTGATCCCTCTTGAGCATGTATGCTTCTGCTACTTGTTCTACATCACACTTCTTCCGCAAACGGCGAAACGCTTTGACTCGGTGAGTTTCGCGGCATTCCGACTTCGATGCCCCGGTTGCCGAAATTCAGTTGCCTTTGAATTTCGGGTGATCCCTCTTGAGCATGTATGCTTCTGCTACTTGTTCTACATCACACTTCCTTCCGCAAACGGCGAAACGCTTTGACTCGGTGAGTTTCGCGGCATTCCGACTTCGATGCCCCGGTTGCCGAAATTCAGTTGCCTTTGAATTTCGGGTGATCCCTCTTGAGCATGTATGCTTCTGCTACTTGTTCTACATCACACTTCTTCCGCAAACGGCGAAACGCTTTGACTCGGTGAGTTTCGCGGCATTCCGACTTCGATGCCCCGGTTGCCGAAATTCAGTTGCCTTTGAATTTCGGGTGATCCCTCTTGAGCATGTATGCTTCTGCTACTTGTTCTACATCACACTTCTTCCGCAAACGGCGAAACGCTTTGACTCGGTGAGTTTCGCGGCATTCCGACTTCGATGCCCGGTTGCCGAAATTCAGTTGCCTTTGAATTTCGGGTGATCCCTCTTGAGCATGTATGCTTCTGCTACTTGTTCTACATCACACTTCCTTCCGCAAACGGCGAAACGCTTTGACTCGGTGAGTTTCGCGGCATTCCGACTTCGATGCCCCGGTTGCCGAAATTCAGTTGCCTTTGAATTTCGGGTGATCCCTCTTGAGCATGTATGCTTCTGCTACTTGTTCTACATCACACTTCTTCCGCAAACGGCGAAACGCTTTGACTCGGTGAGTTTCGCGGCATTCCGACTTCGATGCCCCGGTTGCCGAAATTCAGTTGCCTTTGAATTTCGGGTGATCCCTCTTGAGCATGTATGCTTCTGCTACTTGTTCTACATCACACTTCTTCCGCAAACGGCGAAACGCTTTGACTCGGTGAGTTTCGCGGCATTCCGACTTCGATGCCCCGGTTGCCGAAATTCAGTTGCCTTTGAATTTCGGGTGATCCCTCTTGAGCATGTATGCTTCTGCTACTTGTTCTACATCACACTTCTTCCGCAAACGGCGAAACGCTTTGACTCGGTGAGTTTCGCGGCATTCCGACTTCGATGCCCCGGTTGCCGAAATTCAGTTGCCTTTGAATTTCGGGTGATCCCTCTTGAGCATGTATGCTTCTGCTACTTGTTCTACATCACACTTCTTCCGCAAACGGCGAAACGCTTTGACTCGGTGAGTTTCGCGGCATTCCGACTTCGATGCCCCGGTTGCCGAAATTCAGTTGCCTTTGAATTTCGGGTGATCCCTCTTGAGCATGTATGCTTCTGCTACTTGTTCTACATCACACTTCTTCCGCAAACGGCGAAACGCTTTGACTCGGTGAGTTTCGCGGCATTCCGACTTCGATGCCCCGGTTGCCGAAATTCAGTTGCCTTTGAATTTCGGGTGATCCCTCTTGAGCATGTATGCTTCTGCTACTTGTTCTACATCACACTTCTTCCGCAAACGGCGAAACGCTTTGACTCGGTGAGTTTCGCGGCATTCCGACTTCGATGCCCCGGTTGCCGAAATTCAGTTGCCTTTGAATTTCGGGTGATCCCTCTTGAGCATGTATGCTTCTGCTACTTGTTCTACATCACTTTCTTCCGCAAACGGCGAAACGCTTTGACTCGGTGAGTTTCGCGGCATTCCGACTTCGATGCCCCGGTTGCCGAAATTCAGTTGCCTTTGAATTTCGGGTGATCCCTCTTGAGCATGTATGCTTCTGCTACTTGTTCTACATCACACTTCCTTCCGCAAACGGCGAAACGCTTTGACTCGGTGAGTTTCGCGGCATTCCGACTTCGATGCCCCGGTTGCCGAAATTCAGTTGCCTTTGAATTTCGGGTGATCCCTCTTGAGCATGTATGCTTCTGCTACTTGTTCTACATCACACTTCTTCCGCAAACGGCGAAACGCTTTGACTCGGTGAGTTTCGCGGCATTCCGACTTCGATGCCCCGGTTGCCGAAATTCAGTTGCCTTTGAATTTCGGGTGATCCCTCTTGAGCATGTATGCTTCTGCTACTTGTTCTACATCAGACTTCTTCCGCAAACGGCGAAACGCTTTGACTCGGTGAGTTTCGCGGCATTCCGACTTCGATGCCCCGGTTGCCGAAATTCAGTTGCCTTTGAATTTCGGGTGATCCCTCTTGAGCATGTATGCTTCTGCTACTTGTTCTACATCACACTTCTTCCGCAAACGGCGAAACGCTTTGACTCGGTGAGTTTCGCGGCATTCCGACTTCGATGCCCCGGTTGCCGAAATTCAGTTGCCTTTGAATTTCGGGTGATCCCTCTTGAGCATGTATGCTTCTGCTACTTGTTCTACATCACACTTCTTCCGCAAACGGCGAAACGCTTTGACTCGGTGAGTTTCGCGGCATTCCGACTTCGATGCCCCGGTTGCCGAAATTCAGTTGCCTTTGAATTTCGGGTGATCCCTCTTGAGCATGTATGCTTCTGCTACTTGTTCTACATCACACTTCTTCCGCAAACGGCGAAACGCTTTGACTCGGTGAGTTTCGCGGCATTCCGACTTCGATGCCCCGGTTGCCGAAATTCAGTTGCCTTTGAATTTCGGGTGATCCCTCTTGAGCATGTATGCTTCTGCTACTTGTTCTACATCACACTTCTTCCGCAAACGGCGAAACGCTTTGACTCGGTGAGTTTCGCGGCATTCCGACTTCGATGCCCCGGTTGCCGAAATTCAGTTGCCTTTGAATTTCGGGTGATCCCTCTTGAGCATGTATGCTTCTGCTACTTGTTCTACATCAGACTTCTTCCGCAAACGGCGAAACGCTTTGACTCGGTGAGTTTCGCGGCATTCCGACTTCGATGCCCCGGTTGCCGAAATTCAGTTGCCTTTGAATTTCGGGTGATCCCTCTTGAGCATGTATGCTTCTGCTACTTGTTCTACATCACACTTCTTCCGCAAACGGCGAAACGCTTTGACTCGGTGAGTTTCGCGGCATTCCGACTTCGATGCCCCGGTTGCCGAAATTCAGTTGCCTTTGAATTTCGGGTGATCCCTCTTGAGCATGTATGCTTCTGCTACTTGTTCTACATCACACTTCTTCCGCAAACGGCGAAACGCTTTGACTCGGTGAGTTTCGCGGCATTCCGACTTCGATGCCCCGGTTGCCGAAATTCAGTTGCCTTTGAATTTCGGGTGATCCCTCTTGAGCATGTATGCTTCTGCTACTTGTTCTACATCAGACTTCTTCCGCAAACGGCGAAACGCTTTGACTCGGTGAGTTTCGCGGCATTCCGACTTCGATGCCCCGGTTGCCGAAATTCAGTTGCCTTTGAATTTCGGGTGATCCCTCTTGAGCATGTATGCTTCTGCTACTTGTTCTACATCACACTTCTTCCGCAAACGGCGAAACGCTTTGACTCGGTGAGTTTCGCGGCATTCCGACTTCGATGCCCCGGTTGCCGAAATTCAGTTGCCTTTGAATTTCGGGTGATCCCTCTTGAGCATGTATGCTTCTGCTACTTGTTCTACATCAGACTTCTTCCGCAAACGGCGAAACGCTTTGACTCGGTGAGTTTCGCGGCATTCCGACTTCGATGCCCCGGTTGCCGAAATTCAGTTGCCTTTGAATTTCGGGTGATCCCTCTTGAGCATGTATGCTTCTGCTACTTGTTCTACATCACACTTCTTCCGCAAACGGCGAAACGCTTTGACTCGGTGAGTTTCGCGGCATTCCGACTTCGATGCCCCGGTTGCCGAAATTCAGTTGCCTTTGAATTTCGGGTGATCCCTCTTGAGCATGTATGCTTCTGCTACTTGTTCTACATCACACTTCTTCCGCAAACGGCGAAACGCTTTGACTCGGTGAGTTTCGCGGCATTCCGACTTCGATGCCCCGGTTGCCGAAATTCAGTTGCCTTTGAATTTCGGGTGATCCCTCTTGAGCATGTATGCTTCTGCTACTTGTTCTACATCACACTTCTTCCGCAAACGGCGAAACGCTTTGACTCGGTGAGTTTCGCGGCATTCCGACTTCGATGCCCCGGTTGCCGAAATTCAGTTGCCTTTGAATTTCGGGTGATCCCTCTTGAGCATGTATGCTTCTGCTACTTGTTCTACATCACACTTCTTCCGCAAACGGCGAAACGCTTTGACTCGGTGAGTTTCGCGGCATTCCGACTTCGATGCCCCGGTTGCCGAAATTCAGTTGCCTTTGAATTTCGGGTGATCCCTCTTGAGCATGTATGCTTCTGCTACTTGTTCTACATCACACTTCTTCCGCAAACGGCGAAACGCTTTGACTCGGTGAGTTTCGCGGCATTCCGACTTCGATGCCCCGGTTGCCGAAATTCAGTTGCCTTTGAATTTCGGGTGATCCCTCTTGAGCATGTATGCTTCTGCTACTTGTTCTACATCACACTTCTTCCGCAAACGGCGAAACGCTTTGACTCGGTGAGTTTCGCGGCATTCCGACTTCGATGCCCCGGTTGCCGAAATTCAGTTGCCTTTGAATTTCGGGTGATCCCTCTTGAGCATGTATGCTTCTGCTACTTGTTCTACATCACACTTCTTCCGCAAACGGCGAAACGCTTTGACTCGGTGAGTTTCGCGGCATTCCGACTTCGATGCCCCGGTTGCCGAAATTCAGTTGCCTTTGAATTTCGGGTGATCCCTCTTGAGCATGTATGCTTCTGCTACTTGTTCTACATCACACTTCTTCCGCAAACGGCGAAACGCTTTGACTCGGTGAGTTTCGCGGCATTCCGACTTCGATGCCCCGGTTGCCGAAATTCAGTTGCCTTTGAATTTCGGGTGATCCCTCTTGAGCATGTATGCTTCTGCTACTTGTTCTACATCACACTTCTTCCGCAAACGGCGAAACGCTTTGACTCGGTGAGTTTCGCGGCATTCCGACTTCGATGCCCCGGTTGCCGAAATTCAGTTGCCTTTGAATTTCGGGTGATCCCTCTTGAGCATGTATGCTTCTGCTACTTGTTCTACATCAGACTTCTTCCGCAAACGGCGAAACGCTTTGACTCGGTGAGTTTCGCGGCATTCCGACTTCGATGCCCCGGTTGCCGAAATTCAGTTGCCTTTGAATTTCGGGTGATCCCTCTTGAGCATGTATGCTTCTGCTACTTGTTCTACATCAGACTTCTTCCGCAAACGGCGAAACGCTTTGACTCGGTGAGTTTCGCGGCATTCCGACTTCGATGCCCCGGTTGCCGAAATTCAGTTGCCTTTGAATTTCGGGTGATCCCTCTTGAGCATGTATGCTTCTGCTACTTGTTCTACATCAGACTTCTTCCGCAAACGGCGAAACGCTTTGACTCGGTGAGTTTCGCGGCATTCCGACTTCGATGCCCCGGTTGCCGAAATTCAGTTGCCTTTGAATTTCGGGTGATCCCTCTTGAGCATGTATGCTTCTGCTACTTGTTCTACATCACACTTCTTCCGCAAACGGCGAAACGCTTTGACTCGGTGAGTTTCGCGGCATTCCGACTTCGATGCCCCGGTTGCCGAAATTCAGTTGCCTTTGAATTTCGGGTGATCCCTCTTGAGCATGTATGCTTCTGCTACTTGTTCTACATCACACTTCCTTCCGCAAACGGCGAAACGCTTTGACTCGGTGAGTTTCGCGGCATTCCGACTTCGATGCCCCGGTTGCCGAAATTCAGTTGCCTTTGAATTTCGGGTGATCCCTCTTGAGCATGTATGCTTCTGCTACTTGTTCTACATCACACTTCTTCCGCAAACGGCGAAACGCTTTGACTCGGTGAGTTTCGCGGCATTCCGACTTCGATGCCCCGGTTGCCGAAATTCAGTTGCCTTTGAATTTCGGGTGATCCCTCTTGAGCATGTATGCTTCTGCTACTTGTTCTACATCACACTTCTTCCGCAAACGGCGAAACGCTTTGACTCGGTGAGTTTCGCGGCATTCCGACTTCGATGCCCCGGTTGCCGAAATTCAGTTGCCTTTGAATTTCGGGTGATCCCTCTTGAGCATGTATGCTTCTGCTACTTGTTCTACATCACACTTCTTCCGCAAACGGCGAAACGCTTTGACTCGGTGAGTTTCGCGGCATTCCGACTTCGATGCCCCGGTTGCCGAAATTCAGTTGCCTTTGAATTTCGGGTGATCCCTCTTGAGCATGTATGCTTCTGCTACTTGTTCTACATCAGACTTCTTCCGCAAACGGCGAAACGCTTTGACTCGGTGAGTTTCGCGGCATTCCGACTTCGATGCCCCGGTTGCCGAAATTCAGTTGCCTTTGAATTTCGGGTGATCCCTCTTGAGCATGTATGCTTCTGCTACTTGTTCTACATCAGACTTCTTCCGCAAACGGCGAAACGCTTTGACTCGGTGAGTTTCGCGGCATTCCGACTTCGATGCCCCGGTTGCCGAAATTCAGTTGCCTTTGAATTTCGGGTGATCCCTCTTGAGCATGTATGCTTCTGCTACTTGTTCTACATCACACTTCTTCCGCAAACGGCGAAACGCTTTGACTCGGTGAGTTTCGCGGCATTCCGACTTCGATGCCCCGGTTGCCGAAATTCAGTTGCCTTTGAATTTCGGGTGATCCCTCTTGAGCATGTATGCTTCTGCTACTTGTTCTACATCACACTTCCTTCCGCAAACGGCGAAACGCTTTGACTCGGTGAGTTTCGCGGCATTCCGACTTCGATGCCCCGGTTGCCGAAATTCAGTTGCCTTTGAATTTCGGGTGATCCCTCTTGAGCATGTATGCTTCTGCTACTTGTTCTACATCACACTTCTTCCGCAAACGGCGAAACGCTTTGACTCGGTGAGTTTCGCGGCATTCCGACTTCGATGCCCCGGTTGCCGAAATTCAGTTGCCTTTGAATTTCGGGTGATCCCTCTTGAGCATGTATGCTTCTGCTACTTGTTCTACATCACACTTCTTCCGCAAACGGCGAAACGCTTTGACTCGGTGAGTTTCGCGGCATTCCGACTTCGATGCCCCGGTTGCCGAAATTCAGTTGCCTTTGAATTTCGGGTGATCCCTCTTGAGCATGTATGCTTCTGCTACTTGTTCTACATCAGACTTCTTCCGCAAACGGCGAAACGCTTTGACTCGGTGAGTTTCGCGGCATTCCGACTTCGATGCCCCGGTTGCCGAAATTCAGTTGCCTTTGAATTTCGGGTGATCCCTCTTGAGCATGTATGCTTCTGCTACTTGTTCTACATCAGACTTCTTCCGCAAACGGCGAAACGCTTTGACTCGGTGAGTTTCGCGGCATTCCGACTTCGATGCCCCGGTTGCCGAAATTCAGTTGCCTTTGAATTTCGGGTGATCCCTCTTGAGCATGTATGCTTCTGCTACTTGTTCTACATCACACTTCTTCCGCAAACGGCGAAACGCTTTGACTCGGTGAGTTTCGCGGCATTCCGACTTCGATGCCCCGGTTGCCGAAATTCAGTTGCCTTTGAATTTCGGGTGATCCCTCTTGAGCATGTATGCTTCTGCTACTTGTTCTACATCACACTTCTTCCGCAAACGGCGAAACGCTTTGACTCGGTGAGTTTCGCGGCATTCCGACTTCGATGCCCCGGTTGCCGAAATTCAGTTGCCTTTGAATTTCGGGTGATCCCTCTTGAGCATGTATGCTTCTGCTACTTGTTCTACATCAGACTTCTTCCGCAAACGGCGAAACGCTTTGACTCGGTGAGTTTCGCGGCATTCCGACTTCGATGCCCGGTTGCCGAAATTCAGTTGCCTTTGAATTTCGGGTGATCCCTCTTGAGCATGTATGCTTCTGCTACTTGTTCTACATCACACTTTCTTCCGCAAACGGCGAAACGCTTTGACTCGGTGAGTTTCGCGGCATTCCGACTTCGATGCCCCGGTTGCCGAAATTCAGTTGCCTTTGAATTTCGGGTGATCCCTCTTGAGCATGTATGCTTCTGCTACTTGTTCTACATCACACTTCCTTCCGCAAACGGCGAAACGCTTTGACTCGGTGAGTTTCGCGGCATTCCGACTTCGATGCCCCGGTTGCCGAAATTCAGTTGCCTTTGAATTTCGGGTGATCCCTCTTGAGCATGTATGCTTCTGCTACTTGTTCTACATCAGACTTCTTCCGCAAACGGCGAAACGCTTTGACTCGGTGAGTTTCGCGGCATTCCGACTTCGATGCCCCGGTTGCCGAAATTCAGTTGCCTTTGAATTTCGGGTGATCCCTCTTGAGCATGTATGCTTCTGCTACTTGTTCTACATCAGACTTCTTCCGCAAACGGCGAAACGCTTTGACTCGGTGAGTTTCGCGGCATTCCGACTTCGATGCCCCGGTTGCCGAAATTCAGTTGCCTTTGAATTTCGGGTGATCCCTCTTGAGCATGTATGCTTCTGCTACTTGTTCTACATCACACTTCCTTCCGCAAACGGCGAAACGCTTTGACTCGGTGAGTTTCGCGGCATTCCGACTTCGATGCCCCGGTTGCCGAAATTCAGTTGCCTTTGAATTTCGGGTGATCCCTCTTGAGCATGTATGCTTCTGCTACTTGTTCTACATCACACTTCTTCCGCAAACGGCGAAACGCTTTGACTCGGTGAGTTTCGCGGCATTCCGACTTCGATGCCCCGGTTGCCGAAATTCAGTTGCCTTTGAATTTCGGGTGATCCCTCTTGAGCATGTATGCTTCTGCTACTTGTTCTACATCACACTTCTTCCGCAAACGGCGAAACGCTTTGACTCGGTGAGTTTCGCGGCATTCCGACTTCGATGCCCCGGTTGCCGAAATTCAGTTGCCTTTGAATTTCGGGTGATCCCTCTTGAGCATGTATGCTTCTGCTACTTGTTCTACATCACACTTCTTCCGCAAACGGCGAAACGCTTTGACTCGGTGAGTTTCGCGGCATTCCGACTTCGATGCCCCGGTTGCCGAAATTCAGTTGCCTTTGAATTTCGGGTGATCCCTCTTGAGCATGTATGCTTCTGCTACTTGTTCTACATCACACTTCCTTCCGCAAACGGCGAAACGCTTTGACTCGGTGAGTTTCGCGGCATTCCGACTTCGATGCCCCGGTTGCCGAAATTCAGTTGCCTTTGAATTTCGGGTGATCCCTCTTGAGCATGTATGCTTCTGCTACTTGTTCTACATCACACTTCTTCCGCAAACGGCGAAACGCTTTGACTCGGTGAGTTTCGCGGCATTCCGACTTCGATGCCCCGGTTGCCGAAATTCAGTTGCCTTTGAATTTCGGGTGATCCCTCTTGAGCATGTATGCTTCTGCTACTTGTTCTACATCAGACTTCCTTCCGCAAACGGCGAAACGCTTTGACTCGGTGAGTTTCGCGGCATTCCGACTTCGATGCCCCGGTTGCCGAAATTCAGTTGCCTTTGAATTTCGGGTGATCCCTCTTGAGCATGTATGCTTCTGCTACTTGTTCTACATCACACTTCTTCCGCAAACGGCGAAACGCTTTGACTCGGTGAGTTTCGCGGCATTCCGACTTCGATGCCCCGGTTGCCGAAATTCAGTTGCCTTTGAATTTCGGGTGATCCCTCTTGAGCATGTATGCTTCTGCTACTTGTTCTACATCAGACTTCTTCCGCAAACGGCGAAACGCTTTGACTCGGTGAGTTTCGCGGCATTCCGACTTCGATGCCCCGGTTGCCGAAATTCAGTTGCCTTTGAATTTCGGGTGATCCCTCTTGAGCATGTATGCTTCTGCTACTTGTTCTACATCACACTTCCTTCCGCAAACGGCGAAACGCTTTGACTCGGTGAGTTTCGCGGCATTCCGACTTCGATGCCCCGGTTGCCGAAATTCAGTTGCCTTTGAATTTCGGGTGATCCCTCTTGAGCATGTATGCTTCTGCTACTTGTTCTACATCACACTTCTTCCGCAAACGGCGAAACGCTTTGACTCGGTGAGTTTCGCGGCATTCCGACTTCGATGCCCCGGTTGCCGAAATTCAGTTGCCTTTGAATTTCGGGTGATCCCTCTTGAGCATGTATGCTTCTGCTACTTGTTCTACATCACACTTCTTCCGCAAACGGCGAAACGCTTTGACTCGGTGAGTTTCGCGGCATTCCGACTTCGATGCCCCGGTTGCCGAAATTCAGTTGCCTTTGAATTTCGGGTGATCCCTCTTGAGCATGTATGCTTCTGCTACTTGTTCTACATCACACTTCTTCCGCAAACGGCGAAACGCTTTGACTCGGTGAGTTTCGCGGCATTCCGACTTCGATGCCCCGGTTGCCGAAATTCAGTTGCCTTTGAATTTCGGGTGATCCCTCTTGAGCATGTATGCTTCTGCTACTTGTTCTACATCAGACTTCTTCCGCAAACGGCGAAACGCTTTGACTCGGTGAGTTTCGCGGCATTCCGACTTCGATGCCCCGGTTGCCGAAATTCAGTTGCCTTTGAATTTCGGGTGATCCCTCTTGAGCATGTATGCTTCTGCTACTTGTTCTACATCACACTTCCTTCCGCAAACGGCGAAACGCTTTGACTCGGTGAGTTTCGCGGCATTCCGACTTCGATGCCCCGGTTGCCGAAATTCAGTTGCCTTTGAATTTCGGGTGATCCCTCTTGAGCATGTATGCTTCTGCTACTTGTTCTACATCACACTTCTTCCGCAAACGGCGAAACGCTTTGACTCGGTGAGTTTCGCGGCATTCCGACTTCGATGCCCCGGTTGCCGAAATTCAGTTGCCTTTGAATTTCGGGTGATCCCTCTTGAGCATGTATGCTTCTGCTACTTGTTCTACATCAGACTTCTTCCGCAAACGGCGAAACGCTTTGACTCGGTGAGTTTCGCGGCATTCCGACTTCGATGCCCCGGTTGCCGAAATTCAGTTGCCTTTGAATTTCGGGTGATCCCTCTTGAGCATGTATGCTTCTGCTACTTGTTCTACATCAGACTTCTTCCGCAAACGGCGAAACGCTTTGACTCGGTGAGTTTCGCGGCATTCCGACTTCGATGCCCCGGTTGCCGAAATTCAGTTGCCTTTGAATTTCGGGTGATCCCTCTTGAGCATGTATGCTTCTGCTACTTGTTCTACATCACACTTCCTTCCGCAAACGGCGAAACGCTTTGACTCGGTGAGTTTCGCGGCATTCCGACTTCGATGCCCCGGTTGCCGAAATTCAGTTGCCTTTGAATTTCGGGTGATCCCTCTTGAGCATGTATGCTTCTGCTACTTGTTCTACATCAGACTTCTTCCGCAAACGGCGAAACGCTTTGACTCGGTGAGTTTCGCGGCATTCCGACTTCGATGCCCCGGTTGCCGAAATTCAGTTGCCTTTGAATTTCGGGTGATCCCTCTTGAGCATGTATGCTTCTGCTACTTGTTCTACATCAGACTTCTTCCGCAAACGGCGAAACGCTTTGACTCGGTGAGTTTCGCGGCATTCCGACTTCGATGCCCCGGTTGCCGAAATTCAGTTGCCTTTGAATTTCGGGTGATCCCTCTTGAGCATGTATGCTTCTGCTACTTGTTCTACATCACACTTCTTCCGCAAACGGCGAAACGCTTTGACTCGGTGAGTTTCGCGGCATTCCGACTTCGATGCCCCGGTTGCCGAAATTCAGTTGCCTTTGAATTTCGGGTGATCCCTCTTGAGCATGTATGCTTCTGCTACTTGTTCTACATCAGACTTCTTCCGCAAACGGCGAAACGCTTTGACTCGGTGAGTTTCGCGGCATTCCGACTTCGATGCCCCGGTTGCCGAAATTCAGTTGCCTTTGAATTTCGGGTGATCCCTCTTGAGCATGTATGCTTCTGCTACTTGTTCTACATCACACTTCTTCCGCAAACGGCGAAACGCTTTGACTCGGTGAGTTTCGCGGCATTCCGACTTCGATGCCCCGGTTGCCGAAATTCAGTTGCCTTTGAATTTCGGGTGATCCCTCTTGAGCATGTATGCTTCTGCTACTTGTTCTACATCACACTTCTTCCGCAAACGGCGAAACGCTTTGACTCGGTGAGTTTCGCGGCATTCCGACTTCGATGCCCCGGTTGCCGAAATTCAGTTGCCTTTGAATTTCGGGTGATCCCTCTTGAGCATGTATGCTTCTGCTACTTGTTCTACATCACACTTCTTCCGCAAACGGCGAAACGCTTTGACTCGGTGAGTTTCGCGGCATTCCGACTTCGATGCCCCGGTTGCCGAAATTCAGTTGCCTTTGAATTTCGGGTGATCCCTCTTGAGCATGTATGCTTCTGCTACTTGTTCTACATCAGACTTCTTCCGCAAACGGCGAAACGCTTTGACTCGGTGAGTTTCGCGGCATTCCGACTTCGATGCCCCGGTTGCCGAAATTCAGTTGCCTTTGAATTTCGGGTGATCCCTCTTGAGCATGTATGCTTCTGCTACTTGTTCTACATCAGACTTCTTCCGCAAACGGCGAAACGCTTTGACTCGGTGAGTTTCGCGGCATTCCGACTTCGATGCCCCGGTTGCCGAAATTCAGTTGCCTTTGAATTTCGGGTGATCCCTCTTGAGCATGTATGCTTCTGCTACTTGTTCTACATCACACTTCCTTCCGCAAACGGCGAAACGCTTTGACTCGGTGAGTTTCGCGGCATTCCGACTTCGATGCCCCGGTTGCCGAAATTCAGTTGCCTTTGAATTTCGGGTGATCCCTCTTGAGCATGTATGCTTCTGCTACTTGTTCTACATCAGACTTCTTCCGCAAACGGCGAAACGCTTTGACTCGGTGAGTTTCGCGGCATTCCGACTTCGATGCCCCGGTTGCCGAAATTCAGTTGCCTTTGAATTTCGGGTGATCCCTCTTGAGCATGTATGCTTCTGCTACTTGTTCTACATCAGACTTCTTCCGCAAACGGCGAAACGCTTTGACTCGGTGAGTTTCGCGGCATTCCGACTTCGATGCCCCGGTTGCCGAAATTCAGTTGCCTTTGAATTTCGGGTGATCCCTCTTGAGCATGTATGCTTCTGCTACTTGTTCTACATCACACTTCTTCCGCAAACGGCGAAACGCTTTGACTCGGTGAGTTTCGCGGCATTCCGACTTCGATGCCCCGGTTGCCGAAATTCAGTTGCCTTTGAATTTCGGGTGATCCCTCTTGAGCATGTATGCTTCTGCTACTTGTTCTACATCAGACTTCTTCCGCAAACGGCGAAACGCTTTGACTCGGTGAGTTTCGCGGCATTCCGACTTCGATGCCCCGGTTGCCGAAATTCAGTTGCCTTTGAATTTCGGGTGATCCCTCTTGAGCATGTATGCTTCTGCTACTTGTTCTACATCACACTTTCTTCCGCAAACGGCGAAACGCTTTGACTCGGTGAGTTTCGCGGCATTCCGACTTCGATGCCCCGGTTGCCGAAATTCAGTTGCCTTTGAATTTCGGGTGATCCCTCTTGAGCATGTATGCTTCTGCTACTTGTTCTACATCACACTTCTTCCGCAAACGGCGAAACGCTTTGACTCGGTGAGTTTCGCGGCATTCCGACTTCGATGCCCCGGTTGCCGAAATTCAGTTGCCTTTGAATTTCGGGTGATCCCTCTTGAGCATGTATGCTTCTGCTACTTGTTCTACATCACACTTCTTCCGCAAACGGCGAAACGCTTTGACTCGGTGAGTTTCGCGGCATTCCGACTTCGATGCCCCGGTTGCCGAAATTCAGTTGCCTTTGAATTTCGGGTGATCCCTCTTGAGCATGTATGCTTCTGCTACTTGTTCTACATCAGACTTCTTCCGCAAACGGCGAAACGCTTTGACTCGGTGAGTTTCGCGGCATTCCGACTTCGATGCCCCGGTTGCCGAAATTCAGTTGCCTTTGAATTTCGGGTGATCCCTCTTGAGCATGTATGCTTCTGCTACTTGTTCTACATCACACTTCTTCCGCAAACGGCGAAACGCTTTGACTCGGTGAGTTTCGCGGCATTCCGACTTCGATGCCCCGGTTGCCGAAATTCAGTTGCCTTTGAATTTCGGGTGATCCCTCTTGAGCATGTATGCTTCTGCTACTTGTTCTACATCACACTTCTTCCGCAAACGGCGAAACGCTTTGACTCGGTGAGTTTCGCGGCATTCCGACTTCGATGCCCCGGTTGCCGAAATTCAGTTGCCTTTGAATTTCGGGTGATCCCTCTTGAGCATGTATGCTTCTGCTACTTGTTCTACATCAGACTTCTTCCGCAAACGGCGAAACGCTTTGACTCGGTGAGTTTCGCGGCATTCCGACTTCGATGCCCCGGTTGCCGAAATTCAGTTGCCTTTGAATTTCGGGTGATCCCTCTTGAGCATGTATGCTTCTGCTACTTGTTCTACATCACACTTCCTTCCGCAAACGGCGAAACGCTTTGACTCGGTGAGTTTCGCGGCATTCCGACTTCGATGCCCCGGTTGCCGAAATTCAGTTGCCTTTGAATTTCGGGTGATCCCTCTTGAGCATGTATGCTTCTGCTACTTGTTCTACATCACACTTCTTCCGCAAACGGCGAAACGCTTTGACTCGGTGAGTTTCGCGGCATTCCGACTTCGATGCCCGGTTGCCGAAATTCAGTTGCCTTTGAATTTCGGGTGATCCCTCTTGAGCATGTATGCTTCTGCTACTTGTTCTACATCAGACTTCTTCCGCAAACGGCGAAACGCTTTGACTCGGTGAGTTTCGCGGCATTCCGACTTCGATGCCCCGGTTGCCGAAATTCAGTTGCCTTTGAATTTCGGGTGATCCCTCTTGAGCATGTATGCTTCTGCTACTTGTTCTACATCACACTTCTTCCGCAAACGGCGAAACGCTTTGACTCGGTGAGTTTCGCGGCATTCCGACTTCGATGCCCCGGTTGCCGAAATTCAGTTGCCTTTGAATTTCGGGTGATCCCTCTTGAGCATGTATGCTTCTGCTACTTGTTCTACATCACACTTCTTCCGCAAACGGCGAAACGCTTTGACTCGGTGAGTTTCGCGGCATTCCGACTTCGATGCCCCGGTTGCCGAAATTCAGTTGCCTTTGAATTTCGGGTGATCCCTCTTGAGCATGTATGCTTCTGCTACTTGTTCTACATCAGACTTCTTCCGCAAACGGCGAAACGCTTTGACTCGGTGAGTTTCGCGGCATTCCGACTTCGATGCCCCGGTTGCCGAAATTCAGTTGCCTTTGAATTTCGGGTGATCCCTCTTGAGCATGTATGCTTCTGCTACTTGTTCTACATCAGACTTCTTCCGCAAACGGCGAAACGCTTTGACTCGGTGAGTTTCGCGGCATTCCGACTTCGATGCCCCGGTTGCCGAAATTCAGTTGCCTTTGAATTTCGGGTGATCCCTCTTGAGCATGTATGCTTCTGCTACTTGTTCTACATCACACTTCTTCCGCAAACGGCGAAACGCTTTGACTCGGTGAGTTTCGCGGCATTCCGACTTCGATGCCCCGGTTGCCGAAATTCAGTTGCCTTTGAATTTCGGGTGATCCCTCTTGAGCATGTATGCTTCTGCTACTTGTTCTACATCACACTTCTTCCGCAAACGGCGAAACGCTTTGACTCGGTGAGTTTCGCGGCATTCCGACTTCGATGCCCCGGTTGCCGAAATTCAGTTGCCTTTGAATTTCGGGTGATCCCTCTTGAGCATGTATGCTTCTGCTACTTGTTCTACATCACACTTCTTCCGCAAACGGCGAAACGCTTTGACTCGGTGAGTTTCGCGGCATTCCGACTTCGATGCCCCGGTTGCCGAAATTCAGTTGCCTTTGAATTTCGGGTGATCCCTCTTGAGCATGTATGCTTCTGCTACTTGTTCTACATCACACTTCTTCCGCAAACGGCGAAACGCTTTGACTCGGTGAGTTTCGCGGCATTCCGACTTCGATGCCCCGGTTGCCGAAATTCAGTTGCCTTTGAATTTCGGGTGATCCCTCTTGAGCATGTATGCTTCTGCTACTTGTTCTACATCACACTTCTTCCGCAAACGGCGAAACGCTTTGACTCGGTGAGTTTCGCGGCATTCCGACTTCGATGCCCCGGTTGCCGAAATTCAGTTGCCTTTGAATTTCGGGTGATCCCTCTTGAGCATGTATGCTTCTGCTACTTGTTCTACATCACACTTCTTCCGCAAACGGCGAAACGCTTTGACTCGGTGAGTTTCGCGGCATTCCGACTTCGATGCCCCGGTTGCCGAAATTCAGTTGCCTTTGAATTTCGGGTGATCCCTCTTGAGCATGTATGCTTCTGCTACTTGTTCTACATCAGACTTCTTCCGCAAACGGCGAAACGCTTTGACTCGGTGAGTTTCGCGGCATTCCGACTTCGATGCCCCGGTTGCCGAAATTCAGTTGCCTTTGAATTTCGGGTGATCCCTCTTGAGCATGTATGCTTCTGCTACTTGTTCTACATCAGACTTCTTCCGCAAACGGCGAAACGCTTTGACTCGGTGAGTTTCGCGGCATTCCGACTTCGATGCCCCGGTTGCCGAAATTCAGTTGCCTTTGAATTTCGGGTGATCCCTCTTGAGCATGTATGCTTCTGCTACTTGTTCTACATCACACTTCCTTCCGCAAACGGCGAAACGCTTTGACTCGGTGAGTTTCGCGGCATTCCGACTTCGATGCCCGGTTGCCGAAATTCAGTTGCCTTTGAATTTCGGGTGATCCCTCTTGAGCATGTATGCTTCTGCTACTTGTTCTACATCAGACTTCTTCCGCAAACGGCGAAACGCTTTGACTCGGTGAGTTTCGCGGCATTCCGACTTCGATGCCCCGGTTGCCGAAATTCAGTTGCCTTTGAATTTCGGGTGATCCCTCTTGAGCATGTATGCTTCTGCTACTTGTTCTACATCACACTTCTTCCGCAAACGGCGAAACGCTTTGACTCGGTGAGTTTCGCGGCATTCCGACTTCGATGCCCCGGTTGCCGAAATTCAGTTGCCTTTGAATTTCGGGTGATCCCTCTTGAGCATGTATGCTTCTGCTACTTGTTCTACATCACACTTCTTCCGCAAACGGCGAAACGCTTTGACTCGGTGAGTTTCGCGGCATTCCGACTTCGATGCCCCGGTTGCCGAAATTCAGTTGCCTTTGAATTTCGGGTGATCCCTCTTGAGCATGTATGCTTCTGCTACTTGTTCTACATCACACTTCTTCCGCAAACGGCGAAACGCTTTGACTCGGTGAGTTTCGCGGCATTCCGACTTCGATGCCCCGGTTGCCGAAATTCAGTTGCCTTTGAATTTCGGGTGATCCCTCTTGAGCATGTATGCTTCTGCTACTTGTTCTACATCAGACTTCTTCCGCAAACGGCGAAACGCTTTGACTCGGTGAGTTTCGCGGCATTCCGACTTCGATGCCCCGGTTGCCGAAATTCAGTTGCCTTTGAATTTCGGGTGATCCCTCTTGAGCATGTATGCTTCTGCTACTTGTTCTACATCACACTTCTTCCGCAAACGGCGAAACGCTTTGACTCGGTGAGTTTCGCGGCATTCCGACTTCGATGCCCCGGTTGCCGAAATTCAGTTGCCTTTGAATTTCGGGTGATCCCTCTTGAGCATGTATGCTTCTGCTACTTGTTCTACATCAGACTTCTTCCGCAAACGGCGAAACGCTTTGACTCGGTGAGTTTCGCGGCATTCCGACTTCGATGCCCCGGTTGCCGAAATTCAGTTGCCTTTGAATTTCGGGTGATCCCTCTTGAGCATGTATGCTTCTGCTACTTGTTCTACATCACACTTCCTTCCGCAAACGGCGAAACGCTTTGACTCGGTGAGTTTCGCGGCATTCCGACTTCGATGCCCCGGTTGCCGAAATTCAGTTGCCTTTGAATTTCGGGTGATCCCTCTTGAGCATGTATGCTTCTGCTACTTGTTCTACATCACACTTCTTCCGCAAACGGCGAAACGCTTTGACTCGGTGAGTTTCGCGGCATTCCGACTTCGATGCCCCGGTTGCCGAAATTCAGTTGCCTTTGAATTTCGGGTGATCCCTCTTGAGCATGTATGCTTCTGCTACTTGTTCTACATCACACTTCTTCCGCAAACGGCGAAACGCTTTGACTCGGTGAGTTTCGCGGCATTCCGACTTCGATGCCCGGTTGCCGAAATTCAGTTGCCTTTGAATTTCGGGTGATCCCTCTTGAGCATGTATGCTTCTGCTACTTGTTCTACATCAGACTTCTTCCGCAAACGGCGAAACGCTTTGACTCGGTGAGTTTCGCGGCATTCCGACTTCGATGCCCCGGTTGCCGAAATTCAGTTGCCTTTGAATTTCGGGTGATCCCTCTTGAGCATGTATGCTTCTGCTACTTGTTCTACATCAGACTTCCTTCCGCAAACGGCGAAACGCTTTGACTCGGTGAGTTTCGCGGCATTCCGACTTCGATGCCCCGGTTGCCGAAATTCAGTTGCCTTTGAATTTCGGGTGATCCCTCTTGAGCATGTATGCTTCTGCTACTTGTTCTACATCAGACTTCTTCCGCAAACGGCGAAACGCTTTGACTCGGTGAGTTTCGCGGCATTCCGACTTCGATGCCCCGGTTGCCGAAATTCAGTTGCCTTTGAATTTCGGGTGATCCCTCTTGAGCATGTATGCTTCTGCTACTTGTTCTACATCACACTTCTTCCGCAAACGGCGAAACGCTTTGACTCGGTGAGTTTCGCGGCATTCCGACTTCGATGCCCCGGTTGCCGAAATTCAGTTGCCTTTGAATTTCGGGTGATCCCTCTTGAGCATGTATGCTTCTGCTACTTGTTCTACATCACACTTCTTCCGCAAACGGCGAAACGCTTTGACTCGGTGAGTTTCGCGGCATTCCGACTTCGATGCCCCGGTTGCCGAAATTCAGTTGCCTTTGAATTTCGGGTGATCCCTCTTGAGCATGTATGCTTCTGCTACTTGTTCTACATCAGACTTCTTCCGCAAACGGCGAAACGCTTTGACTCGGTGAGTTTCGCGGCATTCCGACTTCGATGCCCGGTTGCCGAAATTCAGTTGCCTTTGAATTTCGGGTGATCCCTCTTGAGCATGTATGCTATCTGCTAAATGTTTTCTACATCGCACCTTCCTTCCTGCAAAAAAATGAACGCTATGACTCAGTGAGATTCGTGTCATTCCGACTTCGAATGCCACCGGTTGCCGAAATTCAGTTGCCTTGGAATTTCGGGTGATCCCTCTATGTAGCATGTATGCTATGCTACTTGTACGACATCCACACTTCCGTTCCTCAAACGGCGAAACGCTTTCACCTCGGGTGAAGTTTCGAGGCATTCCGACTTCGATGCCCCGGTTGCCGAAATTCAGTTGCCTTTGAATTTCGGGTGATCCCTCTTGAGCATGTATGCTTCTGCTACTTGGTCTACATCCAACTTCCTTCCCGAACACAACGAAACGCTTTGACTCGAGTGAGTTTCGACGGCATTCTGACTTCCGATGCCCCGGTTGTCCGAAATTCAGTTGCCTTTGAAAAGGGAGATGATCCCTCTTGAGCATCTATGCTTCTGCTACATGTTCTACATCGCACTTCCTCCGCAAACAATGAAACGCTTTTTGACCCTTATCTTATGTTGAGTTTCACGGCATTCCGACTTTCTGATGCCGTGTTGCCAGCAATTCAGTTTTGCCTTTGAATTTCGGGTGATCCTACTCTTGAGCATGTATGCTGTTAGGGTACATGTTCTACATCACACTTCCTTCCCCAAAAGAGAAACGCTCTTGACTCGTGTTTGAGTTTCGCGGCATTTCCGACTTCGATGCCCCGGGTACTGCCGAAATTCAGTTGCCTATTGAATTTCGGGTGATCCTCTTGAGCATGTATGCTTCTCGCTACTTGCTTCTACATCACACTTCCTTTCCGCAACACAGCCGAAACGCTTTGACTTGCGGTTCATGGTCTTCGCGGGCATTCCGTACTTCGTATGCCTCCGCAAGTTGCCGAAATTCAGTTAGCCTTTGACATTTTCGCGGTGATCCCTCCTTGAGGCATGTATGCCTCTCGGTCCTACTTGATTCCAACAATCACACTTTCTTCCGCAAAGGGCGAAACGCTTTAGACTCGGTGTCAGTTTCGCGGCATTCCGACTTCCGATGCCCCGGGGTTGCCGAATCAATTCAGTTGCCTTTGAATTTCAGGAGTGTATTCCCTCCTTGAGCATGTCTGCTTCTGCTACTTGTTCTACATCACACTTCCTTCCGCAAAGAACGGCTCAAACGCTTTGACTCGGTGAGTTTCGCGGCAATTCGGACTTCGATGCCCCGAGTTGCCGAAATTCCGTTGCCTATTGAATTTCGGGTGGATCCCTCATTGAGCATGTATGGTTCTGCTACTTGTTCTACATCACAACTTCCTTACCGCAAACGGCGAAAACGCTTTGAACTCGTGGAGTTTCGCCGGCATTCCGGACTTCGTTCGCCCCCGCGTTGCCAGAAAATTCAGTTGCCTTATGAATTTCGGGTGATCCTTCTCTTGAGCATGTATGCTTCTGCTACTTGTTCTACATCACACTTTCCTTCTTCAAGGGTGAAACGCTTTGAACCTCGGTGAGTTTCGCGGCCATTCGGACTTCGATTGCCACCGAGTAGCTGAAATTCATGTTCGCCTTCTGAATTTTCGGTTCGTGATCTTCTTGATCATGTATGCTTCTGCTACTTGTTCTACATCAGACTTCCTTACCGCACAAAGAAAACGCTTTGACTCCGGTTGAGTTTCGCGGCATTCCGACTTCGATGCCCCGGTTGCCGAAATTTCTAATTGCCTATGAATTTCGGGTGATCCCTCTTGAGCCTGTATGCCTCTGCTACTTGTTCTACATCACACTTCTTCCGCAAACGGCGAAACGCTTTGACTCGGTGAGTTTCGCGGCATTCCGACTTCGATGCCCCGGTTGCCGAAATTCAGTTGCCTTTGAATTTCGGGTGATCCCTCTTGAGCATGTATGCTTCTGCTACTTGTTCTACATCACACTTCCTTCCGCAAACGGCGAAACGCTTTGACTCGGTGAGTTTAGCGGCATTCCGACTTCGATGCCCCGGTTGCCGAAATTCAGTTGCCTTTCAATTTCGGGTGATCCCTCTTGAGCATGAATGCTTCTGCTACTTGTTCTACATCACACTTCCTTCCGCAAACAGCGAAACGCTTTGACTCGGTGAGTTTCGCGGCATTCCGACTTTCGATGCCCGGTTGCCGAAATTCAGTTGCCTTTGAATTTTCGGGTGATCCCTCTTGAGCATGTATGCTTCTGCTACTTGTTCTAAATCATACTTCTTCCTCAAACGGAGCAACGATTTGACTCGGTGAGTTCCGCGGCATTCCGACTTCGATGCCCCGGTTGCTGAAATTCAGTTGCATTTGAATTTCGTGTGATCCCTCTTCAGCATGTATGCTTCCGCTACTTGGTCTACCTCAGACTACTTCTACAAACGGCCAAACGCTTTGACTCCGTGAGTTTCGCGGCATTCCGACTTCGAAGCCCTAGTTGCCGAAATTCAGTTGCCTTTGAACTTCGGGTGATCCCTCTTGAGCATGTATGCTTCCGCTACTTGTTCTACATCATACTTCCTTCAGCAACAAACGAAACGCTTTGACTCGGTGAGTTTCGCGGCATTCCGACTTCGATGCCCCGGTTGCCGCAATTCAGTTGCCTTTTGAATTTCGGGTGATCCCTCTTGAGCATGTATGCTTCTGATACTTGTTCTACATCACACTGCTTCCGCAAAAGGCGAAACGCTTTGACTCGGTGAGTTTCGCGGCATTCCGACTTCGACGCCCCGGTTGCCGAAATTCAGTTGCCTTTGAATTTCGGGTGATCCCTCTTGAGCATGTATGCTTCTGCTACTTGTTCTACATCACACTTCTTCCGCAAAGGGCGAACCGCTTTGACTCGGTGAGTTTCGCGGCATTTCGACTTCGATGCCCCGGTTGCCGAAATTCAGTTGCCTTGGAATTTCGGGTGATCCCTCTTGAGCATGTATGCTTCTGCTACTTGTTCTACATCACACTTCCTTCCGCAAACGGCGAAACGTTTTGACTCGTTGAGTTTCGCGGCATTCCGACTTCGATGCCCCGGTTGTCGAAATTCAGTTGCCTTTGAATTTCGGGTGATCCCTCTTGAGCATGTATGCTTCTGCTACTTGTTCTACATCACACTTCCTTCCGCAAAAAGCGAAACGCTTTCATTCGGTGAGTTTCGCGGCATTCCGACTTCGATGCCCCGGTTGCCGAAATTGAATTGCCTTTGAATTTCGGGTGATCCCTTTTGAGCATGTATGCTTCTGCTACTTGTTCTACATCACACTTCCTTCCGCAAAGGGCGAAACGCTTTGACTCGGTGAGTTTCGCGGCATTCGGACTTCGATGCCCCGGTTGCCGAAATTCAGTTGCCTTTGAATTTCGGGTGATCCCTCTTGAGCATGTATGCTTCTGCTACTTGTTCTACATCACACTTCCTTCCGCAAACAACGAAACGCTTTGACTCGGTGAGTTTCGCGGCATTCCGACTTCGATGCCCCGGTTGCCGAAATTCAGTTGCCTTTGAATTTCGGGTGATCCCTCTTGAGCATGTATGCTTCTGCTACTTGTTCTACATCACACTTCCTTCCGCAAACGGCGAAACGCTTTGACTCGGTGAGTTTCGCGGCATTCCAACTTCGATGCCCCGGTTGCCGAAATTCAGTTGCCTTTGAATTTCGGGTGATCCCTCTTGAGCATGTATGCTTCTGCTACTTGTTCTACATCACACTACTTCCGCACAACGGCGAAACGCTTTGACTCGGGGAGTTTCGCGGCATTCCGACTTCGATGCCCCGGTTGCCGAAATTTAGTTGCCTTTGAATTTCGGGTGATCCCTCTTGAGCATGTATGCTTCTGCTACTTGTTCTACATCAGACTTCTTCCGCAAACGGCGAAACGCTTTGACTCGGTGAGTTTCGCGGCCAATTCCGACTTCGATGCAACGGTTGCCGAAATTCAGTTGCCTTTGAATTTCGGGTGATCCCTCTTGAGCATGTATGCTTCTGCTACTTGTTCTACATCACACTTCCTTCCGCAAAAGCGAAACGCTTTGACTCGGTGAGTTTCGCGGCATTCCGACTTCGATGCCCGGTTGCCGAAATTCAGTTGCCTTTGAATTTCGGGTGATCCCTCTTGAGCATGTATGCTTCTGCTACTTGTTCTACATCACACTTCCTTCCGCAAAAAGCGAAACGCTTTGACTCGGTGAGTTTCGCGGCATTCCGACTTCGATGCCCCGGTTGCCGAAATTCAGTTGCCTTTGAATTTCGGGTGATCCCTCTTGAGCATGTATGCTTCTGCTACTTGTTCTACATCACACTTCCTTCCGCAAAGCGAAACGCTTTGACTCGGTGAGTTTCGCGGCATTCCGACTTCGATGCCCCGGTTGCCGAAATTCAGTTGCCTTTGAATTTCGGGTGATCCCTTTTGAGCATGTATGCTTCTGCTACTTGTTCTACATCACACTTCCTTCCGCAAACAGCGAAACGCTTTGACTCGGTGAGTTTCGCGGCATTCCGACTTCGATGCCCCGGTTGCCGAAATTCAGTTGCCTTTGAATTTCGGGTGATCCCTCTTGAGCATGTATGCTTCTGCTACTTGTTCTACATCACACTTCCTTCCGCAAACGGCGAAACGCTTTGACTCGGTGAGTTTCGTGGCATTCCGACTTCGATGCCCCGGTTGCCGAAATTCAGTTGCCTTTGAATTTCGGGTGATCCCTCTAGAGCATGTATGCTTCTGCTACTTGTTCTACATCACACTTCCTTCCGCAAACAGCAAACGCTTTGACTCGGTGAGTTTCGCGGCATTCCGACTTCGATGCCCGGTTGCCGAAATTCAGTTGCCTTTGAATTTCGGGTGATCCCTCTTGAGCATGTATGCTTCTGCTACTTGTTCTACATCACACTTCCTTCCCCAAAAAGCCAAACTCTTTCACTCGGTGAGTTTCGCGGCATTCCGACTTCGATGCCCCGGTTGCCGAAATTCAGTTGCCTTTGAATTTTGGGGTGATCCGTCTAGAGCATGTATGCTTCTGCTACTTGTTCTACATCACACTTCCTTCCCCAAAAAGCGAAACGCTTTGACTCGGTGAGTTTCGCGGCATTCCGACTTCGATGCCCCGGTTGCCGAAATTCAGTTGCCTTTGAATTTCGGGTGATCCCTCTTGAGCATGTATGCTTCTGCTACTTGTTCTACATCACACTTCCTTCCCCAAAAAGCGAAACGCTTTCACTCGGTGAGTTTCGCGGCATTCCGACTTCGATGCCCTAGTTGCCGAAATTCAGTTGCCTTTGAATTTCGGGTGATCCCTCTTGAGCATGTATGCTTCTGCTACTTGTTCTACATCACACTTCCTTCCGCAAACGGCGAAACGCTTTGACTCGGTGAGTTTCGCGGCATTCCGACTTCGATGCCCCGGTTGCCGAAATTCAGTTGCCTTTGAATTTTGGGTGATCCCTCTTGAGCATGTATGCTTCTGCTACTTGTTCTACATCACACTTTCTTCCGTAAACGACAAAACAATTTGACTCGGTGAGTTTCGCGGCATTCCGACTTCGATGCCCTGGTTGCCGAAATTCAGTTGCCTTTGAATTTCGGGTGAGCCCTCTTGAGCATGTATGCTTCTGCTACTTGTTCTACATCACACTTCCTTCCGCAAACGGCAAAACGCTTTGACTCGGTGAATTTCGCGGCATTCTGACTTCGATGCCCCGGTTGCCGAAATTCTGTTGCCTTTGAAATTGGGGTGATCCCTCTTGAGCATGTATGCTTCTGCTACTTCTTCTACATCACACTTCCTTCCGCAAAAACCAAAACGCTTTGACTCGGTGAGTTTCGCGGTATTCCGACTTCGATTCCCCGGTTGCCGAAATTCAGTTGCCTTTGAATTTTGGGTGATCCCTCTTGAGCATGTATGCTTCTGCTACTTGTTCTACATCACACTTCCTTCCGTAAATGGCAACACAATTTGGACTCAGTGAGTTTCGCGGCATTCCGACTTCGATGCCCTGGTTGCCGAAATTCAGTTGCCTTTGAATTTCGGGTGAGCCCTCTTGAGCATGTATGCTTCTGCTACTTGTTCTACATCACACTTCCTTCCGCAAATGGCGAAACGCTTTGACTCGGTGAGTTTCGCGGCATTCCGACTTCGATGCCCCGGTTGCCGAAATTCAGTTGCCTTTGAATTTCGGGTGATCCCTCTTGAGCATGTATGCTTCTGCTACTTGTTCTACATCGCACTTCCTTCCGCAAACGGCCAAATGCTTTGACTCGGTGAGTTTCGCGGCATTCCGACTTCGATGCCCCGGTTGCCGAAATTCAGTTGCCTTTGAATTTCGGGTGATCCCTCTTGAGCATGTATGCTTCTGCTACTTGTTCTACATCACACTTCCTTCCCCAAAAAGCCAAACTCTTTCACTCGGTGAGTTTCGCGGCATTCCGACTTCGATGCCCCGGTTGCCGAAATTCAGTTGCCTTTGAATTTCGGGTGATCCCTCTTGAGCATGTATGCTTCTGCTACTTGTTCTACATCACACTTCCTTCCGCAAACGGCGAAACGCTTTGACTCGGTGAGTTTCGCGGCATTCCGACTTCGATGCCCCGGTTGCCGAAATTCAGTTGCCTTTGAATTTCGGGTGATCCTCTTGAGCATGTATGCTTCTGCTACTTGTTCTACATCACACTTCCTTCCGCAAACGGCGAAACGCTTTGACTCGGTGAGTTTCGCGGCATTCCGACTTCGATGCCCCGGTTGCCGAAATTCAGTTGCCTTTGAATTTCGGGTGATCCCTCTTGAGCATGTATGCTTCTACTACTTGTTCTCCATCACACTTCCTTCCCTAAAAAGCGAAACGCTTTCACTCGGTGAGTTTCGCAGCAATCCGACTTCGATGCGTCGGTTGCCGAAATTCAGTTGCCTTTGAATTTCGGGGGATCCCTCTTGAGCATGTATGCTTCTGCTACTTGTTCTACATCGCACTTCCTTTCACAAAGAACGAAATGCTTTGACTCGGTGAGTTTCGCGGCATTCCGACTTCGATGCCCCGGTTGCCGAAATTCAGTTGCCTTTGAATTTCGGGTGATCCCTCTTGAGCATGTATGCTTCTGCTACTTGTTCTACACCACACTTCCTTCCGCAAAAAGGCCTAACGCTTTGACTCGGTGAGTTTCGCGGCATTCAGACTTCGATACCCCGGTTGCCGAAATTCCGTTGCCTTTGAATTTCGGGTGGTCCCTCTAGAGCATGTATGCTTCTGCTACTTTTTCTACATCACACTTCCTTCCCCAAATGACGAAACGCTTTGACTCGGTGAGTTTCGCGGCATTACAACTTTGATGCCCCGGTTGCCGAAATTCAGTTGCCTTTGAATTTCGGGTGATCCCTCTTGAGCATGTATGCTTCTGCTACTTGTTCTACATCACCACTTCCTTCCGCAATCACGAAACGCTTTGAACGGTGAGTTTCGCGGCATTCCGACTTTGATGCACCGGTTGAGAAATTCAATTGCCTTTGAATTTCGGGTGATCCGCTTGAGCATGTATGGCTTCTGCTACTGGTTCTACATCACACTTCCTTCCA
>CM055360.1:17602900-17652239 GCA_029228515.1 Populus alba x Populus x berolinensis | reverse complement strand
CGAAACTCACCAAGTCAAAGCATTTTGTTGTTTGCGGAAGGAAGTGTGATGTAGAACAAGTAGGAGAAGCATACATGCTCAAGAGGGATCACACGAAATTCAAAGGCAACTGAATTTCGGCAACCTGGGCATCGAAGTCGGAATGCCGCGAAACTCACCGAGTCAAAGCTTTTCGTAGTTTGCGGAAGGAAGTGTGATGTAGAACAAGTAGCAGAAGCATACATGCTCAAGAGGGATCACCCGAAATTCAAAGGCAACTGAATTTCGGCAACCGGGGCATCGAAGTCGGAATGCCGCGAAACTCACCGAGTCAAAGTGTTTCGCCGTTTGCGGAAGGAAGTGTGATGTAGAACAAGTAGCAGAAGCATACATGCTCAAGAGGGATCACCCGAAATTCAAAGGCAACTGAATTTCGGCAACCAAGGCATCGAAGTCGGAATACCGCGAAACTCACCGAGTCAAAGCGTTTGGCTGTTTGCGGAAGGAAGTGTGATGTAGAACAAGTAGCAGAAGCATACATGCTCAAGAGGGATCACCCGAAATTCAAAGGCAACTGAATTTCGGCAACCGGGGCATCGAAGTCGGAATGCCGCGAAACTCACCGAGTCAAAGCGTTTCGCCGTTTGCGGAAGAAGTGTGATGTAGAACAAGTAGCAGAAGCATACATGCTCAAGGGATCACCCGAAATTCAAAGGCAACTGAATTTCGGCAACCGGGCATCGAAGTCGGAATGCCGCGAAACTCACCAAGTCAAAGCGTTTCGCCGTTTGCGGAAGGAAGTGTGATGTAGAACAAGTAGCAGAAGCATACATGCTCAAGAGGGATCACCCGAAATTCAAAGCAACTGAATTTCGGCAACCGGGGCATCGAAGTCGGAATGCCGCGAAACTCACCGAGTCAAAGCGTTTCGCCGTTTGCGGAAGGAAGTGTGATGTAGAACAAGTAGCAGAAGCATACATGCTCAAGAGGGATCACCCGAAATTCAAAGGCAACTGAATTTCGGCAACCGGGGCATCGAAGTCGGAATGCCGCGAAACTCACCGAGTCAAAGCGTTTCGCTGTTTGCGGAAGGAAGTGTGATGTAGAACAAGTAGCAGAAGCATACATGCTCAAGAGGGATCACCCGAAATTCAAAGGCAACTGAATTTCGGCAACCGGGGCATCGAAGTCGGAATGCCGCGAAACTCACCGAGTCAAAGCGTTTCGCCGTTTGCGGAAGAAGTGTGATGTAGAACAAGTAGCAGAAGCATACATGCTCAAGAGGGATCACCCGAAATTCAAAGGCAACTGAATTTCGGCAACCGGGCATCGAAGTCGGAATGCCGCGAAACTCACCGAGTCAAAGCGTTTCGCTGTTTGCGGAAGAAGTGTGATGTAGAACAAGTAGCAGAAGCATACATGCTCAAGAGGGATCACCCGAAATTCAAAGGCAACTGAATTTCGGCAACCGGGCATCGAAGTCGGAATGCCGCGAAACTCACCGAGTCAAAGCGTTTCGCCGTTTGCGGAAGAAGTCTGATGTAGAACAAGTAGCAGAAGCATACATGCTCAAGAGGGATCACCCGAAATTCAAAGGCAACTGAATTTCGGCAACCGGGGCATCGAAGTCGGAATGCCGCGAAACTCACCGAGTCAAAGCGTTTCGCCGTTTGCGGAAGAAGTGTGATGTAGAACAAGTAGCAGAAGCATACATGCTCAAGAGGGATCACCCGAAATTCAAAGGCAACTGAATTTCGGCAACCGGGGCATCGAAGTCGGAATGCCGCGAAACTCACCGAGTCAAAGCGTTTCGCCGTTTGCGGAAGGAAGTGTGATGTAGAACAAGTAGCAGAAGCATACATGCTCAAGAGGGATCACCCGAAATTCAAAGGCAACTGAATTTCGGCAACCGGGGCATCGAAGTCGGAATGCCGCGAAACTCACCGAGTCAAAGCGTTTCGCCGTTTGCGGAAGAAGTGTGATGTAGAACAAGTAGCAGAAGCATACATGCTCAAGAGGGATCACCCGAAATTCAAAGGCAACTGAATTTCGGCAACCGGGGCATCGAAGTCGGAATGCCGCGAAACTCACCGAGTCAAAGCGTTTCGCCGTTTGCGGAAGGAAGTGTGATGTAGAACAAGTAGCAGAAGCATACATGCTCAAGAGGGATCACCCGAAATTCAAAGGCAACTGAATTTCGGCAACCGGGGCATCGAAGTCGGAATGCCGCGAAACTCACCGAGTCAAAGCGTTTCGCCGTTTGCGGAAGAAGTGTGATGTAGAACAAGTAGCAGAAGCATACATGCTCAAGAGGGATCACCCGAAATTCAAAGGCAACTGAATTTCGGCAACCGGGGCATCGAAGTCGGAATGCCGCGAAACTCACCGAGTCAAAGCGTTTCGCCGTTTGCGGAAGGAAGTGTGATGTAGAACAAGTAGCAGAAGCATACATGCTCAAGAGGGATCACCCGAAATTCAAAGGCAACTGAATTTCGGCAACCGGGGCATCGAAGTCGGAATGCCGCGAAACTCACCGAGTCAAAGCGTTTCGCCGTTTGCGGAAGAAGTGTGATGTAGAACAAGTAGCAGAAGCATACATGCTCAAGAGGGATCACCCGAAATTCAAAGGCAACTGAATTTCGGCAACCGGGCATCGAAGTCGGAATGCCGCGAAACTCACCGAGTCAAAGCGTTTCGCCGTTTGCGGAAGGAAGTGTGATGTAGAACAAGTAGCAGAAGCATACATGCTCAAGAGGGATCACCCGAAATTCAAAGGCAACTGAATTTCGGCAACCGGGGCATCGAAGTCGGAATGCCGCGAAACTCACCGAGTCAAAGCGTTTCGCGTTTGCGGAAGAAGTGTGATGTAGAACAAGTAGCAGAAGCATACATGCTCAAGAGGGATCACCCGAAATTCAAAGGCAACTGAATTTCGGCAACCGGGGCATCGAAGTCGGAATGCCGCGAAACTCACCGAGTCAAAGCGTTTCGCCGTTTGCGGAAGAAGTGTGATGTAGAACAAGTAGCAGAAGCATACATGCTCAAGAGGGATCACCCGAAATTCAAAGGCAACTGAATTTCGGCAACCGGGGCATCGAAGTCGGAATGCCGCGAAACTCACCGAGTCAAAGCGTTTCGCCGTTTGCGGAAGGAAGTGTGATGTAGAACAAGTAGCAGAAGCATACATGCTCAAGAGGGATCACCCGAAATTCAAAGGCAACTGAATTTCGGCAACCGGGGCATCGAAGTCGGAATGCCGCGAAACTCACCGAGTCAAAGCGTTTCGCCGTTTGCGGAAGGAAGTGTGATGTAGAACAAGTAGCAGAAGCATACATGCTCAAGAGGGATCACCCGAAATTCAAAGGCAACTGAATTTCGGCAACCGGGGCATCGAAGTCGGAATGCCGCGAAACTCACCGAGTCAAAGCGTTTCGCCGTTTGCGGAAGGAAGTGTGATGTAGAACAAGTAGCAGAAGCATACATGCTCAAGAGGGATCACCCGAAATTCAAAGGCAACTGAATTTCGGCAACCGGGGCATCGAAGTCGGAATGCCGCGAAACTCACCGAGTCAAAGCGTTTCGCCGTTTGCGGAAGAAGTGTGATGTAGAACAAGTAGCAGAAGCATACATGCTCAAGAGGGATCACCCGAAATTCAAAGGCAACTGAATTTCGGCAACCGGGGCATCGAAGTCGGAATGCCGCGAAACTCACCGAGTCAAAGCGTTTCGCCGTTTGCGGAAGGAAGGTGATGTAGAACAAGTAGCAGAAGCATACATGCTCAAGAGGGATCACCCGAAATTCAAAGGCAACTGAATTTCGGCAACCGGGCATCGAAGTCGGAATGCCGCGAAACTCACCGAGTCAAAGCGTTTCGCCGTTTGCGGAAGAAGTGTGATGTAGAACAAGTAGCAGAAGCATACATGCTCAAGAGGGATCACCCGAAATTCAAAGGCAACTGAATTTCGGCAACCGGGGCATCGAAGTCGGAATGCCGCGAAACTCACCGAGTCAAAGCGTTTCGCCGTTTGCGGAAGAAGTCTGATGTAGAACAAGTAGCAGAAGCATACATGCTCAAGAGGGATCACCCGAAATTCAAAGGCAACTGAATTTCGGCAACCGGGGCATCGAAGTCGGAATGCCGCGAAACTCACCGAGTCAAAGCGTTTCGCCGTTTGCGGAAGGAAGTGTGATGTAGAACAAGTAGCAGAAGCATACATGCTCAAGAGGGATCACCCGAAATTCAAAGGCAACTGAATTTCGGCAACCGGGGCATCGAAGTCGGAATGCCGCGAAACTCACCGAGTCAAAGCGTTTCGCCGTTTGCGGAAGGAAGTGTGATGTAGAACAAGTAGCAGAAGCATACATGCTCAAGAGGGATCACCCGAAATTCAAAGGCAACTGAATTTCGGCAACCGGGGCATCGAAGTCGGAATGCCGCGAAACTCACCGAGTCAAAGCGTTTCGCCGTTTGCGGAAGGAAGTGTGATGTAGAACAAGTAGCAGAAGCATACATGCTCAAGAGGGATCACCCGAAATTCAAAGGCAACTGAATTTCGGCAACCGGGGCATCGAAGTCGGAATGCCGCGAAACTCACCGAGTCAAAGCGTTTCGCCGTTTGCGGAAGGAAGTGTGATGTAGAACAAGTAGCAGAAGCATACATGCTCAAGAGGGATCACCCGAAATTCAAAGGCAACTGAATTTCGGCAACCGGGGCATCGAAGTCGGAATGCCGCGAAACTCACCGAGTCAAAGCGTTTCGCCGTTTGCGGAAGGAAGTGTGATGTAGAACAAGTAGCAGAAGCATACATGCTCAAGAGGGATCACCCGAAATTCAAAGGCAACTGAATTTCGGCAACCGGGGCATCGAAGTCGGAATGCCGCGAAACTCACCGAGTCAAAGCGTTTCGCCGTTTGCGGAAGGAAGTGTGATGTAGAACAAGTAGCAGAAGCATACATGCTCAAGAGGGATCACCCGAAATTCAAAGGCAACTGAATTTCGGCAACCGGGGCATCGAAGTCGGAATGCCGCGAAACTCACCGAGTCAAAGCGTTTCGCCGTTTGCGGAAGAAGTGTGATGTAGAACAAGTAGCAGAAGCATACATGCTCAAGAGGGATCACCCGAAATTCAAAGGCAACTGAATTTCGGCAACCGGGGCATCGAAGTCGGAATGCCGCGAAACTCACCGAGTCAAAGCGTTTCGCCGTTTGCGGAAGGAAGTGTGATGTAGAACAAGTAGCAGAAGCATACATGCTCAAGAGGGATCACCCGAAATTCAAAGGCAACTGAATTTCGGCAACCGGGGCATCGAAGTCGGAATGCCGCGAAACTCACCGAGTCAAAGCGTTTCGCCGTTTGCGGAAGGAAGTGTGATGTAGAACAAGTAGCAGAAGCATACATGCTCAAGAGGGATCACCCGAAATTCAAAGGCAACTGAATTTCGGCAACCGGGGCATCGAAGTCGGAATGCCGCGAAACTCACCGAGTCAAAGCGTTTCGCCGTTTGCGGAAGGAAGTGTGATGTAGAACAAGTAGCAGAAGCATACATGCTCAAGAGGGATCACCCGAAATTCAAAGGCAACTGAATTTCGGCAACCGGGCATCGAAGTCGGAATGCCGCGAAACTCACCGAGTCAAAGCGTTTCGCCGTTTGCGGAAGGAAGTGTGATGTAGAACAAGTAGCAGAAGCATACATGCTCAAGAGGGATCACCCGAAATTCAAAGGCAACTGAATTTCGGCAACCGGGGCATCGAAGTCGGAATGCCGCGAAACTCACCGAGTCAAAGCGTTTCGCCGTTTGCGGAAGGAAGTGTGATGTAGAACAAGTAGCAGAAGCATACATGCTCAAGAGGGATCACCCGAAATTCAAAGGCAACTGAATTTCGGCAACCGGGGCATCGAAGTCGGAATGCCGCGAAACTCACCGAGTCAAAGCGTTTCGCCGTTTGCGGAAGAAGTGTGATGTAGAACAAGTAGCAGAAGCATACATGCTCAAGAGGGATCACCCGAAATTCAAAGGCAACTGAATTTCGGCAACCGGGGCATCGAAGTCGGAATGCCGCGAAACTCACCGAGTCAAAGCGTTTCGCCGTTTGCGGAAGGAAGTGTGATGTAGAACAAGTAGCAGAAGCATACATGCTCAAGAGGGATCACCCGAAATTCAAAGGCAACTGAATTTCGGCAACCGGGGCATCGAAGTCGGAATGCCGCGAAACTCACCGAGTCAAAGCGTTTCGCCGTTTGCGGAAGGAAGTGTGATGTAGAACAAGTAGCAGAAGCATACATGCTCAAGAGGGATCACCCGAAATTCAAAGGCAACTGAATTTCGGCAACCGGGCATCGAAGTCGGAATGCCGCGAAACTCACCGAGTCAAAGCGTTTCGCCGTTTGCGGAAGAAGTGTGATGTAGAACAAGTAGCAGAAGCATACATGCTCAAGAGGGATCACCCGAAATTCAAAGGCAACTGAATTTCGGCAACCGGGGCATCGAAGTCGGAATGCCGCGAAACTCACCGAGTCAAAGCGTTTCGCCGTTTGCGGAAGGAAGTGTGATGTAGAACAAGTAGCAGAAGCATACATGCTCAAGAGGGATCACCCGAAATTCAAAGGCAACTGAATTTCGGCAACCGGGGCATCGAAGTCGGAATGCCGCGAAACTCACCGAGTCAAAGCGTTTCGCCGTTTGCGGAAGGAAGTGTGATGTAGAACAAGTAGCAGAAGCATACATGCTCAAGAGGGATCACCCGAAATTCAAAGGCAACTGAATTTCGGCAACCGGGGCATCGAAGTCGGAATGCCGCGAAACTCACCGAGTCAAAGCGTTTCGCCGTTTGCGGAAGGAAGTGTGATGTAGAACAAGTAGCAGAAGCATACATGCTCAAGAGGGATCACCCGAAATTCAAAGGCAACTGAATTTCGGCAACCGGGGCATCGAAGTCGGAATGCCGCGAAACTCACCGAGTCAAAGCGTTTCGCCGTTTGCGGAAGGAAGTGTGATGTAGAACAAGTAGCAGAAGCATACATGCTCAAGAGGGATCACCCGAAATTCAAAGGCAACTGAATTTCGGCAACCGGGGCATCGAAGTCGGAATGCCGCGAAACTCACCGAGTCAAAGCGTTTCGCCGTTTGCGGAAGGAAGTGTGATGTAGAACAAGTAGCAGAAGCATACATGCTCAAGAGGGATCACCCGAAATTCAAAGGCAACTGAATTTCGGCAACCGGGGCATCGAAGTCGGAATGCCGCGAAACTCACCGAGTCAAAGCGTTTCGCCGTTTGCGGAAGGAAGTGTGATGTAGAACAAGTAGCAGAAGCATACATGCTCAAGAGGGATCACCCGAAATTCAAAGGCAACTGAATTTCGGCAACCGGGGCATCGAAGTCGGAATGCCGCGAAACTCACCGAGTCAAAGCGTTTCGCCGTTTGCGGAAGGAAGTGTGATGTAGAACAAGTAGCAGAAGCATACATGCTCAAGAGGGATCACCCGAAATTCAAAGGCAACTGAATTTCGGCAACCGGGGCATCGAAGTCGGAATGCCGCGAAACTCACCGAGTCAAAGCGTTTCGCCGTTTGCGGAAGGAAGTGTGATGTAGAACAAGTAGCAGAAGCATACATGCTCAAGAGGGATCACCCGAAATTCAAAGGCAACTGAATTTCGGCAACCGGGGCATCGAAGTCGGAATGCCGCGAAACTCACCGAGTCAAAGCGTTTCGCCGTTTGCGGAAGGAAGTGTGATGTAGAACAAGTAGCAGAAGCATACATGCTCAAGAGGGATCACCCGAAATTCAAAGGCAACTGAATTTCGGCAACCGGGGCATCGAAGTCGGAATGCCGCGAAACTCACCGAGTCAAAGCGTTTCGCCGTTTGCGGAAGGAAGTGTGATGTAGAACAAGTAGCAGAAGCATACATGCTCAAGAGGGATCACCCGAAATTCAAAGGCAACTGAATTTCGGCAACCGGGGCATCGAAGTCGGAATGCCGCGAAACTCACCGAGTCAAAGCGTTTCGCCGTTTGCGGAAGAAGTGTGATGTAGAACAAGTAGCAGAAGCATACATGCTCAAGAGGGATCACCCGAAATTCAAAGGCAACTGAATTTCGGCAACCGGGGCATCGAAGTCGGAATGCCGCGAAACTCACCGAGTCAAAGCGTTTCGCCGTTTGCGGAAGGAAGTGTGATGTAGAACAAGTAGCAGAAGCATACATGCTCAAGAGGGATCACCCGAAATTCAAAGGCAACTGAATTTCGGCAACCGGGGCATCGAAGTCGGAATGCCGCGAAACTCACCGAGTCAAAGCGTTTCGCCGTTTGCGGAAGGAAGTGTGATGTAGAACAAGTAGCAGAAGCATACATGCTCAAGAGGGATCACCCGAAATTCAAAGGCAACTGAATTTCGGCAACCGGGGCATCGAAGTCGGAATGCCGCGAAACTCACCGAGTCAAAGCGTTTCGCCGTTTGCGGAAGGAAGTGTGATGTAGAACAAGTAGCAGAAGCATACATGCTCAAGAGGGATCACCCGAAATTCAAAGGCAACTGAATTTCGGCAACCGGGGCATCGAAGTCGGAATGCCGCGAAACTCACCGAGTCAAAGCGTTTCGCCGTTTGCGGAAGGAAGTGTGATGTAGAACAAGTAGCAGAAGCATACATGCTCAAGAGGGATCACCCGAAATTCAAAGGCAACTGAATTTCGGCAACCGGGGCATCGAAGTCGGAATGCCGCGAAACTCACCGAGTCAAAGCGTTTCGCCGTTTGCGGAAGAAGTGTGATGTAGAACAAGTAGCAGAAGCATACATGCTCAAGAGGGATCACCCGAAATTCAAAGGCAACTGAATTTCGGCAACCGGGGCATCGAAGTCGGAATGCCGCGAAACTCACCGAGTCAAAGCGTTTCGCCGTTTGCGGAAGAAGTGTGATGTAGAACAAGTAGCAGAAGCATACATGCTCAAGAGGGATCACCCGAAATTCAAAGGCAACTGAATTTCGGCAACCGGGGCATCGAAGTCGGAATGCCGCGAAACTCACCGAGTCAAAGCGTTTCGCCGTTTGCGGAAGGAAGTGTGATGTAGAACAAGTAGCAGAAGCATACATGCTCAAGAGGGATCACCCGAAATTCAAAGGCAACTGAATTTCGGCAACCGGGGCATCGAAGTCGGAATGCCGCGAAACTCACCGAGTCAAAGCGTTTCGCCGTTTGCGGAAGAAGTGTGATGTAGAACAAGTAGCAGAAGCATACATGCTCAAGAGGGATCACCCGAAATTCAAAGGCAACTGAATTTCGGCAACCGGGGCATCGAAGTCGGAATGCCGCGAAACTCACCGAGTCAAAGCGTTTCGCCGTTTGCGGAAGGAAGTGTGATGTAGAACAAGTAGCAGAAGCATACATGCTCAAGAGGGATCACCCGAAATTCAAAGGCAACTGAATTTCGGCAACCGGGGCATCGAAGTCGGAATGCCGCGAAACTCACCGAGTCAAAGCGTTTCGCCGTTTGCGGAAGAAGTGTGATGTAGAACAAGTAGCAGAAGCATACATGCTCAAGAGGGATCACCCGAAATTCAAAGGCAACTGAATTTCGGCAACCGGGGCATCGAAGTCGGAATGCCGCGAAACTCACCGAGTCAAAGCGTTTCGCCGTTTGCGGAAGGAAGTGTGATGTAGAACAAGTAGCAGAAGCATACATGCTCAAGAGGGATCACCCGAAATTCAAAGGCAACTGAATTTCGGCAACCGGGGCATCGAAGTCGGAATGCCGCGAAACTCACCGAGTCAAAGCGTTTCGCCGTTTGCGGAAGGAAGTGTGATGTAGAACAAGTAGCAGAAGCATACATGCTCAAGAGGGATCACCCGAAATTCAAAGGCAACTGAATTTCGGCAACCGGGGCATCGAAGTCGGAATGCCGCGAAACTCACCGAGTCAAAGCGTTTCGCCGTTTGCGGAAGAAGTGTGATGTAGAACAAGTAGCAGAAGCATACATGCTCAAGAGGGATCACCCGAAATTCAAAGGCAACTGAATTTCGGCAACCGGGGCATCGAAGTCGGAATGCCGCGAAACTCACCGAGTCAAAGCGTTTCGCCGTTTGCGGAAGGAAGTGTGATGTAGAACAAGTAGCAGAAGCATACATGCTCAAGAGGGATCACCCGAAATTCAAAGGCAACTGAATTTCGGCAACCGGGGCATCGAAGTCGGAATGCCGCGAAACTCACCGAGTCAAAGCGTTTCGCCGTTTGCGGAAGGAAGTGTGATGTAGAACAAGTAGCAGAAGCATACATGCTCAAGAGGGATCACCCGAAATTCAAAGGCAACTGAATTTCGGCAACCGGGGCATCGAAGTCGGAATGCCGCGAAACTCACCGAGTCAAAGCGTTTCGCCGTTTGCGGAAGGAAGTGTGATGTAGAACAAGTAGCAGAAGCATACATGCTCAAGAGGGATCACCCGAAATTCAAAGGCAACTGAATTTCGGCAACCGGGGCATCGAAGTCGGAATGCCGCGAAACTCACCGAGTCAAAGCGTTTCGCCGTTTGCGGAAGGAAGTGTGATGTAGAACAAGTAGCAGAAGCATACATGCTCAAGAGGGATCACCCGAAATTCAAAGGCAACTGAATTTCGGCAACCGGGGCATCGAAGTCGGAATGCCGCGAAACTCACCGAGTCAAAGCGTTTCGCCGTTTGCGGAAGGAAGTGTGATGTAGAACAAGTAGCAGAAGCATACATGCTCAAGAGGGATCACCCGAAATTCAAAGGCAACTGAATTTCGGCAACCGGGGCATCGAAGTCGGAATGCCGCGAAACTCACCGAGTCAAAGCGTTTCGCCGTTTGCGGAAGGAAGTGTGATGTAGAACAAGTAGCAGAAGCATACATGCTCAAGAGGGATCACCCGAAATTCAAAGGCAACTGAATTTCGGCAACCGGGGCATCGAAGTCGGAATGCCGCGAAACTCACCGAGTCAAAGCGTTTCGCCGTTTGCGGAAGGAAGTGTGATGTAGAACAAGTAGCAGAAGCATACATGCTCAAGAGGGATCACCCGAAATTCAAAGGCAACTGAATTTCGGCAACCGGGGCATCGAAGTCGGAATGCCGCGAAACTCACCGAGTCAAAGCGTTTCGCCGTTTGCGGAAGAAGTGTGATGTAGAACAAGTAGCAGAAGCATACATGCTCAAGAGGGATCACCCGAAATTCAAAGGCAACTGAATTTCGGCAACCGGGGCATCGAAGTCGGAATGCCGCGAAACTCACCGAGTCAAAGCGTTTCGCCGTTTGCGGAAGAAGTGTGATGTAGAACAAGTAGCAGAAGCATACATGCTCAAGAGGGATCACCCGAAATTCAAAGGCAACTGAATTTCGGCAACCGGGGCATCGAAGTCGGAATGCCGCGAAACTCACCGAGTCAAAGCGTTTCGCCGTTTGCGGAAGGAAGTGTGATGTAGAACAAGTAGCAGAAGCATACATGCTCAAGAGGGATCACCCGAAATTCAAAGGCAACTGAATTTCGGCAACCGGGGCATCGAAGTCGGAATGCCGCGAAACTCACCGAGTCAAAGCGTTTCGCCGTTTGCGGAAGGAAGTGTGATGTAGAACAAGTAGCAGAAGCATACATGCTCAAGAGGGATCACCCGAAATTCAAAGGCAACTGAATTTCGGCAACCGGGGCATCGAAGTCGGAATGCCGCGAAACTCACCGAGTCAAAGCGTTTCGCCGTTTGCGGAAGAAGTGTGATGTAGAACAAGTAGCAGAAGCATACATGCTCAAGAGGGATCACCCGAAATTCAAAGGCAACTGAATTTCGGCAACCGGGGCATCGAAGTCGGAATGCCGCGAAACTCACCGAGTCAAAGCGTTTCGCCGTTTGCGGAAGGAAGTGTGATGTAGAACAAGTAGCAGAAGCATACATGCTCAAGAGGGATCACCCGAAATTCAAAGGCAACTGAATTTCGGCAACCGGGGCATCGAAGTCGGAATGCCGCGAAACTCACCGAGTCAAAGCGTTTCGCCGTTTGCGGAAGGAAGTGTGATGTAGAACAAGTAGCAGAAGCATACATGCTCAAGAGGGATCACCCGAAATTCAAAGGCAACTGAATTTCGGCAACCGGGGCATCGAAGTCGGAATGCCGCGAAACTCACCGAGTCAAAGCGTTTCGCCGTTTGCGGAAGGAAGTGTGATGTAGAACAAGTAGCAGAAGCATACATGCTCAAGAGGGATCACCCGAAATTCAAAGGCAACTGAATTTCGGCAACGGGGCATCGAAGTCGGAATGCCGCGAAACTCACCGAGTCAAAGCGTTTCGCCGTTTGCGGAAGGAAGTGTGATGTAGAACAAGTAGCAGAAGCATACATGCTCAAGAGGGATCACCCGAAATTCAAAGGCAACTGAATTTCGGCAACCGGGGCATCGAAGTCGGAATGCCGCGAAACTCACCGAGTCAAAGCGTTTCGCCGTTTGCGGAAGGAAGTGTGATGTAGAACAAGTAGCAGAAGCATACATGCTCAAGAGGGATCACCCGAAATTCAAAGGCAACTGAATTTCGGCAACCGGGGCATCGAAGTCGGAATGCCGCGAAACTCACCGAGTCAAAGCGTTTCGCCGTTTGCGGAAGGAAGTGTGATGTAGAACAAGTAGCAGAAGCATACATGCTCAAGAGGGATCACCCGAAATTCAAAGGCAACTGAATTTCGGCAACCGGGGCATCGAAGTCGGAATGCCGCGAAACTCACCGAGTCAAAGCGTTTCGCCGTTTGCGGAAGGAAGTGTGATGTAGAACAAGTAGCAGAAGCATACATGCTCAAGAGGGATCACCCGAAATTCAAAGGCAACTGAATTTCGGCAACCGGGGCATCGAAGTCGGAATGCCGCGAAACTCACCGAGTCAAAGCGTTTCGCCGTTTGCGGAAGGAAGTGTGATGTAGAACAAGTAGCAGAAGCATACATGCTCAAGAGGGATCACCCGAAATTCAAAGGCAACTGAATTTCGGCAACCGGGGCATCGAAGTCGGAATGCCGCGAAACTCACCGAGTCAAAGCGTTTCGCCGTTTGCGGAAGGAAGTGTGATGTAGAACAAGTAGCAGAAGCATACATGCTCAAGAGGGATCACCCGAAATTCAAAGGCAACTGAATTTCGGCAACCGGGGCATCGAAGTCGGAATGCCGCGAAACTCACCGAGTCAAAGCGTTTCGCCGTTTGCGGAAGAAGTGTGATGTAGAACAAGTAGCAGAAGCATACATGCTCAAGAGGGATCACCCGAAATTCAAAGGCAACTGAATTTCGGCAACCGGGGCATCGAAGTCGGAATGCCGCGAAACTCACCGAGTCAAAGCGTTTCGCCGTTTGCGGAAGGAAGTGTGATGTAGAACAAGTAGCAGAAGCATACATGCTCAAGAGGGATCACCCGAAATTCAAAGGCAACTGAATTTCGGCAACCGGGGCATCGAAGTCGGAATGCCGCGAAACTCACCGAGTCAAAGCGTTTCGCCGTTTGCGGAAGGAAGTGTGATGTAGAACAAGTAGCAGAAGCATACATGCTCAAGAGGGATCACCCGAAATTCAAAGGCAACTGAATTTCGGCAACCGGGGCATCGAAGTCGGAATGCCGCGAAACTCACCGAGTCAAAGCGTTTCGCCGTTTGCGGAAGGAAGTGTGATGTAGAACAAGTAGCAGAAGCATACATGCTCAAGAGGGATCACCCGAAATTCAAAGGCAACTGAATTTCGGCAACCGGGGCATCGAAGTCGGAATGCCGCGAAACTCACCGAGTCAAAGCGTTTCGCCGTTTGCGGAAGGAAGTGTGATGTAGAACAAGTAGCAGAAGCATACATGCTCAAGAGGGATCACCCGAAATTCAAAGGCAACTGAATTTCGGCAACCGGGGCATCGAAGTCGGAATGCCGCGAAACTCACCGAGTCAAAGCGTTTCGCCGTTTGCGGAAGGAAGTGTGATGTAGAACAAGTAGCAGAAGCATACATGCTCAAGAGGGATCACCCGAAATTCAAAGGCAACTGAATTTCGGCAACCGGGGCATCGAAGTCGGAATGCCGCGAAACTCACCGAGTCAAAGCGTTTCGCCGTTTGCGGAAGGAAGTGTGATGTAGAACAAGTAGCAGAAGCATACATGCTCAAGAGGGATCACCCGAAATTCAAAGGCAACTGAATTTCGGCAACCGGGGCATCGAAGTCGGAATGCCGCGAAACTCACCGAGTCAAAGCGTTTCGCCGTTTGCGGAAGGAAGTGTGATGTAGAACAAGTAGCAGAAGCATACATGCTCAAGAGGGATCACCCGAAATTCAAAGGCAACTGAATTTCGGCAACCGGGGCATCGAAGTCGGAATGCCGCGAAACTCACCGAGTCAAAGCGTTTCGCCGTTTGCGGAAGGAAGTGTGATGTAGAACAAGTAGCAGAAGCATACATGCTCAAGAGGGATCACCCGAAATTCAAAGGCAACTGAATTTCGGCAACCGGGGCATCGAAGTCGGAATGCCGCGAAACTCACCGAGTCAAAGCGTTTCGCCGTTTGCGGAAGAAGTGTGATGTAGAACAAGTAGCAGAAGCATACATGCTCAAGAGGGATCACCCGAAATTCAAAGGCAACTGAATTTCGGCAACCGGGGCATCGAAGTCGGAATGCCGCGAAACTCACCGAGTCAAAGCGTTTCGCCGTTTGCGGAAGGAAGTGTGATGTAGAACAAGTAGCAGAAGCATACATGCTCAAGAGGGATCACCCGAAATTCAAAGGCAACTGAATTTCGGCAACCGGGGCATCGAAGTCGGAATGCCGCGAAACTCACCGAGTCAAAGCGTTTCGCCGTTTGCGGAAGGAAGTGTGATGTAGAACAAGTAGCAGAAGCATACATGCTCAAGAGGGATCACCCGAAATTCAAAGGCAACTGAATTTCGGCAACCGGGGCATCGAAGTCGGAATGCCGCGAAACTCACCGAGTCAAAGCGTTTCGCCGTTTGCGGAAGGAAGTGTGATGTAGAACAAGTAGCAGAAGCATACATGCTCAAGAGGGATCACCCGAAATTCAAAGGCAACTGAATTTCGGCAACCGGGGCATCGAAGTCGGAATGCCGCGAAACTCACCGAGTCAAAGCGTTTCGCCGTTTGCGGAAGGAAGTGTGATGTAGAACAAGTAGCAGAAGCATACATGCTCAAGAGGGATCACCCGAAATTCAAAGGCAACTGAATTTCGGCAACCGGGGCATCGAAGTCGGAATGCCGCGAAACTCACCGAGTCAAAGCGTTTCGCCGTTTGCGGAAGGAAGTGTGATGTAGAACAAGTAGCAGAAGCATACATGCTCAAGAGGGATCACCCGAAATTCAAAGGCAACTGAATTTCGGCAACCGGGGCATCGAAGTCGGAATGCCGCGAAACTCACCGAGTCAAAGCGTTTCGCCGTTTGCGGAAGGAAGTGTGATGTAGAACAAGTAGCAGAAGCATACATGCTCAAGAGGGATCACCCGAAATTCAAAGGCAACTGAATTTCGGCAACCGGGGCATCGAAGTCGGAATGCCGCGAAACTCACCGAGTCAAAGCGTTTCGCCGTTTGCGGAAGAAGTGTGATGTAGAACAAGTAGCAGAAGCATACATGCTCAAGAGGGATCACCCGAAATTCAAAGGCAACTGAATTTCGGCAACCGGGGCATCGAAGTCGGAATGCCGCGAAACTCACCGAGTCAAAGCGTTTCGCCGTTTGCGGAAGGAAGTGTGATGTAGAACAAGTAGCAGAAGCATACATGCTCAAGAGGGATCACCCGAAATTCAAAGGCAACTGAATTTCGGCAACGGGGCATCGAAGTCGGAATGCCGCGAAACTCACCGAGTCAAAGCGTTTCGCCGTTTGCGGAAGGAAGTGTGATGTAGAACAAGTAGCAGAAGCATACATGCTCAAGAGGGATCACCCGAAATTCAAAGGCAACTGAATTTCGGCAACCGGGGCATCGAAGTCGGAATGCCGCGAAACTCACCGAGTCAAAGCGTTTCGCCGTTTGCGGAAGAAGTGTGATGTAGAACAAGTAGCAGAAGCATACATGCTCAAGAGGGATCACCCGAAATTCAAAGGCAACTGAATTTCGGCAACCGGGGCATCGAAGTCGGAATGCCGCGAAACTCACCGAGTCAAAGCGTTTCGCCGTTTGCGGAAGAAGTGTGATGTAGAACAAGTAGCAGAAGCATACATGCTCAAGAGGGATCACCCGAAATTCAAAGGCAACTGAATTTCGGCAACCGGGGCATCGAAGTCGGAATGCCGCGAAACTCACCGAGTCAAAGCGTTTCGCCGTTTGCGGAAGGAAGTGTGATGTAGAACAAGTAGCAGAAGCATACATGCTCAAGAGGGATCACCCGAAATTCAAAGGCAACTGAATTTCGGCAACCGGGGCATCGAAGTCGGAATGCCGCGAAACTCACCGAGTCAAAGCGTTTCGCCGTTTGCGGAAGGAAGTGTGATGTAGAACAAGTAGCAGAAGCATACATGCTCAAGAGGGATCACCCGAAATTCAAAGGCAACTGAATTTCGGCAACCGGGGCATCGAAGTCGGAATGCCGCGAAACTCACCGAGTCAAAGCGTTTCGCCGTTTGCGGAAGGAAGTGTGATGTAGAACAAGTAGCAGAAGCATACATGCTCAAGAGGGATCACCCGAAATTCAAAGGCAACTGAATTTCGGCAACCGGGGCATCGAAGTCGGAATGCCGCGAAACTCACCGAGTCAAAGCGTTTCGCCGTTTGCGGAAGGAAGTGTGATGTAGAACAAGTAGCAGAAGCATACATGCTCAAGAGGGATCACCCGAAATTCAAAGGCAACTGAATTTCGGCAACCGGGGCATCGAAGTCGGAATGCCGCGAAACTCACCGAGTCAAAGCGTTTCGCCGTTTGCGGAAGGAAGTGTGATGTAGAACAAGTAGCAGAAGCATACATGCTCAAGAGGGATCACCCGAAATTCAAAGGCAACTGAATTTCGGCAACCGGGGCATCGAAGTCGGAATGCCGCGAAACTCACCGAGTCAAAGCGTTTCGCCGTTTGCGGAAGAAGTGTGATGTAGAACAAGTAGCAGAAGCATACATGCTCAAGAGGGATCACCCGAAATTCAAAGGCAACTGAATTTCGGCAACCGGGGCATCGAAGTCGGAATGCCGCGAAACTCACCGAGTCAAAGCGTTTCGCCGTTTGCGGAAGGAAGTGTGATGTAGAACAAGTAGCAGAAGCATACATGCTCAAGAGGGATCACCCGAAATTCAAAGGCAACTGAATTTCGGCAACCGGGCATCGAAGTCGGAATGCCGCGAAACTCACCGAGTCAAAGCGTTTCGCCGTTTGCGGAAGGAAGTGTGATGTAGAACAAGTAGCAGAAGCATACATGCTCAAGAGGGATCACCCGAAATTCAAAGGCAACTGAATTTCGGCAACCGGGGCATCGAAGTCGGAATGCCGCGAAACTCACCGAGTCAAAGCGTTTCGCCGTTTGCGGAAGGAAGTGTGATGTAGAACAAGTAGCAGAAGCATACATGCTCAAGAGGGATCACCCGAAATTCAAAGGCAACTGAATTTCGGCAACCGGGGCATCGAAGTCGGAATGCCGCGAAACTCACCGAGTCAAAGCGTTTCGCCGTTTGCGGAAGGAAGTGTGATGTAGAACAAGTAGCAGAAGCATACATGCTCAAGAGGGATCACCCGAAATTCAAAGGCAACTGAATTTCGGCAACCGGGGCATCGAAGTCGGAATGCCGCGAAACTCACCGAGTCAAAGCGTTTCGCCGTTTGCGGAAGGAAGTGTGATGTAGAACAAGTAGCAGAAGCATACATGCTCAAGAGGGATCACCCGAAATTCAAAGGCAACTGAATTTCGGCAACCGGGGCATCGAAGTCGGAATGCCGCGAAACTCACCGAGTCAAAGCGTTTCGCCGTTTGCGGAAGGAAGTGTGATGTAGAACAAGTAGCAGAAGCATACATGCTCAAGAGGGATCACCCGAAATTCAAAGGCAACTGAATTTCGGCAACCGGGGCATCGAAGTCGGAATGCCGCGAAACTCACCGAGTCAAAGCGTTTCGCCGTTTGCGGAAGGAAGTGTGATGTAGAACAAGTAGCAGAAGCATACATGCTCAAGAGGGATCACCCGAAATTCAAAGGCAACTGAATTTCGGCAACCGGGGCATCGAAGTCGGAATGCCGCGAAACTCACCGAGTCAAAGCGTTTCGCCGTTTGCGGAAGGAAGTGTGATGTAGAACAAGTAGCAGAAGCATACATGCTCAAGAGGGATCACCCGAAATTCAAAGGCAACTGAATTTCGGCAACCGGGGCATCGAAGTCGGAATGCCGCGAAACTCACCGAGTCAAAGCGTTTCGCCGTTTGCGGAAGGAAGTGTGATGTAGAACAAGTAGCAGAAGCATACATGCTCAAGAGGGATCACCCGAAATTCAAAGGCAACTGAATTTCGGCAACCGGGGCATCGAAGTCGGAATGCCGCGAAACTCACCGAGTCAAAGCGTTTCGCCGTTTGCGGAAGGAAGTGTGATGTAGAACAAGTAGCAGAAGCATACATGCTCAAGAGGGATCACCCGAAATTCAAAGGCAACTGAATTTCGGCAACCGGGGCATCGAAGTCGGAATGCCGCGAAACTCACCGAGTCAAAGCGTTTCGCCGTTTGCGGAAGGAAGTGTGATGTAGAACAAGTAGCAGAAGCATACATGCTCAAGAGGGATCACCCGAAATTCAAAGGCAACTGAATTTCGGCAACCGGGGCATCGAAGTCGGAATGCCGCGAAACTCACCGAGTCAAAGCGTTTCGCCGTTTGCGGAAGGAAGTGTGATGTAGAACAAGTAGCAGAAGCATACATGCTCAAGAGGGATCACCCGAAATTCAAAGGCAACTGAATTTCGGCAACCGGGGCATCGAAGTCGGAATGCCGCGAAACTCACCGAGTCAAAGCGTTTCGCCGTTTGCGGAAGGAAGTGTGATGTAGAACAAGTAGCAGAAGCATACATGCTCAAGAGGGATCACCCGAAATTCAAAGGCAACTGAATTTCGGCAACCGGGGCATCGAAGTCGGAATGCCGCGAAACTCACCGAGTCAAAGCGTTTCGCCGTTTGCGGAAGGAAGTGTGATGTAGAACAAGTAGCAGAAGCATACATGCTCAAGAGGGATCACCCGAAATTCAAAGGCAACTGAATTTCGGCAACCGGGGCATCGAAGTCGGAATGCCGCGAAACTCACCGAGTCAAAGCGTTTCGCCGTTTGCGGAAGAAGTGTGATGTAGAACAAGTAGCAGAAGCATACATGCTCAAGAGGGATCACCCGAAATTCAAAGGCAACTGAATTTCGGCAACGGGGCATCGAAGTCGGAATGCCGCGAAACTCACCGAGTCAAAGCGTTTCGCCGTTTGCGGAAGGAAGTGTGATGTAGAACAAGTAGCAGAAGCATACATGCTCAAGAGGGATCACCCGAAATTCAAAGGCAACTGAATTTCGGCAACCGGGGCATCGAAGTCGGAATGCCGCGAAACTCACCGAGTCAAAGCGTTTCGCCGTTTGCGGAAGAAGTGTGATGTAGAACAAGTAGCAGAAGCATACATGCTCAAGAGGGATCACCCGAAATTCAAAGGCAACTGAATTTCGGCAACCGGGGCATCGAAGTCGGAATGCCGCGAAACTCACCGAGTCAAAGCGTTTCGCCGTTTGCGGAAGGAAGTGTGATGTAGAACAAGTAGCAGAAGCATACATGCTCAAGAGGGATCACCCGAAATTCAAAGGCAACTGAATTTCGGCAACCGGGGCATCGAAGTCGGAATGCCGCGAAACTCACCGAGTCAAAGCGTTTCGCCGTTTGCGGAAGGAAGTGTGATGTAGAACAAGTAGCAGAAGCATACATGCTCAAGAGGGATCACCCGAAATTCAAAGGCAACTGAATTTCGGCAACCGGGGCATCGAAGTCGGAATGCCGCGAAACTCACCGAGTCAAAGCGTTTCGCCGTTTGCGGAAGGAAGTGTGATGTAGAACAAGTAGCAGAAGCATACATGCTCAAGAGGGATCACCCGAAATTCAAAGGCAACTGAATTTCGGCAACCGGGGCATCGAAGTCGGAATGCCGCGAAACTCACCGAGTCAAAGCGTTTCGCCGTTTGCGGAAGGAAGTGTGATGTAGAACAAGTAGCAGAAGCATACATGCTCAAGAGGGATCACCCGAAATTCAAAGGCAACTGAATTTCGGCAACCGGGGCATCGAAGTCGGAATGCCGCGAAACTCACCGAGTCAAAGCGTTTCGCCGTTTGCGGAAGGAAGTGTGATGTAGAACAAGTAGCAGAAGCATACATGCTCAAGAGGGATCACCCGAAATTCAAAGGCAACTGAATTTCGGCAACCGGGGCATCGAAGTCGGAATGCCGCGAAACTCACCGAGTCAAAGCGTTTCGCCGTTTGCGGAAGAAGTGTGATGTAGAACAAGTAGCAGAAGCATACATGCTCAAGAGGGATCACCCGAAATTCAAAGGCAACTGAATTTCGGCAACCGGGGCATCGAAGTCGGAATGCCGCGAAACTCACCGAGTCAAAGCGTTTCGCCGTTTGCGGAAGAAGTGTGATGTAGAACAAGTAGCAGAAGCATACATGCTCAAGAGGGATCACCCGAAATTCAAAGGCAACTGAATTTCGGCAACCGGGGCATCGAAGTCGGAATGCCGCGAAACTCACCGAGTCAAAGCGTTTCGCCGTTTGCGGAAGGAAGTGTGATGTAGAACAAGTAGCAGAAGCATACATGCTCAAGAGGGATCACCCGAAATTCAAAGGCAACTGAATTTCGGCAACCGGGGCATCGAAGTCGGAATGCCGCGAAACTCACCGAGTCAAAGCGTTTCGCCGTTTGCGGAAGGAAGTGTGATGTAGAACAAGTAGCAGAAGCATACATGCTCAAGAGGGATCACCCGAAATTCAAAGGCAACTGAATTTCGGCAACCGGGGCATCGAAGTCGGAATGCCGCGAAACTCACCGAGTCAAAGCGTTTCGCCGTTTGCGGAAGAAGTGTGATGTAGAACAAGTAGCAGAAGCATACATGCTCAAGAGGGATCACCCGAAATTCAAAGGCAACTGAATTTCGGCAACCGGGGCATCGAAGTCGGAATGCCGCGAAACTCACCGAGTCAAAGCGTTTCGCCGTTTGCGGAAGGAAGTGTGATGTAGAACAAGTAGCAGAAGCATACATGCTCAAGAGGGATCACCCGAAATTCAAAGGCAACTGAATTTCGGCAACCGGGGCATCGAAGTCGGAATGCCGCGAAACTCACCGAGTCAAAGCGTTTCGCCGTTTGCGGAAGGAAGTGTGATGTAGAACAAGTAGCAGAAGCATACATGCTCAAGAGGGATCACCCGAAATTCAAAGGCAACTGAATTTCGGCAACCGGGGCATCGAAGTCGGAATGCCGCGAAACTCACCGAGTCAAAGCGTTTCGCCGTTTGCGGAAGGAAGTGTGATGTAGAACAAGTAGCAGAAGCATACATGCTCAAGAGGGATCACCCGAAATTCAAAGGCAACTGAATTTCGGCAACCGGGGCATCGAAGTCGGAATGCCGCGAAACTCACCGAGTCAAAGCGTTTCGCCGTTTGCGGAAGGAAGTGTGATGTAGAACAAGTAGCAGAAGCATACATGCTCAAGAGGGATCACCCGAAATTCAAAGGCAACTGAATTTCGGCAACCGGGGCATCGAAGTCGGAATGCCGCGAAACTCACCGAGTCAAAGCGTTTCGCCGTTTGCGGAAGAAGTGTGATGTAGAACAAGTAGCAGAAGCATACATGCTCAAGAGGGATCACCCGAAATTCAAAGGCAACTGAATTTCGGCAACCGGGGCATCGAAGTCGGAATGCCGCGAAACTCACCGAGTCAAAGCGTTTCGCCGTTTGCGGAAGGAAGTGTGATGTAGAACAAGTAGCAGAAGCATACATGCTCAAGAGGGATCACCCGAAATTCAAAGGCAACTGAATTTCGGCAACCGGGGCATCGAAGTCGGAATGCCGCGAAACTCACCGAGTCAAAGCGTTTCGCCGTTTGCGGAAGGAAGTGTGATGTAGAACAAGTAGCAGAAGCATACATGCTCAAGAGGGATCACCCGAAATTCAAAGGCAACTGAATTTCGGCAACCGGGGCATCGAAGTCGGAATGCCGCGAAACTCACCGAGTCAAAGCGTTTCGCCGTTTGCGGAAGGAAGTGTGATGTAGAACAAGTAGCAGAAGCATACATGCTCAAGAGGGATCACCCGAAATTCAAAGGCAACTGAATTTCGGCAACCGGGGCATCGAAGTCGGAATGCCGCGAAACTCACCGAGTCAAAGCGTTTCGCCGTTTGCGGAAGGAAGTGTGATGTAGAACAAGTAGCAGAAGCATACATGCTCAAGAGGGATCACCCGAAATTCAAAGGCAACTGAATTTCGGCAACGGGGCATCGAAGTCGGAATGCCGCGAAACTCACCGAGTCAAAGCGTTTCGCCGTTTGCGGAAGGAAGTGTGATGTAGAACAAGTAGCAGAAGCATACATGCTCAAGAGGGATCACCCGAAATTCAAAGGCAACTGAATTTCGGCAACCGGGGCATCGAAGTCGGAATGCCGCGAAACTCACCGAGTCAAAGCGTTTCGCCGTTTGCGGAAGGAAGTGTGATGTAGAACAAGTAGCAGAAGCATACATGCTCAAGAGGGATCACCCGAAATTCAAAGGCAACTGAATTTCGGCAACCGGGGCATCGAAGTCGGAATGCCGCGAAACTCACCGAGTCAAAGCGTTTCGCCGTTTGCGGAAGGAAGTGTGATGTAGAACAAGTAGCAGAAGCATACATGCTCAAGAGGGATCACCCGAAATTCAAAGGCAACTGAATTTCGGCAACCGGGGCATCGAAGTCGGAATGCCGCGAAACTCACCGAGTCAAAGCGTTTCGCCGTTTGCGGAAGAAGTGTGATGTAGAACAAGTAGCAGAAGCATACATGCTCAAGAGGGATCACCCGAAATTCAAAGGCAACTGAATTTCGGCAACCGGGGCATCGAAGTCGGAATGCCGCGAAACTCACCGAGTCAAAGCGTTTCGCCGTTTGCGGAAGGAAGTGTGATGTAGAACAAGTAGCAGAAGCATACATGCTCAAGAGGGATCACCCGAAATTCAAAGGCAACTGAATTTCGGCAACCGGGGCATCGAAGTCGGAATGCCGCGAAACTCACCGAGTCAAAGCGTTTCGCCGTTTGCGGAAGGAAGTGTGATGTAGAACAAGTAGCAGAAGCATACATGCTCAAGAGGGATCACCCGAAATTCAAAGGCAACTGAATTTCGGCAACCGGGGCATCGAAGTCGGAATGCCGCGAAACTCACCGAGTCAAAGCGTTTCGCCGTTTGCGGAAGGAAGTGTGATGTAGAACAAGTAGCAGAAGCATACATGCTCAAGAGGGATCACCCGAAATTCAAAGGCAACTGAATTTCGGCAACCGGGGCATCGAAGTCGGAATGCCGCGAAACTCACCGAGTCAAAGCGTTTCGCCGTTTGCGGAAGGAAGTGTGATGTAGAACAAGTAGCAGAAGCATACATGCTCAAGAGGGATCACCCGAAATTCAAAGGCAACTGAATTTCGGCAACCGGGGCATCGAAGTCGGAATGCCGCGAAACTCACCGAGTCAAAGCGTTTCGCCGTTTGCGGAAGGAAGTGTGATGTAGAACAAGTAGCAGAAGCATACATGCTCAAGAGGGATCACCCGAAATTCAAAGGCAACTGAATTTCGGCAACCGGGGCATCGAAGTCGGAATGCCGCGAAACTCACCGAGTCAAAGCGTTTCGCCGTTTGCGGAAGGAAGTGTGATGTAGAACAAGTAGCAGAAGCATACATGCTCAAGAGGGATCACCCGAAATTCAAAGGCAACTGAATTTCGGCAACCGGGGCATCGAAGTCGGAATGCCGCGAAACTCACCGAGTCAAAGCGTTTCGCCGTTTGCGGAAGGAAGTGTGATGTAGAACAAGTAGCAGAAGCATACATGCTCAAGAGGGATCACCCGAAATTCAAAGGCAACTGAATTTCGGCAACCGGGGCATCGAAGTCGGAATGCCGCGAAACTCACCGAGTCAAAGCGTTTCGCCGTTTGCGGAAGGAAGTGTGATGTAGAACAAGTAGCAGAAGCATACATGCTCAAGAGGGATCACCCGAAATTCAAAGGCAACTGAATTTCGGCAACCGGGGCATCGAAGTCGGAATGCCGCGAAACTCACCGAGTCAAAGCGTTTCGCCGTTTGCGGAAGGAAGTGTGATGTAGAACAAGTAGCAGAAGCATACATGCTCAAGAGGGATCACCCGAAATTCAAAGGCAACTGAATTTCGGCAACCGGGGCATCGAAGTCGGAATGCCGCGAAACTCACCGAGTCAAAGCGTTTCGCCGTTTGCGGAAGGAAGTGTGATGTAGAACAAGTAGCAGAAGCATACATGCTCAAGAGGGATCACCCGAAATTCAAAGGCAACTGAATTTCGGCAACCGGGGCATCGAAGTCGGAATGCCGCGAAACTCACCGAGTCAAAGCGTTTCGCCGTTTGCGGAAGGAAGTGTGATGTAGAACAAGTAGCAGAAGCATACATGCTCAAGAGGGATCACCCGAAATTCAAAGGCAACTGAATTTCGGCAACCGGGGCATCGAAGTCGGAATGCCGCGAAACTCACCGAGTCAAAGCGTTTCGCCGTTTGCGGAAGAAGTGTGATGTAGAACAAGTAGCAGAAGCATACATGCTCAAGAGGGATCACCCGAAATTCAAAGGCAACTGAATTTCGGCAACCGGGGCATCGAAGTCGGAATGCCGCGAAACTCACCGAGTCAAAGCGTTTCGCCGTTTGCGGAAGGAAGTGTGATGTAGAACAAGTAGCAGAAGCATACATGCTCAAGAGGGATCACCCGAAATTCAAAGGCAACTGAATTTCGGCAACCGGGGCATCGAAGTCGGAATGCCGCGAAACTCACCGAGTCAAAGCGTTTCGCCGTTTGCGGAAGAAGTGTGATGTAGAACAAGTAGCAGAAGCATACATGCTCAAGAGGGATCACCCGAAATTCAAAGGCAACTGAATTTCGGCAACCGGGGCATCGAAGTCGGAATGCCGCGAAACTCACCGAGTCAAAGCGTTTCGCCGTTTGCGGAAGGAAGTGTGATGTAGAACAAGTAGCAGAAGCATACATGCTCAAGAGGGATCACCCGAAATTCAAAGGCAACTGAATTTCGGCAACCGGGGCATCGAAGTCGGAATGCCGCGAAACTCACCGAGTCAAAGCGTTTCGCCGTTTGCGGAAGGAAGTGTGATGTAGAACAAGTAGCAGAATCAAACATGCTCAAAGAGGGATCACCCGAAATTCAAAGGCAACATGAATTTCGGCAAAACCGGGGCATCGAAGGACAGAAAGTCGCGAAAACTCCAACCGAGTCAAAAAGCAGTTTCGTTTCTTTTGTGAAAAGGAAGTGTGATGTAAACAAGTAGCAGAAAGCATTACATTTTTCAAGACGGATCACAGCCGAATTCAAGAAGGCAAACTGAATTTCGGCAACCGGGGCATCGAAGTCAGAATGCCGCGAAACTCACCATGGCAAAGCGTTTCGCTGTTTGCAGAAGGAAGTGTGATGTAGAACAAGTAGCAGAAGCATACATGCTCAAGAGGGATCACTCGAAATTCAAAGACAACTGAATTTCGGCAACCGGGGCATCGAAGTTGGATTGCCACGAAACTCACCTAGTCAAAGCGTTTGGCCATTTGCGGAAGAAGTCTGATGTAGAACAAGTAGCAGAAGCATACATGCTCAAGAGGGATCACCCGAAATTCAAAGGCAACTGAATTTCGGCAACCGGGGCATCGAAGTCGGAATGCCGCGAAACTCACCGAGACAAAGCGTTTCGTTGTTTGCGGAAGGAAGTGTGATGTAGAACAAGTAGCAGAAGCATACATGCTCAAGAGTGATCACCCGAAAATTCAAAGGCAACTGAATTTCGGCAACCGGGCAATCGAAGTCTGAATGCCGCGAAACTCACCGAGTCAAAGCGTTTCGTTGTTTGCGGAAGGAAGTGTAATGTAGAACAAGTAGCAGAAGCATACATGCTCAAGAGTGATCACCCGAAAATTCAAAGGCAACTGAATTTCGGCAACCGGGCAATCGAAGTCTGAATGCCGCGAAACTCACCGAATCAAAGCGTTTCGTTGTTTGCGGAAGGAAGTGTGATGTAGAACAAGTAGCAGAATTATACATGCTCAAGAGGGATCACCCGAAATTCAAAGGCAACTGAATTTCGGCAACCGGGGCATCGAAGTCGGAATGCCACGAAACTCACCGAGTCAAAGCGTTCAGCCATTTGCGGAAGAAGTCTGATGTAGAACAAGTAGCAGAAGCATACATGCTCAAGAGGGATCACCCGAAATTCAAAGGCAACTGAATTTCGGCAACAGGGGCATCGAAGTCGGAATGCCGCGAAACTCACCGAGTCAAAGCGTTTCGTTGTTTGCGGAAGGAAGTGTGATGTAGAACAAGTAGCAGAAGCATACATTTTTAAGAGGGATCACCCGAAATTCAAAGGCAACTGAATTTCGGCAACCGGGGCGGCGAAATCGGAATGCCGTGAAACTCACCGGGTCAAAGCGTTTCGCCGTTTGCGGAAGGCAGTGTGATGTAGAACAAGTAGCAGAATTATACATGCTCAAGAGGGATCACCCGAAATTCAAAGGCAACTGAATTTCGGCAACGGGGGCATCGAAGGCGGAATGCCGCGAAACTCACCGAATGAAAGCGTTTCACTTTTTGGGGAAGGAAGTGTGATGTAGAACAAGTAGCAGAAGCATACATGCTCAAGAGGGATCACCCGAAATTCAAAGGCAACTGATTTTCGGCATCCGGGGCATCGAAGTCGGAATGCCACGAAACTCACCGAGTCAAAGCGTTCGGCCATTTGCGGAAGAAGTCTGATGTAGAAAAAGTAGCAGAAGCATACATGCTCAAGAGGGATCACCCGAGATTCAAAGGCAACTGAATTTCGGCAACCGGGGCATCGAAGTCGGAATGCCGCGAAACTCACCGAGACAAAGCGTTTCGTTGTTTGCGGAAGGAAGTGTGATGTAGAACAAGTAGCAGAAGCATACATGCTCAAGAGGGATCACCCGAAATTCAAAGGCAACTGAATTTCAGCAACCAGGGCATCGAAGTCGGAATGTCGCGAAACTCACCGAGTCAAAGCGTTTCGTTCTTTGCGAAAGGAAGTGTGACGTAGAACAAGTAGCAGAAGCATACATTTTCAAGAGGGATGACCCAAAATTCAAAGGCAACTGAATTTCGGCAACAAGGGCATCGAAGTCGGAATGCCGCGAAACTCACCGAGTGAAAGCGTTTCGCTTTTTGGGGAAGGAAGTGTGATGTAGAACAAGTAGCAGAAGCATACATGCTCAAGAGGGATCACCCGAAATTCAAAGGCAACAGAATTTCGGCAACCGGGGCATCGAAGTCGGAATGCCGCGAAACTCACCGAGTCAAAGCGATTCGCCGTTTGCGGAAGGAAGTGTGATGTAGAACAAGTAGCAGAAGCATACATGCTCAAGAGGGATCATCCAAAATTCAAAGGCAACAGAATTTCGGCAACCGGGGCATCGAAGTCGGAATGCCGCGAAACTCACCGAGTCAAAGCGTTTCGCCGTTTGCGGAAGGAAGTGTGATGTAGAACAAGTAGCAGAAGCATACATGCTCAAGAGGGATCACCCGAAATTCAAAGGCAACTGAATTTCGGCATGCGGGGCATCGAAGGCGGAATGCCGCGAAACTCACCGAGTCAAAGCGTTTCGTTGTTTGCGGAAGGAAGTGTGATGTAGAACAAGTAGCAGAACCATACATGCTCAAGAGGGATCACTCGAAATTCAAAGGCAACTGAATTTCGGCAACCGGGGCATCGAAGTCGGAATGCCGCGAAACTCACCGAGTCAAAGCGTTTCGTTGTTTGTGGAAGGAAGTGTGATGTAGAACAAGTAGCAGAAACATACATGCTCAAGAGGGATCACTCGTAATTCAAAGGCAACTGAATTTCGGCAACCGGGGCATCGAAGTCGGAATGCCGCGAAACTCACCGAGTGAAAGCGTTTCGCTTTTTGGGGAAGGAAGTGTGATGTAGAACAGGTAGCAGAAACATACATGCTCAAGAGGGATCACTCGAAATTCAAAGGCAACTGAATTTCAGCAAGCGGGCCATCGAAGTCGGAATGCCGCGAAACTCACCGAGTCAAAGCGTTTCGCCGTTTGCGGAAGGAAGTGTGATGTAGAACAAGTAGCAGAAGCATACATGCTCAAGAGGGATCACCCGAAATTCAAAGGCAACTGAATTTCGGCATGCGGGGCATCGAAGTCGGAATGCCGCGAAACTCACCGAGTCAAAGCGTTTCGTTGTTTGCGGAAGGAAGTGTGATGTAGAACAAGTAGCAGAAACATACATGCTCAAGAGGGATCACTCGAAATTCAAAGGCAACTGAATTTCGGCAACCGGGGCATCGAAGTCGGAATGCCGCGAAACTCACCGAGTGAAAGCGTTTCGCTTTTTGGGGAAGGAAGTGTGATGTAGAACAAGTAGCAGAAGCATACATGCTCAAGAGGGATCACCCGAAATTCAAAGGCAACAGAATTTCGGCAACCGGGCCATCGAAGTCGGAATGCCACGAAACTCACCGAGTCAAAGCGTTCGGCCATTTGCGGAAGAAGTCTGATGTAGAACTAGTAGCAGAAGCATACATGCTCAAGAGGGATCCCCCGAAATTCAAAGGAAACTGAATTTCGGCAACCGGGGCATCGAAGTCGGAATGCCGCGAAACTCACCGAGTGAAAGCGTTTCGCTTTTTGGGGAAGGAAGTGTGATGTAGAACAAGTAGCAGAAGCATACATGCTCAAGAGGGATCACCCGAAATTAAAAGGCAACAGAATTTCGGCAACCGGGGCATCGAAGTCGGAATGCCGCGAAACTCACCGAGTCAAAGCGTTTCGCCGTTTGCGGAAGGAAGTGTGATGTAGAACAAGTAGCAGAAGCATACATGCTCAAGACGGATCACCCGAAATTCAAAGGCAACTGAATTTCGGCAAGCGGGGCATCGAAGTCGGAATGCCGCGAAACTCACCGAGTCAAAGCGTTTCGTTGTTTGCGGAAGGAAGTGTGATGTAGAACAAGTAGCAGAAACATACATGCTCAAGAGGGATCACTCGAAATTCAAAGCCAACTGAATTTCGGCAACCGGGGCATCGAAGTCGGAATGCCGCGAAACTCACCGAGTGAAAGCGTTTCGCTTTTTGGGGAAGGAAGTGTGATGTAGAACAAGTAGCAGAAGCATACATGCTCAAGAGGGATCACCCGAAATTCAAAGGCAACAGAATTTCGGCAACCGGGGCATCGAAGTCAGAATGCTGGGAAACTCACCGAGTCAAAGCGTTTCGCCGTTTGCGGAAGGAAGTGTGATGTAGAACAAGTAGCAGAAGCATACATGCTCAAGAGGGATCACCCGAAATTCAAAGGCAACTGAATTTCAGCAAGCGGGGCATCGAAGTCGGAATGCCGCGAAACTCACCGAGTGAAAGCGTTTCGCTTTTTGGGGAAGGAAGTGTGATGTAGAACAAGTAGCAGAAGCATACATGCTCAAGAGGGATCACCCGAAATTCAAAGGCAACTGAATTTCGGCAAGCGGGGCATCGAAGTCGGAATGCCGCGAAACTCACCGAGTCAAAGCGTTTCGTTGTTTGCGGAAGGAAGTGTGATGTAGAACAAGTAGCAGAAACATACATGCTCAAGAGGGATCACTCGAAATTCAAAGCCAACTGAATTTCGGCAACCGGGGCATCGAAGTCGGAATGCCGCGAAACTCACCGAGTGAAAGCGTTTCGCTTTTGGGGAAGGAAGTGTGATGTAGAACAAGTAGCAGAAGCATACATGCTCAAGAGGGATCACCCGAAATTCAAAGGCAACAGAATTTCGGCAACCGGGGCATCGAAGTCAGAATGCCGGGAAACTCACCGAGTCAAAGCGTTTCGCCGTTTGCGGAAGGAAGTGTGATGTAGAACAAGTAGCAGAAGCATACATGCTCAAGAGGGATCACCCGAAATTCAAAGGCAACTGAATTTCAGCAAGCGGGGCATCGAAGTCGGAATGCCGCGAAACTCACCGAGTCAAAGCGTTTCGTTGTTTGCGGAAGGAAGTGTGATGTAGAACAAGTAGCAGAAACAAACATGTTTATCAAGGTTTTATATCATCATTTTGCACTTGAAGTATCAATAACTCCTTAACTAAAGTATGTTTTATAATAACAAGTTTGATATTATAAGATACCTTAATTTATGGTAAATGCTCATTTTAAATGCTGGACTATCACATAAATAAAAGGATTGATTGATGAGTTTAAGCATTGAAAGTTAAAGGACAAAGAGATGGCCAAACTTAGAAAAGAGATGTCGGTGCAGTCCAAACCGGAACAGTGCTCGGTAATTGGATCATATCTGGAGCTCTAGATCTCGGATTTAGGTCCAATTTATATGGATGGAAAGGTAAAACATAGGCCTACAACTTTCATTTGGACACCAAGATCTAAGAAGGCCGTTTTCAAGTCCAAAATATAGGAACAACGAAGAAGTCCGAAGTTGTCCTGCAGCCCAGACACTATTTAGTGTTCAGCCCATATCTTGAGTTCTAGAAGTCCAAATGACCTCATCTTTTTTTTGTTGGAAAGCTGAGACAATTTCCTAGAACATTCCTGAGGATTCTGGGCAAATTATGATGTTAGCAATGACGTCTTGTTCAGACAAGAAGATAAGGATTGTTATCAAGTCAAGATATGGCCACCCACTCATCAATTAGTCAACAAATCAATAGTTCCAAATTTTGGCCTATAAAAGGAGGCACTTACCATGTATTGAGGCATCTTGGTTTCCAGATCAAGATCATGCTCTTGCTTTCTCTCTTTGTATTGCTTATGTTTTGCTTTCATTAATATCAAGTTTATGCACTTCATTTCCTTTCCTTTACTTAGTTAACTTCTTTCTCATTTATGTTCTTATCTTGTTCATTTATGTTTCTTTCTTTCATTATGTTTAGCTAAGTTAATTATGTCAAGGTGAAAAGGGTACACTAATGGTGTAAGAATAAGTATAATATAAACTTAACATGGACCTTAACGTTGGATACTAACATGTTTTATATTTGTTATCTTGTTCACTTTTAATACTTTGCTTGTTAAATGGTTAATCTAGATTTATGTTGTATAACACTTGGTACAACAAATACTTGGTACTTTCATAGCCCATACTGTATGGTATAACCGACACCTGAGCTATGAAAGGGACTTGATTTGTTGTTAACATAAGTTATAATCATGAATGTCTGCCAACATTTACAAGTATTAGCTTTATTCGAATAAGATAACTAATGTAATCATGTTAACAATTTATAATCTGATTGGAACCTCCTTTATGTGTGGTTTCCAATTGAGTAATAAGAGTTTATATTATACTTGTTTGAAGTACTATTAGTGGATCCTCTAACCTTGACATTTGTTTTTATCGCTGTTTAATCCTTACATCAACTTTACATCTCAAAGCTCTCTTTATTATTACTATTACTATTATTGTTATTATTGTTGTTGTATTGTTATTTATAATTTATACAATAACCTCTCTGTGATTCGACCCCGGTCTTGCCGGGTTATTTATTACTTCGACACTCCTGCACTTGGGAGAAGACATCAATCTTTTGGTCGTGTCAAGTTTTTGGCGCCGTTGCCGGGGAGGTAAATTCTTGTATAAATTATAATATTTATTTCATTTTCTCTTTTCACTTTTCATTTTATTTAACTTTTGTTTCTTTTGTTTTCTTTTGTTTCTTTTTCTTCTCTTCTCCTTTCTTCCTTTTATTCTCTTCTTACACGTGCATGAGAGTTTGGTCACGTACATTAAGTGGTCGACTTTGTAGGGTATCTTCATCATTTTCAGAAAATATGCCCGAAGAAGATAATCAATCGCTTTATAATGAGAATAATGAGAATAACCGTATGAGAACACTTAGAGACCACATGAATCCCACAAGAACAAGTGCACCCTCATGCATAATTTTCCCTCCTGATGCATCTCATTTTAATTTTAAGCCAGGCATTATTCAACTTTTACCATCTTTTCATAGCTTAGACTTAGAAAATCCATACTTGCATTTAAGGGAATTTGAGGAGGTCTGTAATACCTATAATAACTCAAATTGTAGCATGAACACCATTCGATTAAAGCTTTTTCCTTTTTCATTAAAAGATAAAGCTAAAACATGGCTACAAAATTTGAGACCGGGATCCATTCGTGCTTGGGATGATATGCAACAACAATTTTTAAAGAAGTTTTTTCCATCTCACAGAACAAACTCTTTCAAAAGACAAATCATCACTTTCACTCAAAAACCAGGAGAAACATTTTACCAATGTTGGGATAGGTATCGAGATTTGCTTAATACTTGCCCTCATCATGGTTTTGAAACATGGAGATTGGTTTCACATTTTTATGAAGGTTTAACACCTAGAGATAGGCAAATGGTTGAATTGATGTGCAATGGAACCTTTGAAGATAAAGACCCTAATGAAGCAATGGAGTACCTAGACTTGCTAGCCGAAAATGCTCAAAATTGGGACACCACAGGTACTTATGAGGCACCAAGTAAAACTCAACCTCATACATCTAGTGGGGGTATGCACAACCTTAGGGAAGATCATGACCTCCAAGCCAAGTTTGCATCTTTAGCTAGAAAAGTCGAGGCACTAGAATTAAAAAAAGAGTGGTCAATTAAAATCTGTTCAAGACATTGTGTGTCAAATCTGTGAAACAAATGAGCATGCAACCAATGATTGTCCAACTTTGCCTTCTTTCAAGGAATGCCTCCATGAACAAGCCCATGCTTTAAACAGTTTCCAAAGACCCAACCATAACCCATACTCACAAACATATAACCCTGGTTGGAGAAATCACCCAAATTTTAGTTGGAAGAGTGATAGCAACAATGCACAAAATTCACATCCACCGTTTCAAGCACACCATAATTTCCAAAATTCTCATGGATATGAACCTCCTTATGCTCCACCTCCTAGAAGAAATTTTGAGGAAACATTGCATGCATTCATTGAAAAGCAGGAGACAATCAACACTCAACTCGCTCAAAGCATGACCGATTTTAAAGATGCTCTTGCAAAATTAACATCTGCTCTCAGTTTTCAAGAGAAAGGTAAGTTTCCTTCTCAACCACAACAAAATCCAAAGGGGCAATACAATGCAAATGCAAGTAGTTCTGGAAGCCAACACATGGATCAAGTCAAATCAGTCATCACTCTTCGTAGTGGTAAGGTTATTGAAAAACCTATTCTTGAACCTTGTGAGAAAGATGATGAGTCTATCTCTGAGGGTAAGGAAGGGGTTGAACCTGAACATTGCAAAGAAAAGGCTGATTCCCCGCCAGCACTTCCATTTCCTCATGCCATGACCAAACAAAGGAAAGTCAATCACAACTCTGAAATCTTTGAAATTTTCAAACAGGTAAGGATCAATATACCTTTGTTGGATGCTATTAAACAGGTTCCTTCCTATGCTAAATTTTTGAAAGATCTGTGCACTGTGAAGAGAAAATTGAATGTGAAAAAGAAAGCATTTTTAGCCGAACAAGTAAGTGCCATTCTTCAGAACAATAATGCTTTGAAATATAAAGACCCTGGTTGTCCTACAATTTCTTGCTTTATTGGAGAACATAAAATTGAAAGAGCCTTACTTGATCTTGGAGCTAGTGTGAATTTACTTCCATATTCAATTTTTCAGAGTCTCAATCTAGGTGAGTTAAAACCAACCTCTATAACTCTTTTACTCGCCGATAGATCTGTAAAAGTGCCTAGAGGAATAATTGAAGATGTGTTAGTACAAGTCGATAAATTCATTTATCCTGTGGATTTTATTGTCTTGGACACGCAACCTGTTGAAGCATGTAATTCATTTCCTATTATTTTAGGACGTCCGTTTCTTGCAACTTCTAATGCATTGATTAATTGTAGGAATGGACTCATGAAGTTATCTTTTGGAAACATGACATTAGAGATGAATATTTTCAACGTTTGCAAGCAGCCTGGAGATGATAATGATTTACAAGAAGTAGATCATATTGAAGAATTAGTTCATGATCAACTTGAATCCACTTTGAGTAAAATTGAGTTGGATGAATATGAAGATTTGCAAATGATTTATTCTCAGGAAGAAATCACGGATGAAAAAGGCACCGAAAATATTGATGCCGATCTTTTGTCAAGAGTGACAACAGATTTGATATCTGACATCACACCAATCGATGATTACTTTCCTGAAGAATCCTTACTTTCTCTCAGTTCAATGCCTTGGTTTGCTAAAAATATCAATTTTCTTGCAACAGGAGATTTGCCAGCTCACTGGAGTACCGAAGACAAAGGAAAGTTTTTGAACGAAGTGAAGAACTTTTACTTAGATGACCCTTACTTATTCAAAAATTGTCCTGATCAAATATTTCAAAAATGCATTCCCGACAATGAGGTAAGTAATGTCATTAAACTTTGTCATTCTGAAGCATGTGGGAGTCAATTCTCATCAAGAGAGACGACTGCAAAAATCTTACAAAATGGATTTTATTGGCCCACCATGTTCAAGGACACACATGCATTCTGCAAAACTTGTGAAAATTGTCAAAAGTTGATACTGGTCAAAAAGTTTTGCTTTATAATTCTCAACTCCATTTATTTCCTGAAAAACTAAGTTCAAGATGGAGCGGTCCATTTATTTTGAAACATGTGTATCCTTATGGGGCCCTTGATATTGAGAATCCAAAGAATGACAATGTTTTGAAGGTAAATGAACATCGTTTAAAAGCTTACTTTGATGAGTTTCCTAGTGAAAATGAATCCATTGGTTTGAATAATCTTATTGATAAAGGTTGATTATTTTGTTTTTCTCACATTTTTTTGTTGCTTTTTAGTGTGACTTTTGTTTTGCTAGTCTCTCACCCCGGTCAAATGGCGGATAACGGTACTCCGTGACTCTTAAGTCGGTTCTTTCAGTTTCCCAAATAACTGATATTTGTATATATTTGTACAATTCTCTGCTCTTTCTCCCTTCTTTGAATATTTTCCCCAATTCTAATTTTAAAATGGACACCACTCTTGAAAAGTTGAAAAGGTATTTTCCCGCTCTGCCTCAGAATGCGATTACAAAAATTTACCGTGCTAGGTGTGCAAGATTGAGGTTGTTAATGAATCATGGAATTCCTGAAGATATTCGCTGGCTAATTGAAGCAAAGGTCCGATTATCAGGGTGAGTCCTCCAATTCTTTCATTTCACACATGCCTGGAACAGGTAAAAGCACTTTTGCAAAGAAACGTCGTGCAAAACGACTGAAAGTCTGTCATCGATGTGCCAGATGGACTTGTAATGCGACATGTCGTTCTTTAGGAATGGTATCTATAAACCGTGAAGATAAAATACAATTCATTAAGGATGGCCTGAGTAAGGGGTCTTTAGATAATCTTTTATTGACCCTTGAGACGCATCCTAGTGGAGATGTGCATCGTGTAATTCATGATTTATGGCCACAATTCCATAAAGAACATGATCGACTTAGTCTTGGGAATCTGACTAAAAAAGACCCTGTTTGCCAGTTTTTAAGAAAACTGGATGGGAAGCCTATCCCCGACCCATAGAGGGCGTTTAAGCCGTTCTTGGACGTAAAACCAAGGGAAGATGTGAGCCACAATCACAACTACCTGTACATACACATGCTTTTTCAAAATAAATAATTAATAAAGAGAGAGAGAGAGAGAGAGAGTTTGTGAGACTACAGCTGGCCTACATATAGGTGGTATGATTGCATTTTCAATTTTCATCTATAAATTCTTCTCTTCCTTCCCTTCATTTCTACTCATCCCATACATTCATCAAATATAGAAGTGTGTAGAAATGGCAGGTTCCTCAAGTCATCACATAAAAAATATTTATTTTTTCGGTGGATCCAGTCCTGGGAAAGAAAAAGAGTTTTTAGAATCAGCAAATCATCTTGGTCGGGTACTAGCTGAGAGAAAGATTCATTTAGTGTATGGGGGAGGTAGCCTTGGGTTAATGGGAGGTGTGTCAATGACTGCATTTTTAGGAGGCAGTCAAGTTTTGGGGGTTGTCCCCAAAGCTTTAGCAACTGGGGACATCATTGGAAAAACAATTGGAGAGGAACTACAGGTCCCAACAATGTCTGACCGACTGAATACCATGTTTAACCATGCTGATGCCTTCATTGCCTTACCAGGTGGTCTGGGCACATTGGAAGAGATCTTTCATATTTCATCTTGGGCCCAACTGCACATTCACCATAAACCTATAGGTTTGTTAAATGTTAATGGTTTTTATGATAAGTTGCTGTCTTTCCTTGATCAAGCTATGGAACAGGAATTTCTAACATCTTCGGCACGACGAATCATAATCTCTGCTGCTACTGCTGAACAATTGATTGACCAACTACAATCTTTCATCCCTGTCATTGATCCCTGCATGAGTCGTCTAGATTGGTCAACTAAGGAAAGCCGTAAAACGCTTAGATTAGATTTGAGCCTTCATCTGTGAAACCTTGTGTCTTTTGGTTTTATTAATAGCATATTATTTTGTTTTGTTACTTCTTATGTTTGTTTAAGTGTGTTTCAGGTTTGTCATTGTTCGTTGTTTCAGGTGATGTCTTCTATACTCTATCTTTCTACCTTCGAACATTGAGGACAATGTCTCGTTTTGGTTGGGGGGAGAGGGTAGTAGTTTTAAAAAAAAAAATACTAACTTGCTAACTGTTTTTGCTATTATTAAAACCATTTGACAAAATTGTTATTAGGATGACAGAGTATGGAATCAATTTTATTGACTCTAGAGACGCATCTTAGTAAGTTTCATTACCAAGGTCTATCATAATACTTCTTGAAATATTCAGGTTTACAAACTCTCACATTGTTATCACTTGATTCTGCTCCTATGCTCATTTAACAAGTATTATTAAACCTTCATTTTCACACACACACTTTAACATATGATTGTGGGTTGCACATTGGATTATTACATTAATTATGTTCTTTTGTTGAAGGTAACAACTAAGGGAAAAGGATAGTATATAATTTGCAAAAAAAAAAGAAAAAAAAAGAAAAAAAAAAGATAGTATTGATGATAATAAAACATGGATAAGTTTGGTTTCGTAGCCTCCATAACCTAAGCAATTAAGCCCGAAGGGGTGTTTTAACACCTAATACCCTAAAGTCAACTGACTTGGGAGCTATTGGCCCAAAGCTTGTTACATGGGTTAAGGAGAAAAGCTTAAGGGAATCAAACATTGCACTATCTACGTATTAGTATCTGCAACCCGAGTTGTTAAGCTCGTAGGGGTGTCTCAACACCTAATGCCCTAAGATCAACTGGTCTGGGAGTCATTAGCCTAAAACTCGTTACATGGGTTAAAGATACATTGTGTTTTAAGTTGTATGTGTATATAAATAAAAAGAAAAAAAAAATCCCAACCCAAGGAAGTTCACCTTAAACATTTGAACATAATATTGTTTTCTTCCAACAAAAGCCCCATCATCTATGTTTTCATTGAGCACACAAAAAGAAGGTTTATTAATATCTTGTTTAAGAAGTATGAAGCAGGAATATAAATTTAATGAGAGTTTGTTTATCTGGATAGATTAATGGAAGTTGAATGATGAATGCCTTGCTTTGTGGAACTTGCAAATTGTTTCTCTATTTTAACGCTTTAGATTACTAGGGACTAGTAATAAGCTGGTTGGGGGGTGTGATTAGTACTTAAAAGTGCATGTTTATCAAGGTTTTATATCATCATTTTGCACTTGAAGTATCAATAACTCCTTAACTAAAGTATGTTTTATAATAACAAGTTTGATATTATAAGATACCTTAATTTATGGTAAATGCTCATTTTAAATGCTGGACTATCACATAAATAAAAGGATTGATTGATGAGTTTAAGCATTGAAAGTTAAAGGACAAAGAGATGGCCAAACTTAGAAAAGAGATGTCGGTGCAGTCCAAACCGGAACAGTGCTCGGTAATTGGATCATATCTGGAGCTCTAGATCTCGGATTTAGGTCCAATTTATATGGATGGAAAGGTAAAACATAGGCCTACAACTTTCATTTGGACACCAAGATCTAAGAAGGCCGTTTTCAAGTCCAAAATATAGGAACAACGAAGAAGTCCGAAGTTGTCCTGCAGCCCAGACACTATTTAGTGTTCAGCCCATATCTTGAGTTCTAGAAGTCCAAATGACCTCATCTTTTTTTTGTTGGAAAGCTGAGACAATTTCCTAGAACATTCCTGAGGATTCTGGGCAAATTATGATGTTAGCAATGACGTCTTGTTCAGACAAGAAGATAAGGATTGTTATCAAGTCAAGATATGGCCACCCACTCATCAATTAGTCAACAAATCAATAGTTCCAAATTTTGGCCTATAAAAGGAGGCACTTACCATGTATTGAGGCATCTTGGTTTCCAGATCAAGATCATGCTCTTGCTTTCTCTCTTTGTATTGCTTATGTTTTGCTTTCATTAATATCAAGTTTATGCACTTCATTTCCTTTCCTTTACTTAGTTAACTTCTTTCTCATTTATGTTCTTATCTTGTTCATTTATGTTTCTTTCTTTCATTATGTTTAGCTAAGTTAATTATGTCAAGGTGAAAAGGGTACACTAATGGTGTAAGAATAAGTATAATATAAACTTAACATGGACCTTAACGTTGGATACTAACATGTTTTATATTTGTTATCTTGTTCACTTTTAATACTTTGCTTGTTAAATGGTTAATCTAGATTTATGTTGTATAACACTTGGTACAAACAAATACTTGGTACTTTCATAGCCCATACTGTATGGTATAACCGACACCTGAGCTATGAAAGGGACTTGATTTGTTGTTAACATAAGTTATAATCATGAATGCCTGCCAACATTTACAAGTATTAGCTTTATTCGAATAAGATAACTAATGTAATCATGTTAACAATTTATAATCTGATTGGAACCTCCTTTATGTGTGGTTTCCAATTGAGTAATAAGAGTTTATATTATACTTGTTTGAAGTACCATTAGTGGATCCTCTAACCTTGACATTTGTTTTTATCGCTGTTTAATCCTTACATCAACTTTACATCTCAAAGCTCTCTTTATTATTACTATTACTATTATTGTTATTATTGTTGTTGTATTGTTATTTATAATTTATACAATAACCTCTCTGTGATTCGACCCCGGTCTTGCCGGGTTATTTATTACTTCGACACTCCTGCACTTGGGAGAAGACATCAATCTTTTGGTCGTGTCAAAGTCGGAATGCCGCGAAACTCACCGAGTGAAAGCGTTTCTCTTTTTGGGGAAGGAAGTGTGATGTAGAACAACTAGCAGAAGCATACATGCTCAAGAGGGATCACCCGGAATTCAAAGGCAACTGAATTTCGGCAACCGGGGCATCGAAGTCGGAATGCCGCGAAACTCACCGAGTCAAAGCGTTTCGCCGTTTGCGGAAGGAAGTGTGATGTAGAACAAGTAGCAGAAGCATACATGCTCAAGAGGGATCACCCGAAATTCAAAGGCAACTGAATTTCGGCAAGCGGGGCATCGAAGTCGGAATGCCGTGAAACTCACCGAGTCAAAGCGTTTCGCCGTTTGCGGAAGAAGTGTGATGTCGAACAAGTAGCAGAAGCATACACGCTCAAGAGGGATCACCTGAAATTCAAAGGCAACTGAATTTCGGCAACCGGGGCATCGAAGTTAGAATGCCACAAAACTCACCGAGTCAAAGCGTTTCGGTGTTTGCAGAAGGAAGTGTGATGTAGAACAAGTAGCAGAATAATACATGCTCAAGAGGGATCACCCGAAATTCAAAGGCAACTGAATTTCGGCAACCGGGGCATCGAAGTCGGAATGCCACGAAACTCACCGAGTCAAAGCGTTCGGCCATTTGCGGAAGAAGTCTGATGTAGAACAAGTAGCAGAAGCATACATGCTCAAGAGGGATCACCCGAAATTCAAAGGCAACTGAATTTCGGCTACCGGGGCATCGAAGGCGTAATGCCGCGAAACTCACCGAGTCAAAGCGTTTCGACGTTTGCGGAAGGAAGTGTGATATAGAACAAGTAGCAGAAGCATACATGCTCAAGACGGATCACCCGAAATTCAAAGGCAACTAAATTTCGGCAACCGGGGCGTCGAAATCGGAATGCCGCGAAACTCACCGGGTCAAAGCGTTTCGCCGTTTGCGGAAGGAAGTGTGATGTAGAACAAGTAGCAGAATTATACATGCTCAAGAGGGATCACCCGAAATTCAAATGCAACTGAATTTCGGCAACCGGGGCATCGAAGTAGGAATGTCGCGACACTCACCGAGTCAAAGCGTTTCGTTCTTTGCGAAAGGAAGTGTGATGTAGAACAAGTAGCAGAAGCATACATTTTCAAGAGGGATCACCCGAAATTCAAAGGCAACTGAATTTCGGCAACAAGGGCATCGAAGTCGGAATGCCGCGAAACTCACCGAGTGAAAGCGTTTCGCTTTTTGGGGAAGGAAGTGTGATGTAGAACAAGTAGCAGAAGCATACATGCTCAAGAGGGATCACCCGAAATTCAAAGGCAACAGAATTTCGGCAACCGGGGCATCGAAGTCGGAATGCCGCGAAACTCACCGAGTCAAAGCGTTTCGCCGTTTGCGGAAGGAAGTGTGATGTAGAACATGTAGCAGAAGCATACAAGCTCAAGAGGGATCACCCGAAATTCAAAGGCAACAGAATTTCGGCAACCGGGGCATCGAAGTCGGAATGCCGCGAAACTCACCGGGTCAAAGCGTTTCGCCGTTTGCGGAAGGAAGTGTGATGTAGAACAAGTAGCAGAATTATACATGCTCAAGAGGGATCACCCGAAATTCAAATGCAACTGAATTTCGGCAACCGGGGCATCGAAGTAGGAATGTCGCGACACTCACCGAGTCAAAGCGTTTCGTTCTTTGCGAAAGGAAGTGTGATGTAGAACAAGTAGCAGAAGCATACATTTTCAAGAGGGATCACCCGAAATTCAAAGGCAACTGAATTTCGGCAACAAGGGCATCGAAGTCGGAATGCCGCGAAACTCACCGAGTGAAAGCGTTTCGCTTTTTGGGGAAGGAAGTGTGATGTAGAACAAGTAGCAGAAGCATACATGCTCAAGAGGGATCACCCGAAATTCAAAGGCAACAGAATTTCGGCAACCGGGGCATCGAAGTCGGAATGCCGCGAAACTCACCGAGTCAAAGCGTTTCGCCGTTTGCGGAAGGAAGTGTGATGTAGAACATGTAGCAGAAGCATACAAGCTCAAGAGGGATCACCCGAAATTCAAAGGCAACTGAATTTCGGCAAGCGGGGCATCGAAGTCGGAAGGCCGCGAAACTCACCGAGTCAAAGCGTTTCGCCGTTTGCGGAAGGAAGTGTGATGTAGAACAAGTAGCAGAAGCATACAAGCTCAAGAGGGATCACCCGAAATTCAAAGGCAACTGAATTTCGGCAAGCGGGGCATCGAAGTCGGAATGCCACGAAACTCACCGAGTCAAAGCGTTTCGCCGTTTGCGGAAGGAAGTGTGATGTAGAACAAGTAGCAGAAGTATACATGCTCAAGAGGGATCACCCGAAATTTAAAGGCAACTAAATTTCGGCAACCGGGGCGTCGAAATCGGAATGCCACGAAACTCACCGGGTCAAAGCGTTTCGCCGTTTGCGGAAGGAAGTGTGATGTAGAACAAGTAGCAGAATTATACATGCTCAAGAGGGATCACCCGAAATTCAAAGGCAACTGAATTTCGGCAACCGGGGCATCGAAGTAGGAATGTCGCGAAACTCACCGAATCAAAGCGTTTCGTTCTTTGTGAAAGGAAGTGTGATGTAGAACAAGTACCAGAAGCATACATGCTCAAGAGGGATCACCCGAAATTCAAAGGCAACAGAATTTCGGCAACCGGGGCATCGAAGTCGGAATGCCGCGAAACTCACCGAGTCAAAGCGTTTCGCCGTTTGCGGAAGGAAGTGTGATGTAGAACAAGTAGCAGAAGCATACATGCTCAAGAGGGATCACCCGAAATTCAAAGGCAACTGAATTTCAGCAACAGGGGCATCGAAGTCGGAATGCCGCGAAACTAACCGACTCAAAGCGTTTTGTTGTTTGCGAAAGGAAGTGTGATGTAGAACAATTAGCAGAAGCATACATGCTCAAGAGGGATCCCCCGAAATTCAAAGGAAACTGAATTTCAGCAAACGGGGCATCAAAGTCGGAATGCCGCGAAACTCACCGAATCAAAGCGTTTCGCCGTTTGCGGAAGGAAGTGTGATGTAGAACAAGTAGCAGAAGCATACATGCTCAAGAGGGATCATCCAAAATTCAAAGGCAACTGAATATCGGCAACCGGGCCATCGAAGTCGGAATGCCGCGAAACTCATCGAGTCAAAGCTTTTCGCCGTTTGCGGAAGGAAGTGTGATGTTGAACAAGTAGCAGAAGCATACATGCTCAAGAGGGATCACCCGAAAATCAAAGGCAACTTAATTTCGGCAACCGGGGCATCGAAGTCGGAATGTCACGAAACTCACCGAGTCAAAGCGTTTCGTTCTTTGCGAAAAGAAGTGTGATGTAGAACAAGTAGCAGAAGCATACATTTTCAAGAGGGATCACCCGAAATTCAAAGGCAACTGAATTTCGGCAACAAGGGCATCGAAGTCGGAATGCCGCGAAACTCACCGAGTGAAAGCGTTGCGCTTTTTGGGGAAGGAAGTGTGATGTAGAACAAGTAGCAGAAGCATACATGCTCAAGAGGGATCACCCAAAATTCAAAGGCAGTTGAATTTCGGCAACCGGGGCATCAAAGTCGGAATGCCGCGAAACTCACCGAGTCAAAGCGTTTCGCCGTTTGCAGAAGGAAGTGTGATGTAGAACAAGTAGCAGAAGCATACATGCTCAAGAGGGATCACCCGAAATTCAAAGGCAACTGAATTTGGCAAGCGGGGCATCGAAGTCGGAATGCCGCGAAACTCACCGCGTCAAAGCGTTTCGCCGTTTGCGGAAGGAAGTCTGATGTAGAACAAGTAGCAGAAGCATACATGCTCAAGAGGGATCACCCGAAATTCAAAGGCAACAGAATTTCGGCAACCGGGGCTTCGAAGTCGGAATGCCGCGAAACTCACCGAGTCAAAGCGTTTCGCCGTTTGCGGAAGGAAGTGTGATGTAGAACAAGTAGCAGAAGCATACATGCTCAAGAGGGATCACCCGAAATTCAAAGGCAACTGAATTTCGGCAATCGGGGCATCGAAGTCGGAATACCAGGAAACTCACCGAGTCAAAGCGTTTCGCCGTTTGCGGAAGGAAGTGTGATGTAGAACAAGTAGCAGAAGCATACATGCTCAAGAGGGATCACCCGAAATTCAAAGGCAACTGAATTTTGGCAAGCGGGGCATCGAAGTCGGAATGCCGTGAAACTCACCTAGTCAAAGCTTTTCGCCTTTTGCGGAAGGAAGTGTGATGTTGAACAAGTAGCCGAAGCATACATGTTCAAGAGGGATCACCCGAAATTCAAAGGCAACTGAATTTCGGCAATCGGGGCATCGAAGTCGGAATACCAGGAAACTCACCGAGTCAAAGCGTTTCGCCGTTTGCAGAAGGAAGTGTGATGTAGAACAAGTAGCAGAAGCATACATGCTCAAGAGGGATCACCCGAAATTCAAAGGCAACTGAATTTGGCAAGCGGGGCATCGAAGTCGGAATGCCGCGAAACTCACCGCGTCAAAGCGTTTCGCCGTTTGCGGAAGGAAGTCTGATGTAGAACAAGTAGCAGAAGCATACATGCTCAAGAGGGATCACCCGAAATTCAAAGGCAACAGAATTTCGGCAACCGGGGCTTCGAAGTCGGAATGCCGCGAAACTCACCGAGTCAAAGCGTTTCGCCGTTTGCGGAAGGAAGTGTGATGTAGAACAAGTAGCAGAAGCATACATGCTCAAGAGGGATCACCCGAAATTCAAAGGCAACTGAATTTCGGCAAGCGGGGCATCGAAGTCGGAATGCCGGGAAACTCACCGAGTCAAAGCGTTTCGCCGTTTGCGGAAGAAGTGTGATGTCGAACAAGTAGCAGAAGCATACATGCTCAAGAGGGATCACCCGAAATTCAAAGGCAACTGAATTTCGGCAACCGGGGCATCGAAGTCGGAATGTCGCGAAACTCACCGAGTCAAAGCGTTTTATTCTTTGCGAAAGGAAGTGTGCTGTAGAACAAGTAGCAGAAGCATACATTTTCAAGAGGGATCACCCGAAATTCGAAGGCAACTGAATTTCGGCAACAAGGGCATCGAAGTCGGAATGCCGCGAAACTCACCGAGTGAAAGCGTTTCGCTTTTTGGGGAAGGAATTGTGATGTAGAACAAGTAGCTGAAGCATACATGCTCAAGAGGGATCACCCGAAATTCAAAGGCAACAAAATTTCGGCAACCGGGGCATCGAAGTCGGAATGCCGCGAAACTCACCGAGTCAAAGCGTTTCGCCGTTTGCGGAAGGAAGTGTGATGTTGAACAAGTAGCAAAAGCATACATGTTCAAGAGGGATCACCCGAAATTCAAAGGCAATTAAATTTCGGCAACCGGGGCGTCGAAATCGGAATGCCACGAAACTCACCGGGTCAAAGCGTTTCACCGTTTGCGGAAGGAAGTGTGATGTAGAACAAGTAGCAGAAGCATACATGCTCAAGAGGGATCACCCGAAATTCAAAGGCAACTGAATTTCGGCAACCGGGGCATCGAAGTCGGAATGTCGCGAAACTCACCGAGTCAAAGCGTTTCGTTCTTTGCGAAAGGAAGTGTGATGTAGAACAAGTAGCAGAAGCATACATTTTCAAGAGGGATCACCCGAAATTCAAAGGCAACTGAATTTCGGCAACCGGGGCATCGAAGTCGGAATGCCGCGAAACTCACCGAGTCAAAGCGTTGCGCTTTTTGGGGAAGGAAGTGTGATGTAGAACAAGTAGCAGAAGCATACATGCTCAAGAAGGATCACCCGAAATTCAAAGGCAACAGAATTTCGGCAACCGGGGCATCGAAGTCGGAATGCCGCGAAACTCACCGAGTCAAAGCGTTTCGCCGTTTGCGGAAGGAAGTGTGATGTAGAACAAGTAGCAGAAGCATACATGCTCAAGAGGGATCACCCGAAATTCAAAGGCAACTGAATTTCGGCAACCGGGGCATCGAAGTCGGAATGCCGCGAAACTCACCGAGTCAAAGCGTTTCGCCGTTTGCGGAAGGAAGTGTGATGTAGAACAAGTAGCAGAAGCATACATGCTCAAGAGGGATCACCCGAAATTCAAAGGCAACTGAATTTCGGCAACCGGGGCATCGAAGACGGAATGCCGCGAAACTCACCGAGTCAAAGCTTTTCGCCTTTTGCGGAAGGAAGTGTGATGTAGAACAAGTAGCAGAAGCATACATGCTCAAGAGGGATCACCCGAAATTCAAAGGCAACTGAATTTCGGCAACCGGGCATCGAAGTCGGAATGCCGCGAAACTCACCGAGTCAAAGCGTTTCGCCATTTGCGGAAGAAGTGTGATGTCGAACAAGTAACAGAAGCATACATGCTCAAGAGGGATCACCCGAAATTCAAAGGCAACTGAATTTCGGCAACCGGGGCTTCGAAGTCCGAATGCCACAAAACTCACCGAGTCAAAGCGTTTCGGTGTTTGCAGAAGGAAGTGTGATGTAGAACAAGTAGCAGAAGCATACATGCTCAAGAGGGATCACCCGAAATTCAAAGGCAACTGAATTTCGGCAACCGGGGCATCGAAGTCGGAATGCCGCGAAACTCACCGAGTCAAAGCGTTTCGTTCTTTGCGGAAGGAAGTGTGATGTAGAACAAGTAGCAGAAGCATACATGCTCAAGAGGGATCACCCGAAATTCAAAGGCAACTGAATTTCGGCAACCGGGACATCGAAGTCGGAATGCCGCGAAACTCACCGAGTGAAAGCGTTTCGCTTTTTGGGGAAGGAAGTGTGATGTAGAACAAGTAGCAGAAGCATACATGCTCAAGAGGGATCACCCGAAATTCAAAGGCAACTGAATTTCGGCAACGGGGCATCGAAGTCGGAATGCCGCGAAACTCACCGAGTCAAAGCGTTTCGCCGTTTGCGGAAGGAAGTGTGATGTAGAACAAGTAGCAGAAGCATACATGCTCAAGAGGGATCACCCGAAATTCAAAGGCAACTAAATTTCGGCAACCGGGGCATCGAAGTCGGAATGCCGCGAAACTCACCGAGTCAAAGCGTTTCGCCGTTTGCGGAAGGAAGTGTGATGTAGAACAAGTAGCAGAAGCATACATGCTCAAGAGGGATCACCCGAAATTCAAAGGCAACTGAATTTCGGCAACCGGGGCATCGAAGTCGGAATGCCGCGAAACTCACCGAGTCGAAGCGTTTCGTTCTTTTCGAAAGGAAGTGTGATGTAGAACAAGTAGCAGAAGCATACATGCTCAAGAGGGATCACCCGAAATTCAAAGGCAACTGAATTTCGGCAACAGGGGCATCGAAGTCGGAATGCCGCGAAACTCACCGAGTGAAAGCGTTTCGCTTTTTGGGGAAGGAAGTGTGATGTAGAACAAGTAGCAGAAGCATACATGCTCAAGAGGGATCACCCGAAATTCAAAGGCAACTGAATTTCGGCAACCGGGGCATCGAAGTCGGAATGCCGCGAAACTCACCGAGTCAAAGCGTTTCGCCGTTTGCGGAAGGAAGTGTGATGTAGAACAAGTAGCAGAAGCATACATGCTCAAGAGGGATCACCCGAAATTCAAAGGCAACTGAATTTCGGCAACCGGGGCATCGAAGTTGGAATGCCGCGAAACTCACCGTGTGAAAGCGTTTTGTTGTTTGCGGAAGGAAGTGTGACGTAGAACAATTAGCAGAAGCATACATGCTCAAGAGGGCTCACCCGAAATTCAAAGGCAACTGAATTTCACCAACCGGGGCATCGAATTTGGAATGCCGCGAAACTCACCGAGTCAAAGCGTTTCGCCGTTTGCGGAAGGAAGTGTGATGTAGAACAAGTAGCAGAAGCATACATGCTCAAGAGGGATCACCCGAAATTCAAAGGCAACTGAATTTCGGCAACCGGGCCATCGAAGTCGGAATGCCGCGAAACTCATCGAGTCAAAGCGTTTCGCCGTTTGCGGAAGGAAGTGTGATGTAGAACAAGTAGCAGAAGCATACATGCTCAAGAGGGATCACCCGAAAATCAAAGGCAACTGAATTTCGGCAACCGGGGCATCGAAGTCGGAATGCCGCGAAACTCACCGAGTCAAAGCGTTTCGTTCTTTGCGAAAGAAGTGTGATGTAGAACAAGTAGCAGAAGCATACATGTCAAGAGGGATCACCCGAAATTCAAAGGCAACTGAATTTCGGCAACAAGGGCATCGAAGTCGGAATGCCGCGAAACTCACCGAGTGAAAGCGTTGCGCTTTTTGGGAAGGAAGTGTGATGTAGAACAAGTAGCAGAAGCATACATGCTCAAGAGGGATCACCCAAAATTCAAAGGCAACTGAATTTCGGCAACCGGGGCATCGAAGTCGGAATGCCGCGAAACTCACCGAGTCAAAGCGTTTCGCCGTTTGCAGAAGGAAGTGTGATGTAGAACAAGTAGCAGAAGCATACATGCTCAAGAGGGATCACCCGAAATTCAAAGGCAACTGAATTTGGCAAGCGGGCATCGAAGTCGGAATGCCGCGAAACTCACCGAGTCAAAGCGTTTCGCCGTTTGCGGAAGGAAGTCTGATGTAGAACAAGTAGCAGAAGCATACATGCTCAAGAGGGATCACCCGAAATTCAAAGGCAACAGAATTTCGGCAACCGGGGCATCGAAGTCGGAATGCCGCGAAACTCACCGAGTCAAAGCGTTTCGCCGTTTGCGGAAGGAAGTGTGATGTAGAACAAGTAGCAGAAGCATACATGCTCAAGAGGGATCACCCGAAATTCAAAGGCAACTGAATTTTGGCAAGCGGGGCATCGAAGTCGGAATGCCGTGAAACTCACCGAGTCAAAGCTTTTCGCCGTTTGCGGAAGGAAGTGTGATGTTGAACAAGTAGCAGAAGCATACATGTTCTAGAGGGATCACCCGAAATTCAAAGGCAACTGAATTTCGGCAAGCGGGGCATCGAAGTCGGAATGCCGGGAAACTCACCGAGTCAAAGCGTTTCGCCGTTTGCGGAAGAAGTGTGATGTCGAACAAGTAGCAGAAGCATACATGCTCAAGAGGGATCACCCGAAATTCAAAGGCAACTGAATTTCGGCAACCGGGGCATCGAAGTCGGAATGTCGCGAAACTCACCGAGTCAAAGCGTTTCGTTCTTTGCGAAAGGAAGTGTGATGTAGAACAAGTAGCAGAAGCATACATTTTCAAGAGGGATCACCCGAAATTCAAAGGCAACTGAATTTCGGCAACAAGGGCATCGAAGTCGGAATGCCGCGAAACTCACCGAGTGAAAGCGTTTCGCTTTTTGGGGAAGGAAGTGTGATGTAGAACAAGTAGCAGAAGCATACATGCTCAAGAGGGATCACCCGAAATTCAAAGGCAACAGAATTTCGGCAACCGGGGCATCGAAGTCGGAATGCCGCGAAACTCACCGAGTCAAAGCGTTTCGCCGTTTGCGGAAGGAAGTGTGATGTAGAACAAGTAGCAGAAGCATACAGGCTCAAGAGGGATCACCCGAAATTCAAAGGCAACTGAATTTCAGCAAAAGGGGCATTGAAGTCGGAATGCCGCGAAACTCCCCAAGTCAAAGCATTTTGTTGTTTGCGAAAGGAAGTGTGATGTAGAACAAGTAGCAGAAGCATACATGCTCAAGAGGGATCACCCGAAATTCAACGGCAACTGAATTTCGGCAAACGGGGCATCAAAGTCGGAATGCCGCGAAACTCACCGAGTCAAAGCGTTTCGCCGTTTGCGGAAGAAAGCGTGATGTAGAACAAGTAGCAGAAGCATACATGCTCAAGAGGGATCACCCGAAATTCAAAGGCAACTGAATTTCGGCAAACGGGGCATCGAAGTCGGAATGCCGCGAAACTCATCGAGTCAAAGCGTTTCGCGTTTGCGGAAGGAAGTGTGATGTAGAACAAGTAGCAGAAGCATACATGCTCAAGAGGGATCACCCGAAATTCAAAGGCAACTTAATTTCGGCAACCGGGGCATCGAAGTCGGAATGTCACGAAACTCACCGAGTCAAAGCGTTCGTTCT
>CM055360.1:17580980-17602800 GCA_029228515.1 Populus alba x Populus x berolinensis | reverse complement strand
AATTCAAAGGACAACAAGAATATTCTGAGCAACCAGTGAATTCGAAAGTCGGAATGCCGCGAAAGCTCAATCGCGAAACAAATCGTTTACGCCCTTTTGCGTCAAGAGATGGAAGTGTGGTGTAGGAGACAATAGTAGCAGAGAGCATACATGCTCAAAGTAGGATCACCTGAAATTCCAAGGCAATTGAATTTCGGCAAGAACCAGGGAAATCGAGAGTCGGAATGCCGCGAACCTCATCGAGTCAAAGTGTTTACGCCCTTGCGACGCGAAGGAAGATGTGGTGTTGAACAACGGGTTGGCAGGAAGCATAAATGGTCAAAGGAGGGCATAACCGAAATTCAAAGAGGCATCTTAGATTTCGGCTACGCAGGAGCATCGACGTCGCATGCCGCGAAACTCAACCGAGTCAAAGCGTTTCGAGTTGTTTAAGGCAAGGGAAGTGAGATGATATAACAAGTAGCAGAAGAACATCCATGCTCAATGAGGGATCACACCAGAAATTCCCCCCAAAAGGCATACTTAATTTCGGCAACCGTGCGCATCGAAGTCTGACAATGCCGCGAAACTCACCGAGTCAAAGCGTTTCGCCATTTGCGGAAGGAAGTGTGATGTAGAACAAGTAGCAGAAGCATACATGCTCAAAAGGGATCACCCGAAATTCAAAGGCAACTGAATTTCGGCAACACGGGGCACCGAAGTCGGAATGCCGCGAAACTCACCGAGTCAAAGCGTTTCGCCTTTGCGGAAGAAGTGTGATGTAGAACAAGTAGCAGAAGCATACATGCTCAAGAGGGATCACCCGAAATTCAAAAGCAACTGAATTTCGGCAACCGGGGCATCGAAGTCGGAATGCCGCGAAACTCACCGAGTCAAAGCGTTTCGCTGTTTGCGGAAGGAAGTAGTGATGTAGAACAAGTAAGCAGAAGCATAAATGCTCAAAAGGGATCACCCGAAATTCAAAGGCAACAGAATTTCGGCAACCGGGGCATCGAAGTTGGAATGCCGCGAAACTCACTGATTCAAAGCGTTTGGCCATTTGCGGAAGAAGTGTGATGTAGAACAAGTAGCAGAAGCATACATGCTCAAGAGGGATCACCCGAAATTCAAAGGCAACTGAATTTCGGCAACCGGGGCATCGAAGTCGGAATGCCGCGAAACTCACCGAGTCAAAGCGTTTGTTGTTTGCGGAAGGAAGTGTGATGTAGAACAAGTAGCAGAAGCATACATGCTCAAGAGGGATCACCCGAAATTCAAAGGCAACTGAATTTCGGCAACCTGGGCATCGAAGTCGAATGCCGCGAAACTCACCGAGTCAAAGCGTTTCGCCGTTTGCGGAAGGAAGTTGATGTAGAACAAGTAGCAGAAGCATACATGCTCAAAGGGATCACCCGAAATTCAAAGGCAACTGAATTTCGGCAACCGGGGCATCGAAGTCGGAATGCCGCGAAACTCACCGAGTCAAAGCGTTTCGCCGTTTGCGGAAGAATGTGATGTAGAACAAGTAGCAGAAGCATACATGCTCAAGAGGGATCACCCGAAATTCAAAGGCAACTGAATTTCGGCAACCGGGCATCGAAGTCGGAATGCCGCGAAACTCACCGAGTCAAAGCGTTTCGCCATTTGCGGAAGGAAGTGTGATGTAGAACAAGTAGCAGAAGCATACATGCTCAAGAGGATCACCCGAAATTCAAAGGCAACTGAATTTCGGCAACCGGGGCATCGAAGTCGGAATGCCGCGAAACTCACCGAGTCAAAGCGTTTCGCTGTTTGCGGAAAGAAGTAAGATGTAGAACAAGTAGCAGAAGCATACATGCTCAAGAGGGATCACCCGAAATTCAAAGGCAACTGAATTTCGGCAACCGGGGCATCGAAGTCGGAATGCCGCGAAACTCACCGATCAAAGCGTTTCGCCGTTTGCGAAGAGAAGTGTGATGTAGAACAAGTAGCAGAAGCATACATGCTCAAGAGGGATCACCCGAAATTCAAAGCAACTGAATTTCGGCAACCGGGCATCGAAGTCGGAATGCCGCGAAACTCACCGAGTCAAAGCGTTTCGCTGTTTGCGGAAGGAAGTGTGATGTAGAACAAGTAGCAGAAGCATACATGCTCAAGAGGGATCACCCGAAATTCAAAGGCAACTGAATTTCGGCAACCGGGGCAATCGAAGTCGGAATGCCGCGAAACTCACCGAGTCAAAGCGTTTCGGCCGTTTGCGGAAGGAAGTGTGATGTAGAACAAGTAGCAGAAGCATACATGCTCAAGAGGGATCACCCGAAATTCAAAGGCAACTGAATTTTGGCAACCGGGGCATCGAAGTCGGAATGCCGCGAAACTCACCGAGTCAAAGCGTTTCGCCCTTTGCGGAAGGAAGTGTGATGGAGAACAAGTAGCAGAAGCATACATGCTCAAGAGGGATCACCCGAAATTCAAAGGCAACTGACTTTCGGCAACCGGGGCATCGAAGTCGGAATGCCTCAAAAGTCACCGAGTCAAAGCGTTTCGCCGTTTGCGAAAGAAAGTCTGATGTAGAACAAGTAGCAGAAGCATACATGCTCAAGAGGGATCACCCGAAATTCAAAGGCAACTAAATTTCGGCAACCGGGGCATCGAAGTCGGAATGCCCCGCGAAACTCACCGAGTCAAAGCGTTTCGCCGTTTGCGGAAAGAAGTGTGGTGTAGAACAAGTAGCAGAAGCATACATGCTCAAGAGGGATCACCCGAAATTCAAAGGCAATTGAATTTCAGAAAACCAGGGCATCGAAGTCGGAAGGCCGCGAAACTCAACGAGTCAAACCATTTCGCCGTTTGCGGAAGGAAGTGTGATGTAGAACAAGTAGAAGAAGCATACATGGTCACGAGGGATCACCCGAAATTCAAAGGCAACTGAATTGCGGCAACCAGGGCATCCACGTCGGAATGCCGCCAAACTCATCGAGTCAAAGCATTACGCCCTTTGCGGAAGGAAGTGTGATGTGGAACAAGTAGCAGAAGCATACATGCTCAAGAGGGATCACCCGAAATTCAAAGGCAACTGAATTTCGGCATCCGGGGCATCGAAGTCGGAATGTCGCGAAACTCACCGAGTCAAAGCGTTTCGTTGTTTGCGGAAGGAAGTGTGATGTAGAACAAGTAGCAGAAGCGTTCATGCTCAAGAGGGATCACCCGAAATTCAAAGGCAACTGAATTTCGGCAACCGGGGCATCGAAGTCGGAATGCATCGAAACTCACCGAGTCAAAGCGATTCGCGGTTTGCGGATGGAAGTGTGATGTAGAACAAGTAGCAGAAGCGTACATGCTCAAGAGGGATCACCCGAAATTCAAAGGCAACTGAATTTCAGCAACCGGGGCATCGAAGTCGGAATGCCGCGAAACTCACCGAGTCGAAGCGTTTCGCCGTTTGTGGAAAAAGTCTGATGTAGAACAAGTAGCAGAAGCATACATGCTCAAGAGGGATCACCCGAAATTCAAAGGCAACTGAATTTCGGCAACCGGGGCATCGAAGTCGGAATGCCGCGAAACTCACCGAGTCAAAGCGTTTCGGTGTTTGCGGAAGGAAGTGTGATGTAGAACAAGTAGCAGAAGCATACATGCTCAAGAGGGCTCACCCGAAATTCAAAGGCAACTGAATTTCGGCAACCGGGGCATCGAAGTCGGAATGCCGCGAAACTCACCGAGTCAAAAGCGTTTCGCCGTTTGCGGAAGGAAGTGTGATGTAGAACAAGTAGCAGAAGCATACATGCTCAAAGGGATCACCCGAAATTAAAGGCAACTGAATTTCGGCAACCGGGGCATCGAAGTCGGAATGCCGCGAAACTCACCGAGTCAAAGCGTTTCGCTGTTTGTGGAAGAAGTGTGATGTAGAACAAGTAGCTAGAAGTCATAACATGCGCAAGAGGGATCCACCCCCCGAAATGTCAAAGGCAACTGTAATTTCGGCAAACCGGGCATCGAAGATCGGAATGCCCGCGAAACTCACCGAGTCAAAAGCGTTTCCCCGTTTGCGCGAGGAGAAGTGTCTGTAGATCAAGTAGAAAAAGCATACATGCTCAAGAGGATCACCCGAAATGTCAAAGGGCAAACTGAATTTCGACAACAGGGGCATCGAAGAACGGAATGCCGCGAAACTCAATCAAATCCGAGTCAAAGCGTTTCACCGTTTGCGGAAGAAAGTATGATGCAAAACCAAGTAGCCAGAAGCATACATGCTGCAAGAGGGATCACCCGAAATTCAAAGGCAACTGAATTCTCGGCAAAAAAAACCGGGGCATCGAAGTCGGAATGCCGCGAAACCTCACACCAGAGTCAAAGCGTTTTCGCATTCGTTTGCGAAAACAAGTATGATGTAGAAGCAAGTAGCAAGAAGCATAACATGCTCAAGAGGATCACCCGAAATGTAAAAGGCAACTAGAATTTTCAGCAAAACCGGGGCATCGAAGTCGGAATGCCGCGAAGACTCAATCCGAGTCGAAAGCGTTTCACCGTTTGCGTAAGGAAGTGTGATGTAGAACAAGTAGCCAGAAGCATACATGCTCTAGAGGGATCACCCAAAATTCAAAGACAACTGAATTTCGGCAACCGGTGGCATCGATGTCGGAATGCCGCGAAACTCACCTAGTCGAAATGCGTTTCGCCGTTTGCGGAAGAAAGTGTGGTGTAAACAAGTAGCATAAGCATACATGCTCAAGAGGGGATCAACCCAAAATTCCCAAAGGCAACTGAATTTCGGCAACACCGGGGCATCCAAGTCGGAATGCCGCGAAAACTCACTCCCGAATCAAAGCGTTTTCGCCGTTTGCGGAATGAAAGTGTGATGTAGAACAAGTAGCAGAAGCATACATGCTCCAATGAGGGATCCACCCGAAATTCCAAGGCAACTGAATTTTCGGCTACCGGTGGCATTCGAAGTCGGAATGCCGAAAACTCACCGAGTCAAAGCGATTTCCCGCCGTTTGCGGAAGAAAGACTGATGTAGAACAAGTAGCAGAAGCATACATAGCTCAAGAGGGAAATCACCCGAAATATCAAAGGCAACTGAATTATCGGCAACCGGGGCATCGATAGTCGGAATGCCTCGAAACTCCATCCGAGTCAAAATAAGCGTTTTCGCCGTTTGCGAAGAAGTGTGATGTAGAACAAGTAGCCAGAAGCATACATGCTCAAGAGGGATCACCCGAAATTCACAAGGCAACTGAATTTCGGCAACCGGGCATCGAAGTTCTAATGCCGCGAAACTCACCTGAGTCAAAGCGATTAAAGCACGTTGGCGGAAGGAAGGTGTGATGTAGAACAAGTAGCAGAAGCATACATGCTCAAGAGGGATCACCCAAAATTCAAAGGCAACCTGAATTTCGGCAACTGTGGCACATCGAAGTCGAATGGCCGCGAAACTCCACACAACGAGTCAAAGCCGTTTCCCGCCGTTTGCGCAAGGAAGTGTGATGTAGAACAAGTAGCAGAAGCATACATGCTCAAGAGGGATCACCCGAAATTCAAAAGGCAACTGAATTTCGGCAACCGCGTGCATCGAAGTCGGAATGCCGCGAAACTCATCCAGTCAAAGCGTTATGCCCTTTGCGGAAGGAAGTGTGATCGTAGAACAAATAGAAGAAGCATACATGCTCAAGAGGAATCACCCAAAGTTCAAAGGCAACTGAATTTCGACAACCGTGGCATCGAAGTACGTAATGACCCGCGAAACTCATCCCAGTCAAAGCGTGACCCCGCTTACGCAAGGAAATGTGATGTATAACAAGTAGCCGAAGCATACATGCTCAAGAGGGAACACCCGACAATTCAAAGGCAACTGAATTTCGGCAACCGGGGCATCGAAGTCGGAATGCCGCGAAACTCACCGAGTCAAAGCGTTTCGCCGTTTGCGGAAGAAGTGTGATGTAGAACAAGTAGCAGAAGCATACATGCTCAAGAGGGATCACCCGAAATTCAAAGGCAACTGAATTTCGGCAACCGGGCATCGAAGTCGGAATGCCGCGAAACTCACCGAGTCAAAGCGTTTCGCCGTTTGCGGAAGAAGTGTGATGTAGAACAAGTAGCAGAAGCATACATGCTCAAGAGGGATCACCCGAAATTCAAAGGCAACTGAATTTCGGCAACCGGGCATCGAAGTCGGAATGCCGCGAAACTCACCGAGTCAAAGCGTTTCGCCGTTTGCGGAAGGAAGTGTGATGTAGAACAAGTAGCAGAAGCATACATGCTCAAGAGGGATCACCCGAAATTCAAAGGCAACTGAATTTCGGCAACCGGGGCATCGAAGTCGGAATGCCGCGAAACTCACCGAGTCAAAGCGTTTCGCCGTTTGCGGAAGGAAGTGTGATGTAGAACAAGTAGCAGAAGCATACATGCTCAAGAGGGATCACCCGAAATTCAAAGGCAACTGAATTTCGGCAACCGGGGCATCGAAGTCGGAATGCCGCGAAACTCACCGAGTCAAAGCGTTTCGCCGTTTGCGGAAGAAGTGTGATGTAGAACAAGTAGCAGAAGCATACATGCTCAAGAGGGATCACCCGAAATTCAAAGGCAACTGAATTTCGGCAACCGGGGCATCGAAGTCGGAATGCCGCGAAACTCACCGAGTCAAAGCGTTTCGCCGTTTGCGGAAGAAGTGTGATGTAGAACAAGTAGCAGAAGCATACATGCTCAAGAGGGATCACCCGAAATTCAAAGGCAACTGAATTTCGGCAACCGGGGCATCGAAGTCGGAATGCCGCGAAACTCACCGAGTCAAAGCGTTTCGCCGTTTGCGGAAGGAAGTGTGATGTAGAACAAGTAGCAGAAGCATACATGCTCAAGAGGGATCACCCGAAATTCAAAGGCAACTGAATTTCGGCAACCGGGGCATCGAAGTCGGAATGCCGCGAAACTCACCGAGTCAAAGCGTTTCGCCTTTGCGGAAGGAAGTGTGATGTAGAACAAGTAGCAGAAGCATACATGCTCAAGAGGGATCACCCGAAATTCAAAGGCAACTGAATTTCGGCAACCGGGGCATCGAAGTCGGAATGCCGCGAAACTCACCGAGTCAAAGCGTTTCGCCGTTTGCGGAAGAAGTGTGATGTAGAACAAGTAGCAGAAGCATACATGCTCAAGAGGGATCACCCGAAATTCAAAGGCAACTGAATTTCGGCAACCGGGGCATCGAAGTCGGAATGCCGCGAAACTCACCGAGTCAAAGCGTTTCGCCGTTTGCGGAAGGAAGTGTGATGTAGAACAAGTAGCAGAAGCATACATGCTCAAGAGGGATCACCCGAAATTCAAAGGCAACTGAATTTCGGCAACCGGGGCATCGAAGTCGGAATGCCGCGAAACTCACCGAGTCAAAGCGTTTCGCCGTTTGCGGAAGGAAGTGTGATGTAGAACAAGTAGCAGAAGCATACATGCTCAAGAGGGATCACCCGAAATTCAAAGGCAACTGAATTTCGGCAACCGGGGCATCGAAGTCGGAATGCCGCGAAACTCACCGAGTCAAAGCGTTTCGCCGTTTGCGGAAGGAAGTGTGATGTAGAACAAGTAGCAGAAGCATACATGCTCAAGAGGGATCACCCGAAATTCAAAGGCAACTGAATTTCGGCAACCGGGGCATCGAAGTCGGAATGCCGCGAAACTCACCGAGTCAAAGCGTTTCGCCGTTTGCGGAAGGAAGTGTGATGTAGAACAAGTAGCAGAAGCATACATGCTCAAGAGGGATCACCCGAAATTCAAAGGCAACTGAATTTCGGCAACCGGGCATCGAAGTCGGAATGCCGCGAAACTCACCGAGTCAAAGCGTTTCGCCGTTTGCGGAAGGAAGTGTGATGTAGAACAAGTAGCAGAAGCATACATGCTCAAGAGGGATCACCCGAAATTCAAAGGCAACTGAATTTCGGCAACCGGGGCATCGAAGTCGGAATGCCGCGAAACTCACCGAGTCAAAGCGTTTCGCCGTTTGCGGAAGGAAGTGTGATGTAGAACAAGTAGCAGAAGCATACATGCTCAAGAGGGATCACCCGAAATTCAAAGGCAACTGAATTTCGGCAACCGGGGCATCGAAGTCGGAATGCCGCGAAACTCACCGAGTCAAAGCGTTTCGCCGTTTGCGGAAGGAAGTGTGATGTAGAACAAGTAGCAGAAGCATACATGCTCAAGAGGGATCACCCGAAATTCAAAGGCAACTGAATTTCGGCAACCGGGGCATCGAAGTCGGAATGCCGCGAAACTCACCGAGTCAAAGCGTTTCGCCGTTTGCGGAAGGAAGTGTGATGTAGAACAAGTAGCAGAAGCATACATGCTCAAGAGGGATCACCCGAAATTCAAAGGCAACTGAATTTCGGCAACCGGGGCATCGAAGTCGGAATGCCGCGAAACTCACCGAGTCAAAGCGTTTCGCCGTTTGCGGAAGAAGTGTGATGTAGAACAAGTAGCAGAAGCATACATGCTCAAGAGGGATCACCCGAAATTCAAAGGCAACTGAATTTCGGCAACCGGGGCATCGAAGTCGGAATGCCGCGAAACTCACCGAGTCAAAGCGTTTCGCCGTTTGCGGAAGAAGTGTGATGTAGAACAAGTAGCAGAAGCATACATGCTCAAGAGGGATCACCCGAAATTCAAAGGCAACTGAATTTCGGCAACCGGGGCATCGAAGTCGGAATGCCGCGAAACTCACCGAGTCAAAGCGTTTCGCCGTTTGCGGAAGGAAGTGTGATGTAGAACAAGTAGCAGAAGCATACATGCTCAAGAGGGATCACCCGAAATTCAAAGGCAACTGAATTTCGGCAACCGGGGCATCGAAGTCGGAATGCCGCGAAACTCACCGAGTCAAAGCGTTTCGCCGTTTGCGGAAGGAAGTGTGATGTAGAACAAGTAGCAGAAGCATACATGCTCAAGAGGGATCACCCGAAATTCAAAGGCAACTGAATTTCGGCAACCGGGGCATCGAAGTCGGAATGCCGCGAAACTCACCGAGTCAAAGCGTTTCGCCGTTTGCGGAAGAAGTCTGATGTAGAACAAGTAGCAGAAGCATACATGCTCAAGAGGGATCACCCGAAATTCAAAGGCAACTGAATTTCGGCAACCGGGGCATCGAAGTCGGAATGCCGCGAAACTCACCGAGTCAAAGCGTTTCGCCGTTTGCGGAAGGAAGTGTGATGTAGAACAAGTAGCAGAAGCATACATGCTCAAGAGGGATCACCCGAAATTCAAAGGCAACTGAATTTCGGCAACCGGGGCATCGAAGTCGGAATGCCGCGAAACTCACCGAGTCAAAGCGTTTCGCCGTTTGCGGAAGGAAGTGTGATGTAGAACAAGTAGCAGAAGCATACATGCTCAAGAGGGATCACCCGAAATTCAAAGGCAACTGAATTTCGGCAACCGGGGCATCGAAGTCGGAATGCCGCGAAACTCACCGAGTCAAAGCGTTTCGCCGTTTGCGGAAGAAGTGTGATGTAGAACAAGTAGCAGAAGCATACATGCTCAAGAGGGATCACCCGAAATTCAAAGGCAACTGAATTTCGGCAACCGGGGCATCGAAGTCGGAATGCCGCGAAACTCACCGAGTCAAAGCGTTTCGCCGTTTGCGGAAGGAAGTGTGATGTAGAACAAGTAGCAGAAGCATACATGCTCAAGAGGGATCACCCGAAATTCAAAGGCAACTGAATTTCGGCAACCGGGGCATCGAAGTCGGAATGCCGCGAAACTCACCGAGTCAAAGCGTTTCGCCGTTTGCGGAAGGAAGTGTGATGTAGAACAAGTAGCAGAAGCATACATGCTCAAGAGGGATCACCCGAAATTCAAAGGCAACTGAATTTCGGCAACCGGGGCATCGAAGTCGGAATGCCGCGAAACTCACCGAGTCAAAGCGTTTCGCCGTTTGCGGAAGGAAGTGTGATGTAGAACAAGTAGCAGAAGCATACATGCTCAAGAGGGATCACCCGAAATTCAAAGGCAACTGAATTTCGGCAACCGGGGCATCGAAGTCGGAATGCCGCGAAACTCACCGAGTCAAAGCGTTTCGCCGTTTGCGGAAGGAAGTGTGATGTAGAACAAGTAGCAGAAGCATACATGCTCAAGAGGGATCACCCGAAATTCAAAGGCAACTGAATTTCGGCAACCGGGGCATCGAAGTCGGAATGCCGCGAAACTCACCGAGTCAAAGCGTTTCGCCGTTTGCGGAAGGAAGTGTGATGTAGAACAAGTAGCAGAAGCATACATGCTCAAGAGGGATCACCCGAAATTCAAAGGCAACTGAATTTCGGCAACCGGGGCATCGAAGTCGGAATGCCGCGAAACTCACCGAGTCAAAGCGTTTCGCCGTTTGCGGAAGGAAGTGTGATGTAGAACAAGTAGCAGAAGCATACATGCTCAAGAGGGATCACCCGAAATTCAAAGGCAACTGAATTTCGGCAACCGGGGCATCGAAGTCGGAATGCCGCGAAACTCACCGAGTCAAAGCGTTTCGCCGTTTGCGGAAGGAAGTGTGATGTAGAACAAGTAGCAGAAGCATACATGCTCAAGAGGGATCACCCGAAATTCAAAGGCAACTGAATTTCGGCAACCGGGGCATCGAAGTCGGAATGCCGCGAAACTCACCGAGTCAAAGCGTTTCGCCGTTTGCGGAAGGAAGTGTGATGTAGAACAAGTAGCAGAAGCATACATGCTCAAGAGGGATCACCCGAAATTCAAAGGCAACTGAATTTCGGCAACCGGGCATCGAAGTCGGAATGCCGCGAAACTCACCGAGTCAAAGCGTTTCGCCGTTTGCGGAAGGAAGTGTGATGTAGAACAAGTAGCAGAAGCATACATGCTCAAGAGGGATCACCCGAAATTCAAAGGCAACTGAATTTCGGCAACCGGGGCATCGAAGTCGGAATGCCGCGAAACTCACCGAGTCAAAGCGTTTCGCCTTTGCGGAAGGAAGTGTGATGTAGAACAAGTAGCAGAAGCATACATGCTCAAGAGGGATCACCCGAAATTCAAAGGCAACTGAATTTCGGCAACCGGGGCATCGAAGTCGGAATGCCGCGAAACTCACCGAGTCAAAGCGTTTCGCCGTTTGCGGAAGGAAGTGTGATGTAGAACAAGTAGCAGAAGCATACATGCTCAAGAGGGATCACCCGAAATTCAAAGGCAACTGAATTTCGGCAACCGGGGCATCGAAGTCGGAATGCCGCGAAACTCACCGAGTCAAAGCGTTTCGCCGTTTGCGGAAGGAAGTGTGATGTAGAACAAGTAGCAGAAGCATACATGCTCAAGAGGGATCACCCGAAATTCAAAGGCAACTGAATTTCGGCAACCGGGGCATCGAAGTCGGAATGCCGCGAAACTCACCGAGTCAAAGCGTTTCGCCGTTTGCGGAAGGAAGTGTGATGTAGAACAAGTAGCAGAAGCATACATGCTCAAGAGGGATCACCCGAAATTCAAAGGCAACTGAATTTCGGCAACCGGGGCATCGAAGTCGGAATGCCGCGAAACTCACCGAGTCAAAGCGTTTCGCCGTTTGCGGAAGGAAGTGTGATGTAGAACAAGTAGCAGAAGCATACATGCTCAAGAGGGATCACCCGAAATTCAAAGGCAACTGAATTTCGGCAACCGGGGCATCGAAGTCGGAATGCCGCGAAACTCACCGAGTCAAAGCGTTTCGCCGTTTGCGGAAGAAGTGTGATGTAGAACAAGTAGCAGAAGCATACATGCTCAAGAGGGATCACCCGAAATTCAAAGGCAACTGAATTTCGGCAACCGGGGCATCGAAGTCGGAATGCCGCGAAACTCACCGAGTCAAAGCGTTTCGCCGTTTGCGGAAGGAAGTGTGATGTAGAACAAGTAGCAGAAGCATACATGCTCAAGAGGGATCACCCGAAATTCAAAGGCAACTGAATTTCGGCAACCGGGGCATCGAAGTCGGAATGCCGCGAAACTCACCGAGTCAAAGCGTTTCGCCGTTTGCGGAAGGAAGTGTGATGTAGAACAAGTAGCAGAAGCATACATGCTCAAGAGGGATCACCCGAAATTCAAAGGCAACTGAATTTCGGCAACCGGGGCATCGAAGTCGGAATGCCGCGAAACTCACCGAGTCAAAGCGTTTCGCCGTTTGCGGAAGGAAGTGTGATGTAGAACAAGTAGCAGAAGCATACATGCTCAAGAGGGATCACCCGAAATTCAAAGGCAACTGAATTTCGGCAACCGGGGCATCGAAGTCGGAATGCCGCGAAACTCACCGAGTCAAAGCGTTTCGCCGTTTGCGGAAGGAAGTGTGATGTAGAACAAGTAGCAGAAGCATACATGCTCAAGAGGGATCACCCGAAATTCAAAGGCAACTGAATTTCGGCAACCGGGGCATCGAAGTCGGAATGCCGCGAAACTCACCGAGTCAAAGCGTTTCGCCGTTTGCGGAAGAAAGTGTGATGTAGAACAAGTAGCAGAAGCATACATGCTCAAGAGGGATCACCCGAAATTCAAAGGCAACTGAATTTCGGCAACCGGGGCATCGAAGTCGGAATGCCGCGAAACTCACCGAGTCAAAGCGTTTCGCCGTTTGCGGAAGAAGTCTGATGTAGAACAAGTAGCAGAAGCATACATGCTCAAGAGGGATCACCCGAAATTCAAAGGCAACTGAATTTCGGCAACCGGGGCATCGAAGTCGGAATGCCGCGAAACTCACCGAGTCAAAGCGTTTCGCCGTTTGCGGAAGAAGTGTGATGTAGAACAAGTAGCAGAAGCATACATGCTCAAGAGGGATCACCCGAAATTCAAAGGCAACTGAATTTCGGCAACCGGGGCATCGAAGTCGGAATGCCGCGAAACTCACCGAGTCAAAGCGTTTCGCCGTTTGCGGAAGAAGTGTGATGTAGAACAAGTAGCAGAAGCATACATGCTCAAGAGGGATCACCCGAAATTCAAAGGCAACTGAATTTCGGCAACCGGGGCATCGAAGTCGGAATGCCGCGAAACTCACCGAGTCAAAGCGTTTCGCCGTTTGCGGAAGGAAGTGTGATGTAGAACAAGTAGCAGAAGCATACATGCTCAAGAGGGATCACCCGAAATTCAAAGGCAACTGAATTTCGGCAACCGGGGCATCGAAGTCGGAATGCCGCGAAACTCACCGAGTCAAAGCGTTTCGCCGTTTGCGGAAGGAAGTGTGATGTAGAACAAGTAGCAGAAGCATACATGCTCAAGAGGGATCACCCGAAATTCAAAGGCAACTGAATTTCGGCAACCGGGGCATCGAAGTCGGAATGCCGCGAAACTCACCGAGTCAAAGCGTTTCGCCGTTTGCGGAAGAAGTGTGATGTAGAACAAGTAGCAGAAGCATACATGCTCAAGAGGGATCACCCGAAATTCAAAGGCAACTGAATTTCGGCAACCGGGGCATCGAAGTCGGAATGCCGCGAAACTCACCGAGTCAAAGCGTTTCGCCGTTTGCGGAAGAAGTGTGATGTAGAACAAGTAGCAGAAGCATACATGCTCAAGAGGGATCACCCGAAATTCAAAGGCAACTGAATTTCGGCAACCGGGGCATCGAAGTCGGAATGCCGCGAAACTCACCGAGTCAAAGCGTTTCGCCGTTTGCGGAAGGAAGTGTGATGTAGAACAAGTAGCAGAAGCATACATGCTCAAGAGGGATCACCCGAAATTCAAAGGCAACTGAATTTCGGCAACCGGGGCATCGAAGTCGGAATGCCGCGAAACTCACCGAGTCAAAGCGTTTCGCCGTTTGCGGAAGGAAGTCTGATGTAGAACAAGTAGCAGAAGCATACATGCTCAAGAGGGATCACCCGAAATTCAAAGGCAACTGAATTTCGGCAACCGGGGCATCGAAGTCGGAATGCCGCGAAACTCACCGAGTCAAAGCGTTTCGCCGTTTGCGGAAGGAAGTCTGATGTAGAACAAGTAGCAGAAGCATACATGCTCAAGAGGGATCACCCGAAATTCAAAGGCAACTGAATTTCGGCAACCGGGGCATCGAAGTCGGAATGCCGCGAAACTCACCGAGTCAAAGCGTTTCGCCGTTTGCGGAAGGAAGTGTGATGTAGAACAAGTAGCAGAAGCATACATGCTCAAGAGGGATCACCCGAAATTCAAAGGCAACTGAATTTCGGCAACCGGGGCATCGAAGTCGGAATGCCGCGAAACTCACCGAGTCAAAGCGTTTCGCCGTTTGCGGAAGAAGTGTGATGTAGAACAAGTAGCAGAAGCATACATGCTCAAGAGGGATCACCCGAAATTCAAAGGCAACTGAATTTCGGCAACCGGGCATCGAAGTCGGAATGCCGCGAAACTCACCGAGTCAAAGCGTTTCGCCGTTTGCGGAAGAAGTGTGATGTAGAACAAGTAGCAGAAGCATACATGCTCAAGAGGGATCACCCGAAATTCAAAGGCAACTGAATTTCGGCAACCGGGGCATCGAAGTCGGAATGCCGCGAAACTCACCGAGTCAAAGCGTTTCGCCGTTTGCGGAAGAAGTCTGATGTAGAACAAGTAGCAGAAGCATACATGCTCAAGAGGGATCACCCGAAATTCAAAGGCAACTGAATTTCGGCAACCGGGGCATCGAAGTCGGAATGCCGCGAAACTCACCGAGTCAAAGCGTTTCGCCGTTTGCGGAAGGAAGTGTGATGTAGAACAAGTAGCAGAAGCATACATGCTCAAGAGGGATCACCCGAAATTCAAAGGCAACTGAATTTCGGCAACCGGGGCATCGAAGTCGGAATGCCGCGAAACTCACCGAGTCAAAGCGTTTCGCCGTTTGCGGAAGGAAGTGTGATGTAGAACAAGTAGCAGAAGCATACATGCTCAAGAGGGATCACCCGAAATTCAAAGGCAACTGAATTTCGGCAACCGGGGCATCGAAGTCGGAATGCCGCGAAACTCACCGAGTCAAAGCGTTTCGCCGTTTGCGGAAGGAAGTGTGATGTAGAACAAGTAGCAGAAGCATACATGCTCAAGAGGGATCACCCGAAATTCAAAGGCAACTGAATTTCGGCAACCGGGGCATCGAAGTCGGAATGCCGCGAAACTCACCGAGTCAAAGCGTTTCGCCGTTTGCGGAAGGAAGTCTGATGTAGAACAAGTAGCAGAAGCATACATGCTCAAGAGGGATCACCCGAAATTCAAAGGCAACTGAATTTCGGCAACCGGGGCATCGAAGTCGGAATGCCGCGAAACTCACCGAGTCAAAGCGTTTCGCCGTTTGCGGAAGGAAGTGTGATGTAGAACAAGTAGCAGAAGCATACATGCTCAAGAGGGATCACCCGAAATTCAAAGGCAACTGAATTTCGGCAACCGGGGCATCGAAGTCGGAATGCCGCGAAACTCACCGAGTCAAAGCGTTTCGCCGTTTGCGGAAGAAGTCTGATGTAGAACAAGTAGCAGAAGCATACATGCTCAAGAGGGATCACCCGAAATTCAAAGGCAACTGAATTTCGGCAACCGGGGCATCGAAGTCGGAATGCCGCGAAACTCACCGAGTCAAAGCGTTTCGCCGTTTGCGGAAGAAGTGTGATGTAGAACAAGTAGCAGAAGCATACATGCTCAAGAGGGATCACCCGAAATTCAAAGGCAACTGAATTTCGGCAACCGGGGCATCGAAGTCGGAATGCCGCGAAACTCACCGAGTCAAAGCGTTTCGCCGTTTGCGGAAGGAAGTGTGATGTAGAACAAGTAGCAGAAGCATACATGCTCAAGAGGGATCACCCGAAATTCAAAGGCAACTGAATTTCGGCAACCGGGGCATCGAAGTCGGAATGCCGCGAAACTCACCGAGTCAAAGCGTTTCGCCGTTTGCGGAAGAAGTGTGATGTAGAACAAGTAGCAGAAGCATACATGCTCAAGAGGGATCACCCGAAATTCAAAGGCAACTGAATTTCGGCAACCGGGGCATCGAAGTCGGAATGCCGCGAAACTCACCGAGTCAAAGCGTTTCGCCGTTTGCGGAAGAAGTGTGATGTAGAACAAGTAGCAGAAGCATACATGCTCAAGAGGGATCACCCGAAATTCAAAGGCAACTGAATTTCGGCAACCGGGGCATCGAAGTCGGAATGCCGCGAAACTCACCGAGTCAAAGCGTTTCGCCGTTTGCGGAAGGAAGTGTGATGTAGAACAAGTAGCAGAAGCATACATGCTCAAGAGGGATCACCCGAAATTCAAAGGCAACTGAATTTCGGCAACCGGGGCATCGAAGTCGGAATGCCGCGAAACTCACCGAGTCAAAGCGTTTCGCCGTTTGCGGAAGAAGTCTGATGTAGAACAAGTAGCAGAAGCATACATGCTCAAGAGGGATCACCCGAAATTCAAAGGCAACTGAATTTCGGCAACCGGGGCATCGAAGTCGGAATGCCGCGAAACTCACCGAGTCAAAGCGTTTCGCCGTTTGCGGAAGGAAGTGTGATGTAGAACAAGTAGCAGAAGCATACATGCTCAAGAGGGATCACCCGAAATTCAAAGGCAACTGAATTTCGGCAACCGGGGCATCGAAGTCGGAATGCCGCGAAACTCACCGAGTCAAAGCGTTTCGCCGTTTGCGGAAGGAAGTGTGATGTAGAACAAGTAGCAGAAGCATACATGCTCAAGAGGGATCACCCGAAATTCAAAGGCAACTGAATTTCGGCAACCGGGGCATCGAAGTCGGAATGCCGCGAAACTCACCGAGTCAAAGCGTTTCGCCGTTTGCGGAAGGAAGTGTGATGTAGAACAAGTAGCAGAAGCATACATGCTCAAGAGGGATCACCCGAAATTCAAAGGCAACTGAATTTCGGCAACCGGGGCATCGAAGTCGGAATGCCGCGAAACTCACCGAGTCAAAGCGTTTCGCCGTTTGCGGAAGAAGTGTGATGTAGAACAAGTAGCAGAAGCATACATGCTCAAGAGGGATCACCCGAAATTCAAAGGCAACTGAATTTCGGCAACCGGGGCATCGAAGTCGGAATGCCGCGAAACTCACCGAGTCAAAGCGTTTCGCCGTTTGCGGAAGGAAGTGTGATGTAGAACAAGTAGCAGAAGCATACATGCTCAAGAGGGATCACCCGAAATTCAAAGGCAACTGAATTTCGGCAACCGGGGCATCGAAGTCGGAATGCCGCGAAACTCACCGAGTCAAAGCGTTTCGCCGTTTGCGGAAGGAAGTGATGTAGAACAAGTAGCAGAAGCATACATGCTCAAGAGGGATCACCCGAAATTCAAAGGCAACTGAATTTCGGCAACCGGGGCATCGAAGTCGGAATGCCGCGAAACTCACCGAGTCAAAGCGTTTCGCCGTTTGCGGAAGAAAGTGTGATGTAGAACAAGTAGCAGAAGCATACATGCTCAAGAGGGATCACCCGAAATTCAAAGGCAACTGAATTTCGGCAACCGGGGCATCGAAGTCGGAATGCCGCGAAACTCACCGAGTCAAAGCGTTTCGCCGTTTGCGGAAGAAGTGTGATGTAGAACAAGTAGCAGAAGCATACATGCTCAAGAGGGATCACCCGAAATTCAAAGGCAACTGAATTTCGGCAACCGGGGCATCGAAGTCGGAATGCCGCGAAACTCACCGAGTCAAAGCGTTTCGCCGTTTGCGGAAGGAAGTGTGATGTAGAACAAGTAGCAGAAGCATACATGCTCAAGAGGGATCACCCGAAATTCAAAGGCAACTGAATTTCGGCAACCGGGGCATCGAAGTCGGAATGCCGCGAAACTCACCGAGTCAAAGCGTTTCGCCGTTTGCGGAAGGAAGTGTGATGTAGAACAAGTAGCAGAAGCATACATGCTCAAGAGGGATCACCCGAAATTCAAAGGCAACTGAATTTCGGCAACCGGGGCATCGAAGTCGGAATGCCGCGAAACTCACCGAGTCAAAGCGTTTCGCCGTTTGCGGAAGGAAGTCTGATGTAGAACAAGTAGCAGAAGCATACATGCTCAAGAGGGATCACCCGAAATTCAAAGGCAACTGAATTTCGGCAACCGGGGCATCGAAGTCGGAATGCCGCGAAACTCACCGAGTCAAAGCGTTTCGCCGTTTGCGGAAGAAGTGTGATGTAGAACAAGTAGCAGAAGCATACATGCTCAAGAGGGATCACCCGAAATTCAAAGGCAACTGAATTTCGGCAACCGGGGCATCGAAGTCGGAATGCCGCGAAACTCACCGAGTCAAAGCGTTTCGCCGTTTGCGGAAGAAGTGTGATGTAGAACAAGTAGCAGAAGCATACATGCTCAAGAGGGATCACCCGAAATTCAAAGGCAACTGAATTTCGGCAACCGGGGCATCGAAGTCGGAATGCCGCGAAACTCACCGAGTCAAAGCGTTTCGCCGTTTGCGGAAGGAAGTGTGATGTAGAACAAGTAGCAGAAGCATACATGCTCAAGAGGGATCACCCGAAATTCAAAGGCAACTGAATTTCGGCAACCGGGGCATCGAAGTCGGAATGCCGCGAAACTCACCGAGTCAAAGCGTTTCGCCGTTTGCGGAAGGAAGTGTGATGTAGAACAAGTAGCAGAAGCATACATGCTCAAGAGGGATCACCCGAAATTCAAAGGCAACTGAATTTCGGCAACCGGGGCATCGAAGTCGGAATGCCGCGAAACTCACCGAGTCAAAGCGTTTCGCCGTTTGCGGAAGGAAGTGTGATGTAGAACAAGTAGCAGAAGCATACATGCTCAAGAGGGATCACCCGAAATTCAAAGGCAACTGAATTTCGGCAACCGGGGCATCGAAGTCGGAATGCCGCGAAACTCACCGAGTCAAAGCGTTTCGCCGTTTGCGGAAGGAAGTGTGATGTAGAACAAGTAGCAGAAGCATACATGCTCAAGAGGGATCACCCGAAATTCAAAGGCAACTGAATTTCGGCAACCGGGGCATCGAAGTCGGAATGCCGCGAAACTCACCGAGTCAAAGCGTTTCGCCGTTTGCGGAAGGAAGTGTGATGTAGAACAAGTAGCAGAAGCATACATGCTCAAGAGGGATCACCCGAAATTCAAAGGCAACTGAATTTCGGCAACCGGGGCATCGAAGTCGGAATGCCGCGAAACTCACCGAGTCAAAGCGTTTCGCCGTTTGCGGAAGGAAGTGTGATGTAGAACAAGTAGCAGAAGCATACATGCTCAAGAGGGATCACCCGAAATTCAAAGGCAACTGAATTTCGGCAACCGGGGCATCGAAGTCGGAATGCCGCGAAACTCACCGAGTCAAAGCGTTTCGCCGTTTGCGGAAGAAGTGTGATGTAGAACAAGTAGCAGAAGCATACATGCTCAAGAGGGATCACCCGAAATTCAAAGGCAACTGAATTTCGGCAACCGGGGCATCGAAGTCGGAATGCCGCGAAACTCACCGAGTCAAAGCGTTTCGCCGTTTGCGGAAGGAAGTGTGATGTAGAACAAGTAGCAGAAGCATACATGCTCAAGAGGGATCACCCGAAATTCAAAGGCAACTGAATTTCGGCAACCGGGCATCGAAGTCGGAATGCCGCGAAACTCACCGAGTCAAAGCGTTTCGCCGTTTGCGGAAGGAAGTGTGATGTAGAACAAGTAGCAGAAGCATACATGCTCAAGAGGGATCACCCGAAATTCAAAGGCAACTGAATTTCGGCAACCGGGGCATCGAAGTCGGAATGCCGCGAAACTCACCGAGTCAAAGCGTTTCGCCGTTTGCGGAAGAAGTGTGATGTAGAACAAGTAGCAGAAGCATACATGCTCAAGAGGGATCACCCGAAATTCAAAGGCAACTGAATTTCGGCAACCGGGGCATCGAAGTCGGAATGCCGCGAAACTCACCGAGTCAAAGCGTTTCGCCGTTTGCGGAAGGAAGTGTGATGTAGAACAAGTAGCAGAAGCATACATGCTCAAGAGGGATCACCCGAAATTCAAAGGCAACTGAATTTCGGCAACCGGGGCATCGAAGTCGGAATGCCGCGAAACTCACCGAGTCAAAGCGTTTCGCCGTTTGCGGAAGGAAGTGTGATGTAGAACAAGTAGCAGAAGCATACATGCTCAAGAGGGATCACCCGAAATTCAAAGGCAACTGAATTTCGGCAACCGGGGCATCGAAGTCGGAATGCCGCGAAACTCACCGAGTCAAAGCGTTTCGCCGTTTGCGGAAGGAAGTCTGATGTAGAACAAGTAGCAGAAGCATACATGCTCAAGAGGGATCACCCGAAATTCAAAGGCAACTGAATTTCGGCAACCGGGGCATCGAAGTCGGAATGCCGCGAAACTCACCGAGTCAAAGCGTTTCGCCGTTTGCGGAAGGAAGTGTGATGTAGAACAAGTAGCAGAAGCATACATGCTCAAGAGGGATCACCCGAAATTCAAAGGCAACTGAATTTCGGCAACCGGGGCATCGAAGTCGGAATGCCGCGAAACTCACCGAGTCAAAGCGTTTCGCCGTTTGCGGAAGGAAGTGTGATGTAGAACAAGTAGCAGAAGCATACATGCTCAAGAGGGATCACCCGAAATTCAAAGGCAACTGAATTTCGGCAACCGGGGCATCGAAGTCGGAATGCCGCGAAACTCACCGAGTCAAAGCGTTTCGCCGTTTGCGGAAGAAGTGTGATGTAGAACAAGTAGCAGAAGCATACATGCTCAAGAGGGATCACCCGAAATTCAAAGGCAACTGAATTTCGGCAACCGGGGCATCGAAGTCGGAATGCCGCGAAACTCACCGAGTCAAAGCGTTTCGCCGTTTGCGGAAGGAAGTGTGATGTAGAACAAGTAGCAGAAGCATACATGCTCAAGAGGGATCACCCGAAATTCAAAGGCAACTGAATTTCGGCAACCGGGGCATCGAAGTCGGAATGCCGCGAAACTCACCGAGTCAAAGCGTTTCGCCTTTGCGGAAGGAAGTGTGATGTAGAACAAGTAGCAGAAGCATACATGCTCAAGAGGGATCACCCGAAATTCAAAGGCAACTGAATTTCGGCAACCGGGGCATCGAAGTCGGAATGCCGCGAAACTCACCGAGTCAAAGCGTTTCGCCGTTTGCGGAAGGAAGTGTGATGTAGAACAAGTAGCAGAAGCATACATGCTCAAGAGGGATCACCCGAAATTCAAAGGCAACTGAATTTCGGCAACCGGGGCATCGAAGTCGGAATGCCGCGAAACTCACCGAGTCAAAGCGTTTCGCCGTTTGCGGAAGAAGTGTGATGTAGAACAAGTAGCAGAAGCATACATGCTCAAGAGGGATCACCCGAAATTCAAAGGCAACTGAATTTCGGCAACCGGGGCATCGAAGTCGGAATGCCGCGAAACTCACCGAGTCAAAGCGTTTCGCCGTTTGCGGAAGGAAGTGTGATGTAGAACAAGTAGCAGAAGCATACATGCTCAAGAGGGATCACCCGAAATTCAAAGGCAACTGAATTTCGGCAACCGGGGCATCGAAGTCGGAATGCCGCGAAACTCACCGAGTCAAAGCGTTTCGCCGTTTGCGGAAGAAAGTGTGATGTAGAACAAGTAGCAGAAGCATACATGCTCAAGAGGGATCACCCGAAATTCAAAGGCAACTGAATTTCGGCAACCGGGGCATCGAAGTCGGAATGCCGCGAAACTCACCGAGTCAAAGCGTTTCGCCGTTTGCGGAAGAAGTCTGATGTAGAACAAGTAGCAGAAGCATACATGCTCAAGAGGGATCACCCGAAATTCAAAGGCAACTGAATTTCGGCAACCGGGGCATCGAAGTCGGAATGCCGCGAAACTCACCGAGTCAAAGCGTTTCGCCGTTTGCGGAAGAAGTGTGATGTAGAACAAGTAGCAGAAGCATACATGCTCAAGAGGGATCACCCGAAATTCAAAGGCAACTGAATTTCGGCAACCGGGGCATCGAAGTCGGAATGCAAAAAAAAAAAAACAAAAAAGTCAAAGCGTTTCGGAA
>CM055360.1:17540404-17580880 GCA_029228515.1 Populus alba x Populus x berolinensis | reverse complement strand
AAAACGCTTTGACTCGGTGAGTTTCGCGGCCATTCCTGACGCGACTTCGATGCCTCCACGGTTTTGCCGAAACTCAGTTTTTAGTTTGCCTTTGAATTTCGGGTGGCGGTGTGGTTGGTGTGATCCCTCTTGAGCATGTAAAGTAGCTTCTGCTACTTGTTTCTTACTCATCACACTTCCTTCCGCCAACAAGGGAAGGAAAGAAAGGGAAAAAAAACGCTTTGTACTCGCGTGAGTTGATAGTGTTTGTTTGAGAAGGTTTCGCGGCTATTCGAACCTTTTCGATTTGCACCCGGTTTTGTGGGGGTTGTGTCGGGTTGGTTTCCGAAATTCAGTTTGCCTTTGGAATTTCGGGGTTGGGGTGGGTGTGGGTGGGTGGGGTGGGTTGATACCTCTTGAGCATGTATGCTTCTGCTACTTTGTTCTACATCACTCGTCCCTTCCTGCTAAAAGAACGGCGAACGAACGAAACGCTTTGACTCGGATTTGAGTTTCGCGGGGGAGGCATTCTGATCTTCCTTGAATGCCCCAGGTAGGTAGGTTTGTTTCTTGCTTAAAATTCATGAGTTTTGCCTTTTTGAATTTCGGACTTTTGATGGTGAGGTGGTGGTGGTGATCGCTCCTTGAGCATGTATGCTTTCTGCTACCTTGTTTTTCTCTACATCAGACTCTTTCTTCCGCAAACGGCGAAAACGCTTTGACTCGGTGACCTTTCTACTTGTGCTTTAGACTTCGATGCCCACCCCCAGAGTGAGTTGCCGATAATTCAGTTGCCTTTGAATTTCGGGGGTGAGTGGGTGACTCCCTCTTGAGCTTGTATGCTTCTGCTACTTGTTCTACATCAGACTTCTTCCGCAAAATGGCCCCCCAACAAACTCTTTTTTATTCGCTAAGTTTCGAGGCAGCAACAATCTTGACTTCGATATGCCGGTTGGTTTGCGTACGAGGGAACTTAGTTGCCTTTCCTATTGAAATTTCTGGAGTGACGGGTGTGATACCTTTGGAGCATGTATCCCTTTTGCTACTTGTTCTAAATCACACTTCTTAGCCAACATACCAGGTAATGCTTTGAATCGGTTTGATTGAGTTTTTGAGTAGTTTTCGCGGGCATTCCGACTTCGATGCCCCGGGGTTTCCCCGGGTTTTCCGAAAATTCAGTTGCCTGTGAATTTCGGTGTGATCGCCCTTCTTCCTTGTGCATTGTATGATTCTGTTACTTGTTCTACATGACACTTCTTCCGCAAAACATGGTGGAACGCTTTGACTGGTGGTTTGTGTGATGTTGCGCGGCACATTCCGACTTCGATGCCCCGGGTTATTTTCCGAAATTCAGTGTTTTTTGCCTTTGAATTTCGGGTTATGTGATCTCGCCCTGGTGATCGCCCCTTTTGCTTTTTGAGCTAGTATGCTTCTGCTACTTGTTATTACATCACACTTCCATTGCGCAAACGGCCACCACAAAACGCCATTCAATCGGTGAGTTGAGGTTAGTTTCGCGACATTTCCGATACCTTCGATGCCCCAGGTGTTGTTGTGGGGTTGGGTTGTTGGGTGGTTGGTTGTTGGTTTTTGTTGTTGTTTGGGTTGTAGAAATTCAGTTTGCCTTCTTTTCTCTTGAATTTCGGTGCAGTGATTGTGTGATCGCTCTTGAGGCATGTATGCTTCTGCTACTTGTCCTACATCAGTCTTTTTTCTTCCGCAAATGGCGGCGCCGGAAAACGCTTTGTTGACTCGGTGGAGTTAGTAGTGAGTTTAGCGGCATTAGGACTTTCGATGCCACGGTTTCCCCGGGGGTTACGAAATAATTCAGTTGCCTTTTGAATTTGGGTGTGGTGTGATCCCTCTTGAGCATGTATGATTCTTGCTACATTGTTCTACATCAACTTCCTTTCGCTAACAGCGAAACGCATTGACTCGTTGAGTTTCGCGGCCGGCCATCATTCCGTCTTCGATGCCTCGGTTGCCCGAATTCAGTTGCTCTCTGTGAATTTCGGTGGTGATGTGTGTTCCACACTTGAGCATCTATGCTTCTGGGGGACTTGTTTCTATATCAGGACTGTCTTCCGCAAAAACGGCGAAACGCTTTGACTCGAGTGAGTTTCCACGGCATTCGTTCTTCGATTCCCCGGTTGCCGAAATTCAGTTGCCTTTGAATTTTTGGTATTATCCCTCTTGAGCATGTATGCTTCTGCTACGTGTTCTACATCACACTTCCTTCCTGCGCAAAAGCCGAAACGCTTTAAACTGGTTGTGATTGTGAGTTTTCGCAGGCATTCCGACTTCGGAATGCCTGGTTGCCGAAATTCAGGTTTACTTTGAATTTAGGGTGATCCATCTTGGAGCATGTATGCTTCTGGATTACTAGTTGGACATAACACTTCCTTCCTCAAACGGCGAACCGCTTTGACTCGGTTGAGTTGAGTTCGCGGCATTCCGTCTGTGGATGCCGGGTTGACGAAATTCAGTTGCCTTTGAATTGAGGGGGTGTGGGTGATCCCTCTTGAGCATCTTTGCTTCTGCGACTTGTTATACATCAGACTTTCTTCCCCCAAACGGCGAAACGCTTTGACTCGGTTGAGGTTTCACGGCATTTCGTCTTCGATTCCCCGGTTGCCGAAATTCAGTGGCCTTTGAATTTCGGGTGGGGGTGTGGGTGATCCCTCTTGAGCATTGTATGCTTCTGCTACTTGGTCTACATCACCATTCTTTCGCAAACAGCGAAACGCTTTGACTCGGTGAGTTTCGCGGCATTCCGACTTCGATGGCCCCGGAGGTGGTCGCTGATATTATGTTGCCTTGGAATTTAGGGGTGATCCCTCTTTGAGCAGGTTTGCATCTGAACTTGTTCTACATCCGACTTTCTTCCGCAAATTGGCAAAACGCTTTGACTCGGTGAGTTTCGCCGGATTCCGCGAATTCGATCATGCCCCGGTTGCCGAAAAACTCAAGTTGCCTTTGATTTTGAGGTGATCCCTTCTTGTGCATGTATGCTTCTGCTACTTGTTCTAAATCACACTTCCTTACGCCAAAAGCGAAACCGCTTTGAATCCTTGTGTTTCGCGGCATTCCGACTTCGCGATGCCCCGGTTGCCGAAATTCAGTTCCCTTTGAATTTTTGGTGATCCTCCTTGAGATTGTATTGCTTCTGCTAATTGTTCTACATCACACTTCTTCCGCAATACGGCAAAACGCGTTTGACTCTTGAGTTTCGCGGCATTCCGACTTCGATGCCCCGGTTGCCGAAATTCAGTTCCCTTTGAATTTCGGGTGATCCCTCTTGAGCATGTATGCTTCTGGACTTGTTCTATTTGAGACTTTATACGCAAACGGCGAAACGCTTTGACTCGGGGGTCGAGTTTCAAGGCTTTCAAATCTCGATGCCCCGGTGGTTGCCGGAATTCTGTTGCTTTTGAATTTAGGTGATGGAGATCCCTCTTGAGCATGTAGGCTATGCTTTCTTTTTCTACATCACGCTTCCTTCCGCATACGGCGTAACGCGGGTTTTGACTCGATCAGTTTCGATGGTATTTTTTTTTTTTTACGATCTTCGATGCCCAGGTTGTGAATGAATATCTTGTTGTTTATTTGAATTTCGGAGTGATCCCTCATTGAGCATGTATGCTTTCTGCTACTTTTTCTACGTCCACGCCTTCAACAAACTGACGAAACGCTATTGACTTCGGTTGAGTTTCGCGGCATTCCGACTGCGATGCCCTTGTTGCCGAAATTCAGTTGCCTTTGAATTTAGGTGGTTCCCTCTTGTGCATGGATGGTTCTATACTTGTTCAAAATCTCACTTCTTCCGCAAACAGCGAAACGCTTTGACTCGGTGAGTTTCGTGACATTACGAACATTCGATGCTCCCCGGTAGGGTAAACGAAATTTCAGTTTGCCTTGGAATTTCGGGTGTTCTTTGTTGAGCATGTATGATTAGCTACTTGTTTCTACATCAGACTTCTTCCGCTAATGGCGAAACTTTTTGACTCGGTAAGTTTCGCGGGCATTCCGACTTCGATGCCCCGGTTGCCGAACATCAGTTGCCTTTTTTTGAAACAAATTTCGGGTGATCCCTCTTGAGCATGTATGCTTCTGCTACTTGTTCTCAATCACACTTCCTTCGCAAACGGCGAAACGCTTTGACTCGGTGTGAGTTTCGCGGCATTCCGACTTCCCGATGCCCCGGTTGCCGACTTCAGTTTCCTTTGAATTACGGGTGATCCATCCTTTGCGCATGTATGCTTATGCTACATGTTCTACATCACACTTCTTTCGCAAATAGCGAAACGCTTTGACTTGGTTGAGTTTCGCGGCATTCCGACTTCGATGACTGGATGCCGAAATTCAGTTGCCCTTTGAATTTCGGGGTGATCCCTTCATGAGCATGTATGCTTCTGCTACTTGTTCTACATCAGGACTTCTTCTCGCAAAATGGTGCACCAAACTCTTTTTATTCGCTAAGTTTCGCGGCATTACGACTTCGATGCCCCGGAAGCCGAAACTTAAGTTGCCTTTGAATTTCGGGTGATCCCTCTTGGGCATGTTATCCTTCTGCTACGTGTTCTACATCCCACATTCTTCCGCAACAACGGCGAAACGCCTTTGACTAGTTGAGTTTCGCGGCAATTCCGACTTCGATGCCCGGGTTACCGAAATTCATTTGCCTTTGGAAATTTCGGGTGATACCTCTTCAGCATGGTATGCTTCTACTACTTGTCCCAAAAATCACACTTCCTTCCGCACCCCTCTCCTCACCCAGCGAAACGCTTAGACTCGGTGAAGTTTTCGCAGGCATTTCCGACTTCGATGCCCCGGGGTAACCGAATTGTTGTTGCCTTTGAATTTGGTGTGATCCCTCTTGAGCATGTCTGCTTCTGCTACTTGTTCCACATCTCTCTTGCTTCCGCAAACGTGCGTAAACGCTTTGACTCGAGTGGTTTTCGCGGCATTCCGACTTCGATGCCCCAGGTTGCTCAAAATTCAGTTGCCTTTGAAATTTAGGGTGATCGCTCTTGAGCATGTATGCTTCTGCTACGTGTTCAAAATCATACATCCTTCCGCACACGGCGAAACGCTTTGACTAGGTGAGTTTAGTGGCATTCCGACTTCGATTGCCCCGGTATGGTAACCGACATTCAGTTGCCTTTGAATTTCGGGTGATCCCTCTTTAGCATGTATGCTTCTGCCTACTTGCTTCTACATCAGCACTTTCTTCCGCAAACGGCGAAACGCATTGACTCGGTGACTTTTGTGGCATTTAGACTTCGATGCCCAGTTAGTTGCCGAAATACAGTTTCCTTTGAATTTCGGTGTGATCCCTCTTGCGCATGTATGCTTCTGCTACTTGTTCTACATCAGACTTCTTCCGCAAACGGCGAAACGCTTTGACTCGGTGAGTTTCGCGGCATTCGGACTTCGATGCCCCGGTTGCCAAAATTTAGTTGCCTTTGAATTTCGGGTGATCCCTTTTGAGCATGTATGCTTCTGCTACTTGTTCTACATCAGACTTCCTTCCGCAAACGGCTAAACGCTTTGACTCAGTGAGTTTCGCGGCATTCCGACTTCGATGCCCCGGTTGCCAAAATTCAATTGCCTTTGAATTTCGGGTGACCCCTCTTGAGCATGTATGCTTCTGCTACTTGTTCTACATCAAACTTCCTTCCGCAAATGGCGAAACGCTTTGACTCGGTGCGTTTCACGGCATTCGGACTTCGTTGCCCCGGTTGCCGAAATTCAGTTGCCTTTGAATTTCGGGTGATCCCTCTTGAGCATGTATGCTTCTGCTACTTGTTCTACATCAGACTTCTTCCGCAAACGGCGAAACGCTTTGCCTCGGTGAGTTTCGCGGCATTCCGACTTCGATGCCCCGGTTGCCGAAATTCAGTTGCCTTTGAATTTCGGGTGATCCCTCTTGAGCATGTATGCTTCTGCTACTTGTTCTACATCAGACTTCTTCCGCAAACGGCGAAACGCTTTGACTCGGTGAGTTTCGCGGCATTCCGACTTCGATGCCCCGGTTGCCGAAATTCAGTTGCCTTTGAATTTCGGGTGATCCCTCTTGAGCATGTATGCTTCTGCTACTTGTTCTACATCAGACTTCTTCCGCAAACGGCGAAACGCTTTGACTCGGTGAGTTTCGCGGCATTCCGACTTCGATGCCCCGGTTGCCGAAATTCAGTTGCCTTTGAATTTCGGGTGATCCCTCTTGAGCATGTATGCTTCTGCTACTTGTTCTACATCAGACTTCTTCCGCAAACGGCGAAACGCTTTGACTCGGTGAGTTTCGCGGCATTCCGACTTCGATGCCCCGGTTGCCGAAATTCAGTTGCCTTTGAATTTCGGGTGATCCCTCTTGAGCATGTATGCTTCTGCTACTTGTTCTACATCACACTTCTTCCGCAAACGGCGAAACGCTTTGACTCGGTGAGTTTCGCGGCATTCCGACTTCGATGCCCCGGTTGCCGAAATTCAGTTGCCTTTGAATTTCGGGTGATCCCTCTTGAGCATGTATGCTTCTGCTACTTGTTCTACATCAGACTTCTTCCGCAAACGGCGAAACGCTTTGACTCGGTGAGTTTCGCGGCATTCCGACTTCGATGCCCCGGTTGCCGAAATTCAGTTGCCTTTGAATTTCGGGTGATCCCTCTTGAGCATGTATGCTTCTGCTACTTGTTCTACATCAGACTTCTTCCGCAAACGGCGAAACGCTTTGACTCGGTGAGTTTCGCGGCATTCCGACTTCGATGCCCCGGTTGCCGAAATTCAGTTGCCTTTGAATTTCGGGTGATCCCTCTTGAGCATGTATGCTTCTGCTACTTGTTCTACATCAGACTTCTTCCGCAAACGGCGAAACGCTTTGACTCGGTGAGTTTCGCGGCATTCCGACTTCGATGCCCCGGTTGCCGAAATTCAGTTGCCTTTGAATTTCGGGTGATCCCTCTTGAGCATGTATGCTTCTGCTACTTGTTCTACATCAGACTTCTTCCGCAAACGGCGAAACGCTTTGACTCGGTGAGTTTCGCGGCATTCCGACTTCGATGCCCCGGTTGCCGAAATTCAGTTGCCTTTGAATTTCGGGTGATCCCTCTTGAGCATGTATGCTTCTGCTACTTGTTCTACATCAGACTTCTTCCGCAAACGGCGAAACGCTTTGACTCGGTGAGTTTCGCGGCATTCCGACTTCGATGCCCCGGTTGCCGAAATTCAGTTGCCTTTGAATTTCGGGTGATCCCTCTTGAGCATGTATGCTTCTGCTACTTGTTCTACATCAGACTTCTTCCGCAAACGGCGAAACGCTTTGACTCGGTGAGTTTCGCGGCATTCCGACTTCGATGCCCCGGTTGCCGAAATTCAGTTGCCTTTGAATTTCGGGTGATCCCTCTTGAGCATGTATGCTTCTGCTACTTGTTCTACATCACACTTCTTCCGCAAACGGCGAAACGCTTTGACTCGGTGAGTTTCGCGGCATTCCGACTTCGATGCCCCGGTTGCCGAAATTCAGTTGCCTTTGAATTTCGGGTGATCCCTCTTGAGCATGTATGCTTCTGCTACTTGTTCTACATCAGACTTCTTCCGCAAACGGCGAAACGCTTTGACTCGGTGAGTTTCGCGGCATTCCGACTTCGATGCCCCGGTTGCCGAAATTCAGTTGCCTTTGAATTTCGGGTGATCCCTCTTGAGCATGTATGCTTCTGCTACTTGTTCTACATCACACTTCTTCCGCAAACGGCGAAACGCTTTGACTCGGTGAGTTTCGCGGCATTCCGACTTCGATGCCCCGGTTGCCGAAATTCAGTTGCCTTTGAATTTCGGGTGATCCCTCTTGAGCATGTATGCTTCTGCTACTTGTTCTACATCAGACTTTCTTCCGCAAACGGCGAAACGCTTTGACTCGGTGAGTTTCGCGGCATTCCGACTTCGATGCCCCGGTTGCCGAAATTCAGTTGCCTTTGAATTTCGGGTGATCCCTCTTGAGCATGTATGCTTCTGCTACTTGTTCTACATCAGACTTCTTCCGCAAACGGCGAAACGCTTTGACTCGGTGAGTTTCGCGGCATTCCGACTTCGATGCCCCGGTTGCCGAAATTCAGTTGCCTTTGAATTTCGGGTGATCCCTCTTGAGCATGTATGCTTCTGCTACTTGTTCTACATCAGACTTCTTCCGCAAACGGCGAAACGCTTTGACTCGGTGAGTTTCGCGGCATTCCGACTTCGATGCCCCGGTTGCCGAAATTCAGTTGCCTTTGAATTTCGGGTGATCCCTCTTGAGCATGTATGCTTCTGCTACTTGTTCTACATCAGACTTCTTCCGCAAACGGCGAAACGCTTTGACTCGGTGAGTTTCGCGGCATTCCGACTTCGATGCCCCGGTTGCCGAAATTCAGTTGCCTTTGAATTTCGGGTGATCCCTCTTGAGCATGTATGCTTCTGCTACTTGTTCTACATCACACTTTCTTCCGCAAACGGCGAAACGCTTTGACTCGGTGAGTTTCGCGGCATTCCGACTTCGATGCCCCGGTTGCCGAAATTCAGTTGCCTTTGAATTTCGGGTGATCCCTCTTGAGCATGTATGCTTCTGCTACTTGTTCTACATCAGACTTCTTCCGCAAACGGCGAAACGCTTTGACTCGGTGAGTTTCGCGGCATTCCGACTTCGATGCCCCGGTTGCCGAAATTCAGTTGCCTTTGAATTTCGGGTGATCCCTCTTGAGCATGTATGCTTCTGCTACTTGTTCTACATCAGACTTCTTCCGCAAACGGCGAAACGCTTTGACTCGGTGAGTTTCGCGGCATTCCGACTTCGATGCCCCGGTTGCCGAAATTCAGTTGCCTTTGAATTTCGGGTGATCCCTCTTGAGCATGTATGCTTCTGCTACTTGTTCTACATCAGACTTCTTCCGCAAACGGCGAAACGCTTTGACTCGGTGAGTTTCGCGGCATTCCGACTTCGATGCCCCGGTTGCCGAAATTCAGTTGCCTTTGAATTTCGGGTGATCCCTCTTGAGCATGTATGCTTCTGCTACTTGTTCTACATCACACTTCTTCCGCAAACGGCGAAACGCTTTGACTCGGTGAGTTTCGCGGCATTCCGACTTCGATGCCCCGGTTGCCGAAATTCAGTTGCCTTTGAATTTCGGGTGATCCCTCTTGAGCATGTATGCTTCTGCTACTTGTTCTACATCAGACTTCTTCCGCAAACGGCGAAACGCTTTGACTCGGTGAGTTTCGCGGCATTCCGACTTCGATGCCCCGGTTGCCGAAATTCAGTTGCCTTTGAATTTCGGGTGATCCCTCTTGAGCATGTATGCTTCTGCTACTTGTTCTACATCACACTTCTTCCGCAAACGGCGAAACGCTTTGACTCGGTGAGTTTCGCGGCATTCCGACTTCGATGCCCCGGTTGCCGAAATTCAGTTGCCTTTGAATTTCGGGTGATCCCTCTTGAGCATGTATGCTTCTGCTACTTGTTCTACATCAGACTTCTTCCGCAAACGGCGAAACGCTTTGACTCGGTGAGTTTCGCGGCATTCCGACTTCGATGCCCCGGTTGCCGAAATTCAGTTGCCTTTGAATTTCGGGTGATCCCTCTTGAGCATGTATGCTTCTGCTACTTGTTCTACATCAGACTTCTTCTTCCGCAAACGGCGAAACGCTTTGACTCGGTGAGTTTCGCGGCATTCCGACTTCGATGCCCCGGTTGCCGAAATTCAGTTGCCTTTGAATTTCGGGTGATCCCTCTTGAGCATGTATGCTTCTGCTACTTGTTCTACATCAGACTTCTTCCGCAAACGGCGAAACGCTTTGACTCGGTGAGTTTCGCGGCATTCCGACTTCGATGCCCCGGTTGCCGAAATTCAGTTGCCTTTGAATTTCGGGTGATCCCTCTTGAGCATGTATGCTTCTGCTACTTGTTCTACATCAGACTTCTTCCGCAAACGGCGAAACGCTTTGACTCGGTGAGTTTCGCGGCATTCCGACTTCGATGCCCCGGTTGCCGAAATTCAGTTGCCTTTGAATTTCGGGTGATCCCTCTTGAGCATGTATGCTTCTGCTACTTGTTCTACATCAGACTTCCTTCCGCAAACGGCGAAACGCTTTGACTCGGTGAGTTTCGCGGCATTCCGACTTCGATGCCCCGGTTGCCGAAATTCAGTTGCCTTTGAATTTCGGGTGATCCCTCTTGAGCATGTATGCTTCTGCTACTTGTTCTACATCACACTTCTTCCGCAAACGGCGAAACGCTTTGACTCGGTGAGTTTCGCGGCATTCCGACTTCGATGCCCCGGTTGCCGAAATTCAGTTGCCTTTGAATTTCGGGTGATCCCTCTTGAGCATGTATGCTTCTGCTACTTGTTCTACATCACACTTCTTCCGCAAACGGCGAAACGCTTTGACTCGGTGAGTTTCGCGGCATTCCGACTTCGATGCCCCGGTTGCCGAAATTCAGTTGCCTTTGAATTTCGGGTGATCCCTCTTGAGCATGTATGCTTCTGCTACTTGTTCTACATCAGACTTCTTCCGCAAACGGCGAAACGCTTTGACTCGGTGAGTTTCGCGGCATTCCGACTTCGATGCCCCGGTTGCCGAAATTCAGTTGCCTTTGAATTTCGGGTGATCCCTCTTGAGCATGTATGCTTCTGCTACTTGTTCTACATCAGACTTCTTCCGCAAACGGCGAAACGCTTTGACTCGGTGAGTTTCGCGGCATTCCGACTTCGATGCCCCGGTTGCCGAAATTCAGTTGCCTTTGAATTTCGGGTGATCCCTCTTGAGCATGTATGCTTCTGCTACTTGTTCTACATCAGACTTCTTCCGCAAACGGCGAAACGCTTTGACTCGGTGAGTTTCGCGGCATTCCGACTTCGATGCCCCGGTTGCCGAAATTCAGTTGCCTTTGAATTTCGGGTGATCCCTCTTGAGCATGTATGCTTCTGCTACTTGTTCTACATCACACTTCTTCCGCAAACGGCGAAACGCTTTGACTCGGTGAGTTTCGCGGCATTCCGACTTCGATGCCCCGGTTGCCGAAATTCAGTTGCCTTTGAATTTCGGGTGATCCCTCTTGAGCATGTATGCTTCTGCTACTTGTTCTACATCACACTTCCTTCCGCAAACGGCGAAACGCTTTGACTCGGTGAGTTTCGCGGCATTCCGACTTCGATGCCCCGGTTGCCGAAATTCAGTTGCCTTTGAATTTCGGGTGATCCCTCTTGAGCATGTATGCTTCTGCTACTTGTTCTACATCAGACTTCCTTCCGCAAACGGCGAAACGCTTTGACTCGGTGAGTTTCGCGGCATTCCGACTTCGATGCCCCGGTTGCCGAAATTCAGTTGCCTTTGAATTTCGGGTGATCCCTCTTGAGCATGTATGCTTCTGCTACTTGTTCTACATCACACTTCCTTCCGCAAACGGCGAAACGCTTTGACTCGGTGAGTTTCGCGGCATTCCGACTTCGATGCCCCGGTTGCCGAAATTCAGTTGCCTTTGAATTTCGGGTGATCCCTCTTGAGCATGTATGCTTCTGCTACTTGTTCTACATCAGACTTCTTCCGCAAACGGCGAAACGCTTTGACTCGGTGAGTTTCGCGGCATTCCGACTTCGATGCCCCGGTTGCCGAAATTCAGTTGCCTTTGAATTTCGGGTGATCCCTCTTGAGCATGTATGCTTCTGCTACTTGTTCTACATCACACTTCCTTCCGCAAACGGCGAAACGCTTTGACTCGGTGAGTTTCGCGGCATTCCGACTTCGATGCCCCGGTTGCCGAAATTCAGTTGCCTTTGAATTTCGGGTGATCCCTCTTGAGCATGTATGCTTCTGCTACTTGTTCTACATCAGACTTCTTCCGCAAACGGCGAAACGCTTTGACTCGGTGAGTTTCGCGGCATTCCGACTTCGATGCCCCGGTTGCCGAAATTCAGTTGCCTTTGAATTTCGGGTGATCCCTCTTGAGCATGTATGCTTCTGCTACTTGTTCTACATCACACTTCTTCCGCAAACGGCGAAACGCTTTGACTCGGTGAGTTTCGCGGCATTCCGACTTCGATGCCCCGGTTGCCGAAATTCAGTTGCCTTTGAATTTCGGGTGATCCCTCTTGAGCATGTATGCTTCTGCTACTTGTTCTACATCAGACTTCTTCCGCAAACGGCGAAACGCTTTGACTCGGTGAGTTTCGCGGCATTCCGACTTCGATGCCCCGGTTGCCGAAATTCAGTTGCCTTTGAATTTCGGGTGATCCCTCTTGAGCATGTATGCTTCTGCTACTTGTTCTACATCAGACTTCTTCCGCAAACGGCGAAACGCTTTGACTCGGTGAGTTTCGCGGCATTCCGACTTCGATGCCCCGGTTGCCGAAATTCAGTTGCCTTTGAATTTCGGGTGATCCCTCTTGAGCATGTATGCTTCTGCTACTTGTTCTACATCACACTTCCTTCCGCAAACGGCGAAACGCTTTGACTCGGTGAGTTTCGCGGCATTCCGACTTCGATGCCCCGGTTGCCGAAATTCAGTTGCCTTTGAATTTCGGGTGATCCCTCTTGAGCATGTATGCTTCTGCTACTTGTTCTACATCACACTTCCTTCCGCAAACGGCGAAACGCTTTGACTCGGTGAGTTTCGCGGCATTCCGACTTCGATGCCCCGGTTGCCGAAATTCAGTTGCCTTTGAATTTCGGGTGATCCCTCTTGAGCATGTATGCTTCTGCTACTTGTTCTACATCACACTTCTTCCGCAAACGGCGAAACGCTTTGACTCGGTGAGTTTCGCGGCATTCCGACTTCGATGCCCCGGTTGCCGAAATTCAGTTGCCTTTGAATTTCGGGTGATCCCTCTTGAGCATGTATGCTTCTGCTACTTGTTCTACATCAGACTTCCTTCCGCAAACGGCGAAACGCTTTGACTCGGTGAGTTTCGCGGCATTCCGACTTCGATGCCCCGGTTGCCGAAATTCAGTTGCCTTTGAATTTCGGGTGATCCCTCTTGAGCATGTATGCTTCTGCTACTTGTTCTACATCACACTTCTTCCGCAAACGGCGAAACGCTTTGACTCGGTGAGTTTCGCGGCATTCCGACTTCGATGCCCCGGTTGCCGAAATTCAGTTGCCTTTGAATTTCGGGTGATCCCTCTTGAGCATGTATGCTTCTGCTACTTGTTCTACATCAGACTTCTTCCGCAAACGGCGAAACGCTTTGACTCGGTGAGTTTCGCGGCATTCCGACTTCGATGCCCCGGTTGCCGAAATTCAGTTGCCTTTGAATTTCGGGTGATCCCTCTTGAGCATGTATGCTTCTGCTACTTGTTCTACATCAGACTTCTTCCGCAAACGGCGAAACGCTTTGACTCGGTGAGTTTCGCGGCATTCCGACTTCGATGCCCCGGTTGCCGAAATTCAGTTGCCTTTGAATTTCGGGTGATCCCTCTTGAGCATGTATGCTTCTGCTACTTGTTCTACATCAGACTTCTTCCGCAAACGGCGAAACGCTTTGACTCGGTGAGTTTCGCGGCATTCCGACTTCGATGCCCCGGTTGCCGAAATTCAGTTGCCTTTGAATTTCGGGTGATCCCTCTTGAGCATGTATGCTTCTGCTACTTGTTCTACATCACACTTCCTTCCGCAAACGGCGAAACGCTTTGACTCGGTGAGTTTCGCGGCATTCCGACTTCGATGCCCCGGTTGCCGAAATTCAGTTGCCTTTGAATTTCGGGTGATCCCTCTTGAGCATGTATGCTTCTGCTACTTGTTCTACATCACACTTCTTCTTCCGCAAACGGCGAAACGCTTTGACTCGGTGAGTTTCGCGGCATTCCGACTTCGATGCCCCGGTTGCCGAAATTCAGTTGCCTTTGAATTTCGGGTGATCCCTCTTGAGCATGTATGCTTCTGCTACTTGTTCTACATCAGACTTCTTCCGCAAACGGCGAAACGCTTTGACTCGGTGAGTTTCGCGGCATTCCGACTTCGATGCCCCGGTTGCCGAAATTCAGTTGCCTTTGAATTTCGGGTGATCCCTCTTGAGCATGTATGCTTCTGCTACTTGTTCTACATCACACTTCTTCCGCAAACGGCGAAACGCTTTGACTCGGTGAGTTTCGCGGCATTCCGACTTCGATGCCCCGGTTGCCGAAATTCAGTTGCCTTTGAATTTCGGGTGATCCCTCTTGAGCATGTATGCTTCTGCTACTTGTTCTACATCAGACTTCTTCCGCAAACGGCGAAACGCTTTGACTCGGTGAGTTTCGCGGCATTCCGACTTCGATGCCCCGGTTGCCGAAATTCAGTTGCCTTTGAATTTCGGGTGATCCCTCTTGAGCATGTATGCTTCTGCTACTTGTTCTACATCACACTTCTTCCGCAAACGGCGAAACGCTTTGACTCGGTGAGTTTCGCGGCATTCCGACTTCGATGCCCCGGTTGCCGAAATTCAGTTGCCTTTGAATTTCGGGTGATCCCTCTTGAGCATGTATGCTTCTGCTACTTGTTCTACATCACACTTCTTCTTCCGCAAACGGCGAAACGCTTTGACTCGGTGAGTTTCGCGGCATTCCGACTTCGATGCCCCGGTTGCCGAAATTCAGTTGCCTTTGAATTTCGGGTGATCCCTCTTGAGCATGTATGCTTCTGCTACTTGTTCTACATCAGACTTCTTCCGCAAACGGCGAAACGCTTTGACTCGGTGAGTTTCGCGGCATTCCGACTTCGATGCCCCGGTTGCCGAAATTCAGTTGCCTTTGAATTTCGGGTGATCCCTCTTGAGCATGTATGCTTCTGCTACTTGTTCTACATCACACTTCCTTCCGCAAACGGCGAAACGCTTTGACTCGGTGAGTTTCGCGGCATTCCGACTTCGATGCCCCGGTTGCCGAAATTCAGTTGCCTTTGAATTTCGGGTGATCCCTCTTGAGCATGTATGCTTCTGCTACTTGTTCTACATCAGACTTCTTCCGCAAACGGCGAAACGCTTTGACTCGGTGAGTTTCGCGGCATTCCGACTTCGATGCCCCGGTTGCCGAAATTCAGTTGCCTTTGAATTTCGGGTGATCCCTCTTGAGCATGTATGCTTCTGCTACTTGTTCTACATCACACTTCTTCCGCAAACGGCGAAACGCTTTGACTCGGTGAGTTTCGCGGCATTCCGACTTCGATGCCCCGGTTGCCGAAATTCAGTTGCCTTTGAATTTCGGGTGATCCCTCTTGAGCATGTATGCTTCTGCTACTTGTTCTACATCAGACTTCTTCCGCAAACGGCGAAACGCTTTGACTCGGTGAGTTTCGCGGCATTCCGACTTCGATGCCCCGGTTGCCGAAATTCAGTTGCCTTTGAATTTCGGGTGATCCCTCTTGAGCATGTATGCTTCTGCTACTTGTTCTACATCAGACTTCCTTCCGCAAACGGCGAAACGCTTTGACTCGGTGAGTTTCGCGGCATTCCGACTTCGATGCCCCGGTTGCCGAAATTCAGTTGCCTTTGAATTTCGGGTGATCCCTCTTGAGCATGTATGCTTCTGCTACTTGTTCTACATCACACTTCCTCCGCAAACGGCGAAACGCTTTGACTCGGTGAGTTTCGCGGCATTCCGACTTCGATGCCCCGGTTGCCGAAATTCAGTTGCCTTTGAATTTCGGGTGATCCCTCTTGAGCATGTATGCTTCTGCTACTTGTTCTACATCACACTTCTTCTTCCGCAAACGGCGAAACGCTTTGACTCGGTGAGTTTCGCGGCATTCCGACTTCGATGCCCCGGTTGCCGAAATTCAGTTGCCTTTGAATTTCGGGTGATCCCTCTTGAGCATGTATGCTTCTGCTACTTGTTCTACATCACACTTCTTCCGCAAACGGCGAAACGCTTTGACTCGGTGAGTTTCGCGGCATTCCGACTTCGATGCCCCGGTTGCCGAAATTCAGTTGCCTTTGAATTTCGGGTGATCCCTCTTGAGCATGTATGCTTCTGCTACTTGTTCTACATCAGACTTCTTCCGCAAACGGCGAAACGCTTTGACTCGGTGAGTTTCGCGGCATTCCGACTTCGATGCCCCGGTTGCCGAAATTCAGTTGCCTTTGAATTTCGGGTGATCCCTCTTGAGCATGTATGCTTCTGCTACTTGTTCTACATCAGACTTCTTCCGCAAACGGCGAAACGCTTTGACTCGGTGAGTTTCGCGGCATTCCGACTTCGATGCCCCGGTTGCCGAAATTCAGTTGCCTTTGAATTTCGGGTGATCCCTCTTGAGCATGTATGCTTCTGCTACTTGTTCTACATCAGACTTCTTCCGCAAACGGCGAAACGCTTTGACTCGGTGAGTTTCGCGGCATTCCGACTTCGATGCCCCGGTTGCCGAAATTCAGTTGCCTTTGAATTTCGGGTGATCCCTCTTGAGCATGTATGCTTCTGCTACTTGTTCTACATCACACTTCTTCCGCAAACGGCGAAACGCTTTGACTCGGTGAGTTTCGCGGCATTCCGACTTCGATGCCCCGGTTGCCGAAATTCAGTTGCCTTTGAATTTCGGGTGATCCCTCTTGAGCATGTATGCTTCTGCTACTTGTTCTACATCAGACTTCTTCCGCAAACGGCGAAACGCTTTGACTCGGTGAGTTTCGCGGCATTCCGACTTCGATGCCCCGGTTGCCGAAATTCAGTTGCCTTTGAATTTCGGGTGATCCCTCTTGAGCATGTATGCTTCTGCTACTTGTTCTACATCAGACTTCTTCCGCAAACGGCGAAACGCTTTGACTCGGTGAGTTTCGCGGCATTCCGACTTCGATGCCCCGGTTGCCGAAATTCAGTTGCCTTTGAATTTCGGGTGATCCCTCTTGAGCATGTATGCTTCTGCTACTTGTTCTACATCACACTTCCTTCCGCAAACGGCGAAACGCTTTGACTCGGTGAGTTTCGCGGCATTCCGACTTCGATGCCCCGGTTGCCGAAATTCAGTTGCCTTTGAATTTCGGGTGATCCCTCTTGAGCATGTATGCTTCTGCTACTTGTTCTACATCAGACTTCTTCCGCAAACGGCGAAACGCTTTGACTCGGTGAGTTTCGCGGCATTCCGACTTCGATGCCCCGGTTGCCGAAATTCAGTTGCCTTTGAATTTCGGGTGATCCCTCTTGAGCATGTATGCTTCTGCTACTTGTTCTACATCACACTTCCTTCCGCAAACGGCGAAACGCTTTGACTCGGTGAGTTTCGCGGCATTCCGACTTCGATGCCCCGGTTGCCGAAATTCAGTTGCCTTTGAATTTCGGGTGATCCCTCTTGAGCATGTATGCTTCTGCTACTTGTTCTACATCACACTTCCTTCCGCAAACGGCGAAACGCTTTGACTCGGTGAGTTTCGCGGCATTCCGACTTCGATGCCCCGGTTGCCGAAATTCAGTTGCCTTTGAATTTCGGGTGATCCCTCTTGAGCATGTATGCTTCTGCTACTTGTTCTACATCACACTTCTTCCGCAAACGGCGAAACGCTTTGACTCGGTGAGTTTCGCGGCATTCCGACTTCGATGCCCCGGTTGCCGAAATTCAGTTGCCTTTGAATTTCGGGTGATCCCTCTTGAGCATGTATGCTTCTGCTACTTGTTCTACATCACACTTCTTCCGCAAACGGCGAAACGCTTTGACTCGGTGAGTTTCGCGGCATTCCGACTTCGATGCCCCGGTTGCCGAAATTCAGTTGCCTTTGAATTTCGGGTGATCCCTCTTGAGCATGTATGCTTCTGCTACTTGTTCTACATCACACTTCTTCCGCAAACGGCGAAACGCTTTGACTCGGTGAGTTTCGCGGCATTCCGACTTCGATGCCCCGGTTGCCGAAATTCAGTTGCCTTTGAATTTCGGGTGATCCCTCTTGAGCATGTATGCTTCTGCTACTTGTTCTACATCAGACTTCCTTCCGCAAACGGCGAAACGCTTTGACTCGGTGAGTTTCGCGGCATTCCGACTTCGATGCCCCGGTTGCCGAAATTCAGTTGCCTTTGAATTTCGGGTGATCCCTCTTGAGCATGTATGCTTCTGCTACTTGTTCTACATCACACTTCCTTCCGCAAACGGCGAAACGCTTTGACTCGGTGAGTTTCGCGGCATTCCGACTTCGATGCCCCGGTTGCCGAAATTCAGTTGCCTTTGAATTTCGGGTGATCCCTCTTGAGCATGTATGCTTCTGCTACTTGTTCTACATCAGACTTCTTCCGCAAACGGCGAAACGCTTTGACTCGGTGAGTTTCGCGGCATTCCGACTTCGATGCCCCGGTTGCCGAAATTCAGTTGCCTTTGAATTTCGGGTGATCCCTCTTGAGCATGTATGCTTCTGCTACTTGTTCTACATCAGACTTCTTCCGCAAACGGCGAAACGCTTTGACTCGGTGAGTTTCGCGGCATTCCGACTTCGATGCCCCGGTTGCCGAAATTCAGTTGCCTTTGAATTTCGGGTGATCCCTCTTGAGCATGTATGCTTCTGCTACTTGTTCTACATCACACTTCCTTCCGCAAACGGCGAAACGCTTTGACTCGGTGAGTTTCGCGGCATTCCGACTTCGATGCCCCGGTTGCCGAAATTCAGTTGCCTTTGAATTTCGGGTGATCCCTCTTGAGCATGTATGCTTCTGCTACTTGTTCTACATCACACTTCCTTCCGCAAACGGCGAAACGCTTTGACTCGGTGAGTTTCGCGGCATTCCGACTTCGATGCCCCGGTTGCCGAAATTCAGTTGCCTTTGAATTTCGGGTGATCCCTCTTGAGCATGTATGCTTCTGCTACTTGTTCTACATCAGACTTCTTCCGCAAACGGCGAAACGCTTTGACTCGGTGAGTTTCGCGGCATTCCGACTTCGATGCCCCGGTTGCCGAAATTCAGTTGCCTTTGAATTTCGGGTGATCCCTCTTGAGCATGTATGCTTCTGCTACTTGTTCTACATCACACTTCTTCCGCAAACGGCGAAACGCTTTGACTCGGTGAGTTTCGCGGCATTCCGACTTCGATGCCCCGGTTGCCGAAATTCAGTTGCCTTTGAATTTCGGGTGATCCCTCTTGAGCATGTATGCTTCTGCTACTTGTTCTACATCACACTTCCTTCCGCAAACGGCGAAACGCTTTGACTCGGTGAGTTTCGCGGCATTCCGACTTCGATGCCCCGGTTGCCGAAATTCAGTTGCCTTTGAATTTCGGGTGATCCCTCTTGAGCATGTATGCTTCTGCTACTTGTTCTACATCAGACTTCTTCCGCAAACGGCGAAACGCTTTGACTCGGTGAGTTTCGCGGCATTCCGACTTCGATGCCCCGGTTGCCGAAATTCAGTTGCCTTTGAATTTCGGGTGATCCCTCTTGAGCATGTATGCTTCTGCTACTTGTTCTACATCAGACTTCTTCCGCAAACGGCGAAACGCTTTGACTCGGTGAGTTTCGCGGCATTCCGACTTCGATGCCCCGGTTGCCGAAATTCAGTTGCCTTTGAATTTCGGGTGATCCCTCTTGAGCATGTATGCTTCTGCTACTTGTTCTACATCACACTTCCTTCCGCAAACGGCGAAACGCTTTGACTCGGTGAGTTTCGCGGCATTCCGACTTCGATGCCCCGGTTGCCGAAATTCAGTTGCCTTTGAATTTCGGGTGATCCCTCTTGAGCATGTATGCTTCTGCTACTTGTTCTACATCACACTTCCTTCCGCAAACGGCGAAACGCTTTGACTCGGTGAGTTTCGCGGCATTCCGACTTCGATGCCCCGGTTGCCGAAATTCAGTTGCCTTTGAATTTCGGGTGATCCCTCTTGAGCATGTATGCTTCTGCTACTTGTTCTACATCACACTTCTTCCGCAAACGGCGAAACGCTTTGACTCGGTGAGTTTCGCGGCATTCCGACTTCGATGCCCCGGTTGCCGAAATTCAGTTGCCTTTGAATTTCGGGTGATCCCTCTTGAGCATGTATGCTTCTGCTACTTGTTCTACATCACACTTCCTTCCGCAAACGGCGAAACGCTTTGACTCGGTGAGTTTCGCGGCATTCCGACTTCGATGCCCCGGTTGCCGAAATTCAGTTGCCTTTGAATTTCGGGTGATCCCTCTTGAGCATGTATGCTTCTGCTACTTGTTCTACATCAGACTTCTTCCGCAAACGGCGAAACGCTTTGACTCGGTGAGTTTCGCGGCATTCCGACTTCGATGCCCCGGTTGCCGAAATTCAGTTGCCTTTGAATTTCGGGTGATCCCTCTTGAGCATGTATGCTTCTGCTACTTGTTCTACATCACACTTCCTTCCGCAAACGGCGAAACGCTTTGACTCGGTGAGTTTCGCGGCATTCCGACTTCGATGCCCCGGTTGCCGAAATTCAGTTGCCTTTGAATTTCGGGTGATCCCTCTTGAGCATGTATGCTTCTGCTACTTGTTCTACATCAGACTTCTTCCGCAAACGGCGAAACGCTTTGACTCGGTGAGTTTCGCGGCATTCCGACTTCGATGCCCCGGTTGCCGAAATTCAGTTGCCTTTGAATTTCGGGTGATCCCTCTTGAGCATGTATGCTTCTGCTACTTGTTCTACATCACACTTCTTCCGCAAACGGCGAAACGCTTTGACTCGGTGAGTTTCGCGGCATTCCGACTTCGATGCCCCGGTTGCCGAAATTCAGTTGCCTTTGAATTTCGGGTGATCCCTCTTGAGCATGTATGCTTCTGCTACTTGTTCTACATCAGACTTCTTCCGCAAACGGCGAAACGCTTTGACTCGGTGAGTTTCGCGGCATTCCGACTTCGATGCCCCGGTTGCCGAAATTCAGTTGCCTTTGAATTTCGGGTGATCCCTCTTGAGCATGTATGCTTCTGCTACTTGTTCTACATCACACTTCTTCCGCAAACGGCGAAACGCTTTGACTCGGTGAGTTTCGCGGCATTCCGACTTCGATGCCCCGGTTGCCGAAATTCAGTTGCCTTTGAATTTCGGGTGATCCCTCTTGAGCATGTATGCTTCTGCTACTTGTTCTACATCAGACTTCTTCCGCAAACGGCGAAACGCTTTGACTCGGTGAGTTTCGCGGCATTCCGACTTCGATGCCCCGGTTGCCGAAATTCAGTTGCCTTTGAATTTCGGGTGATCCCTCTTGAGCATGTATGCTTCTGCTACTTGTTCTACATCACACTTCTTCCGCAAACGGCGAAACGCTTTGACTCGGTGAGTTTCGCGGCATTCCGACTTCGATGCCCCGGTTGCCGAAATTCAGTTGCCTTTGAATTTCGGGTGATCCCTCTTGAGCATGTATGCTTCTGCTACTTGTTCTACATCACACTTCTTCCGCAAACGGCGAAACGCTTTGACTCGGTGAGTTTCGCGGCATTCCGACTTCGATGCCCCGGTTGCCGAAATTCAGTTGCCTTTGAATTTCGGGTGATCCCTCTTGAGCATGTATGCTTCTGCTACTTGTTCTACATCACACTTCCTTCCGCAAACGGCGAAACGCTTTGACTCGGTGAGTTTCGCGGCATTCCGACTTCGATGCCCCGGTTGCCGAAATTCAGTTGCCTTTGAATTTCGGGTGATCCCTCTTGAGCATGTATGCTTCTGCTACTTGTTCTACATCACACTTCTTCCGCAAACGGCGAAACGCTTTGACTCGGTGAGTTTCGCGGCATTCCGACTTCGATGCCCCGGTTGCCGAAATTCAGTTGCCTTTGAATTTCGGGTGATCCCTCTTGAGCATGTATGCTTCTGCTACTTGTTCTACATCACACTTCCTTCCGCAAACGGCGAAACGCTTTGACTCGGTGAGTTTCGCGGCATTCCGACTTCGATGCCCCGGTTGCCGAAATTCAGTTGCCTTTGAATTTCGGGTGATCCCTCTTGAGCATGTATGCTTCTGCTACTTGTTCTACATCACACTTCCTTCCGCAAACGGCGAAACGCTTTGACTCGGTGAGTTTCGCGGCATTCCGACTTCGATGCCCCGGTTGCCGAAATTCAGTTGCCTTTGAATTTCGGGTGATCCCTCTTGAGCATGTATGCTTCTGCTACTTGTTCTACATCAGACTTCTTCCGCAAACGGCGAAACGCTTTGACTCGGTGAGTTTCGCGGCATTCCGACTTCGATGCCCCGGTTGCCGAAATTCAGTTGCCTTTGAATTTCGGGTGATCCCTCTTGAGCATGTATGCTTCTGCTACTTGTTCTACATCACACTTCTTCCGCAAACGGCGAAACGCTTTGACTCGGTGAGTTTCGCGGCATTCCGACTTCGATGCCCCGGTTGCCGAAATTCAGTTGCCTTTGAATTTCGGGTGATCCCTCTTGAGCATGTATGCTTCTGCTACTTGTTCTACATCACACTTCTTCCGCAAACGGCGAAACGCTTTGACTCGGTGAGTTTCGCGGCATTCCGACTTCGATGCCCCGGTTGCCGAAATTCAGTTGCCTTTGAATTTCGGGTGATCCCTCTTGAGCATGTATGCTTCTGCTACTTGTTCTACATCACACTTCTTCCGCAAACGGCGAAACGCTTTGACTCGGTGAGTTTCGCGGCATTCCGACTTCGATGCCCCGGTTGCCGAAATTCAGTTGCCTTTGAATTTCGGGTGATCCCTCTTGAGCATGTATGCTTCTGCTACTTGTTCTACATCACACTTCCTTCCGCAAACGGCGAAACGCTTTGACTCGGTGAGTTTCGCGGCATTCCGACTTCGATGCCCCGGTTGCCGAAATTCAGTTGCCTTTGAATTTCGGGTGATCCCTCTTGAGCATGTATGCTTCTGCTACTTGTTCTACATCAGACTTCTTCCGCAAACGGCGAAACGCTTTGACTCGGTGAGTTTCGCGGCATTCCGACTTCGATGCCCCGGTTGCCGAAATTCAGTTGCCTTTGAATTTCGGGTGATCCCTCTTGAGCATGTATGCTTCTGCTACTTGTTCTACATCACACTTCTTCCGCAAACGGCGAAACGCTTTGACTCGGTGAGTTTCGCGGCATTCCGACTTCGATGCCCCGGTTGCCGAAATTCAGTTGCCTTTGAATTTCGGGTGATCCCTCTTGAGCATGTATGCTTCTGCTACTTGTTCTACATCAGACTTCTTCCGCAAACGGCGAAACGCTTTGACTCGGTGAGTTTCGCGGCATTCCGACTTCGATGCCCCGGTTGCCGAAATTCAGTTGCCTTTGAATTTCGGGTGATCCCTCTTGAGCATGTATGCTTCTGCTACTTGTTCTACATCAGACTTCTTCCGCAAACGGCGAAACGCTTTGACTCGGTGAGTTTCGCGGCATTCCGACTTCGATGCCCCGGTTGCCGAAATTCAGTTGCCTTTGAATTTCGGGTGATCCCTCTTGAGCATGTATGCTTCTGCTACTTGTTCTACATCACACTTCTTCCGCAAACGGCGAAACGCTTTGACTCGGTGAGTTTCGCGGCATTCCGACTTCGATGCCCCGGTTGCCGAAATTCAGTTGCCTTTGAATTTCGGGTGATCCCTCTTGAGCATGTATGCTTCTGCTACTTGTTCTACATCACACTTCTTCCGCAAACGGCGAAACGCTTTGACTCGGTGAGTTTCGCGGCATTCCGACTTCGATGCCCCGGTTGCCGAAATTCAGTTGCCTTTGAATTTCGGGTGATCCCTCTTGAGCATGTATGCTTCTGCTACTTGTTCTACATCAGACTTCTTCCGCAAACGGCGAAACGCTTTGACTCGGTGAGTTTCGCGGCATTCCGACTTCGATGCCCCGGTTGCCGAAATTCAGTTGCCTTTGAATTTCGGGTGATCCCTCTTGAGCATGTATGCTTCTGCTACTTGTTCTACATCAGACTTCTTCCGCAAACGGCGAAACGCTTTGACTCGGTGAGTTTCGCGGCATTCCGACTTCGATGCCCCGGTTGCCGAAATTCAGTTGCCTTTGAATTTCGGGTGATCCCTCTTGAGCATGTATGCTTCTGCTACTTGTTCTACATCACACTTCTTCCGCAAACGGCGAAACGCTTTGACTCGGTGAGTTTCGCGGCATTCCGACTTCGATGCCCCGGTTGCCGAAATTCAGTTGCCTTTGAATTTCGGGTGATCCCTCTTGAGCATGTATGCTTCTGCTACTTGTTCTACATCACACTTCTTCCGCAAACGGCGAAACGCTTTGACTCGGTGAGTTTCGCGGCATTCCGACTTCGATGCCCCGGTTGCCGAAATTCAGTTGCCTTTGAATTTCGGGTGATCCCTCTTGAGCATGTATGCTTCTGCTACTTGTTCTACATCACACTTCTTCCGCAAACGGCGAAACGCTTTGACTCGGTGAGTTTCGCGGCATTCCGACTTCGATGCCCCGGTTGCCGAAATTCAGTTGCCTTTGAATTTCGGGTGATCCCTCTTGAGCATGTATGCTTCTGCTACTTGTTCTACATCACACTTCTTCCGCAAACGGCGAAACGCTTTGACTCGGTGAGTTTCGCGGCATTCCGACTTCGATGCCCCGGTTGCCGAAATTCAGTTGCCTTTGAATTTCGGGTGATCCCTCTTGAGCATGTATGCTTCTGCTACTTGTTCTACATCAGACTTCTTCCGCAAACGGCGAAACGCTTTGACTCGGTGAGTTTCGCGGCATTCCGACTTCGATGCCCCGGTTGCCGAAATTCAGTTGCCTTTGAATTTCGGGTGATCCCTCTTGAGCATGTATGCTTCTGCTACTTGTTCTACATCAGACTTCTTCCGCAAACGGCGAAACGCTTTGACTCGGTGAGTTTCGCGGCATTCCGACTTCGATGCCCCGGTTGCCGAAATTCAGTTGCCTTTGAATTTCGGGTGATCCCTCTTGAGCATGTATGCTTCTGCTACTTGTTCTACATCAGACTTCTTCCGCAAACGGCGAAACGCTTTGACTCGGTGAGTTTCGCGGCATTCCGACTTCGATGCCCCGGTTGCCGAAATTCAGTTGCCTTTGAATTTCGGGTGATCCCTCTTGAGCATGTATGCTTCTGCTACTTGTTCTACATCACACTTCTTCCGCAAACGGCGAAACGCTTTGACTCGGTGAGTTTCGCGGCATTCCGACTTCGATGCCCCGGTTGCCGAAATTCAGTTGCCTTTGAATTTCGGGTGATCCCTCTTGAGCATGTATGCTTCTGCTACTTGTTCTACATCAGACTTCTTCCGCAAACGGCGAAACGCTTTGACTCGGTGAGTTTCGCGGCATTCCGACTTCGATGCCCCGGTTGCCGAAATTCAGTTGCCTTTGAATTTCGGGTGATCCCTCTTGAGCATGTATGCTTCTGCTACTTGTTCTACATCACACTTCTTCCGCAAACGGCGAAACGCTTTGACTCGGTGAGTTTCGCGGCATTCCGACTTCGATGCCCCGGTTGCCGAAATTCAGTTGCCTTTGAATTTCGGGTGATCCCTCTTGAGCATGTATGCTTCTGCTACTTGTTCTACATCACACTTCTTCCGCAAACGGCGAAACGCTTTGACTCGGTGAGTTTCGCGGCATTCCGACTTCGATGCCCCGGTTGCCGAAATTCAGTTGCCTTTGAATTTCGGGTGATCCCTCTTGAGCATGTATGCTTCTGCTACTTGTTCTACATCAGACTTCTTCCGCAAACGGCGAAACGCTTTGACTCGGTGAGTTTCGCGGCATTCCGACTTCGATGCCCCGGTTGCCGAAATTCAGTTGCCTTTGAATTTCGGGTGATCCCTCTTGAGCATGTATGCTTCTGCTACTTGTTCTACATCACACTTCTTCCGCAAACGGCGAAACGCTTTGACTCGGTGAGTTTCGCGGCATTCCGACTTCGATGCCCCGGTTGCCGAAATTCAGTTGCCTTTGAATTTCGGGTGATCCCTCTTGAGCATGTATGCTTCTGCTACTTGTTCTACATCAGACTTCTTCCGCAAACGGCGAAACGCTTTGACTCGGTGAGTTTCGCGGCATTCCGACTTCGATGCCCCGGTTGCCGAAATTCAGTTGCCTTTGAATTTCGGGTGATCCCTCTTGAGCATGTATGCTTCTGCTACTTGTTCTACATCACACTTCTTCCGCAAACGGCGAAACGCTTTGACTCGGTGAGTTTCGCGGCATTCCGACTTCGATGCCCCGGTTGCCGAAATTCAGTTGCCTTTGAATTTCGGGTGATCCCTCTTGAGCATGTATGCTTCTGCTACTTGTTCTACATCAGACTTCTTCCGCAAACGGCGAAACGCTTTGACTCGGTGAGTTTCGCGGCATTCCGACTTCGATGCCCCGGTTGCCGAAATTCAGTTGCCTTTGAATTTCGGGTGATCCCTCTTGAGCATGTATGCTTCTGCTACTTGTTCTACATCAGACTTCTTCCGCAAACGGCGAAACGCTTTGACTCGGTGAGTTTCGCGGCATTCCGACTTCGATGCCCCGGTTGCCGAAATTCAGTTGCCTTTGAATTTCGGGTGATCCCTCTTGAGCATGTATGCTTCTGCTACTTGTTCTACATCAGACTTCTTCCGCAAACGGCGAAACGCTTTGACTCGGTGAGTTTCGCGGCATTCCGACTTCGATGCCCCGGTTGCCGAAATTCAGTTGCCTTTGAATTTCGGGTGATCCCTCTTGAGCATGTATGCTTCTGCTACTTGTTCTACATCAGACTTCCTTCCGCAAACGGCGAAACGCTTTGACTCGGTGAGTTTCGCGGCATTCCGACTTCGATGCCCCGGTTGCCGAAATTCAGTTGCCTTTGAATTTCGGGTGATCCCTCTTGAGCATGTATGCTTCTGCTACTTGTTCTACATCACACTTCTTCCGCAAACGGCGAAACGCTTTGACTCGGTGAGTTTCGCGGCATTCCGACTTCGATGCCCCGGTTGCCGAAATTCAGTTGCCTTTGAATTTCGGGTGATCCCTCTTGAGCATGTATGCTTCTGCTACTTGTTCTACATCACACTTCTTCCGCAAACGGCGAAACGCTTTGACTCGGTGAGTTTCGCGGCATTCCGACTTCGATGCCCCGGTTGCCGAAATTCAGTTGCCTTTGAATTTCGGGTGATCCCTCTTGAGCATGTATGCTTCTGCTACTTGTTCTACATCAGACTTCTTCCGCAAACGGCGAAACGCTTTGACTCGGTGAGTTTCGCGGCATTCCGACTTCGATGCCCCGGTTGCCGAAATTCAGTTGCCTTTGAATTTCGGGTGATCCCTCTTGAGCATGTATGCTTCTGCTACTTGTTCTACATCAGACTTCTTCCGCAAACGGCGAAACGCTTTGACTCGGTGAGTTTCGCGGCATTCCGACTTCGATGCCCCGGTTGCCGAAATTCAGTTGCCTTTGAATTTCGGGTGATCCCTCTTGAGCATGTATGCTTCTGCTACTTGTTCTACATCAGACTTCTTCCGCAAACGGCGAAACGCTTTGACTCGGTGAGTTTCGCGGCATTCCGACTTCGATGCCCCGGTTGCCGAAATTCAGTTGCCTTTGAATTTCGGGTGATCCCTCTTGAGCATGTATGCTTCTGCTACTTGTTCTACATCACACTTCTTCCGCAAACGGCGAAACGCTTTGACTCGGTGAGTTTCGCGGCATTCCGACTTCGATGCCCCGGTTGCCGAAATTCAGTTGCCTTTGAATTTCGGGTGATCCCTCTTGAGCATGTATGCTTCTGCTACTTGTTCTACATCACACTTCTTCCGCAAACGGCGAAACGCTTTGACTCGGTGAGTTTCGCGGCATTCCGACTTCGATGCCCCGGTTGCCGAAATTCAGTTGCCTTTGAATTTCGGGTGATCCCTCTTGAGCATGTATGCTTCTGCTACTTGTTCTACATCACACTTCTTCCGCAAACGGCGAAACGCTTTGACTCGGTGAGTTTCGCGGCATTCCGACTTCGATGCCCCGGTTGCCGAAATTCAGTTGCCTTTGAATTTCGGGTGATCCCTCTTGAGCATGTATGCTTCTGCTACTTGTTCTACATCACACTTCTTCCGCAAACGGCGAAACGCTTTGACTCGGTGAGTTTCGCGGCATTCCGACTTCGATGCCCCGGTTGCCGAAATTCAGTTGCCTTTGAATTTCGGGTGATCCCTCTTGAGCATGTATGCTTCTGCTACTTGTTCTACATCAGACTTCTTCCGCAAACGGCGAAACGCTTTGACTCGGTGAGTTTCGCGGCATTCCGACTTCGATGCCCCGGTTGCCGAAATTCAGTTGCCTTTGAATTTCGGGTGATCCCTCTTGAGCATGTATGCTTCTGCTACTTGTTCTACATCACACTTCTTCCGCAAACGGCGAAACGCTTTGACTCGGTGAGTTTCGCGGCATTCCGACTTCGATGCCCCGGTTGCCGAAATTCAGTTGCCTTTGAATTTCGGGTGATCCCTCTTGAGCATGTATGCTTCTGCTACTTGTTCTACATCACACTTCTTCCGCAAACGGCGAAACGCTTTGACTCGGTGAGTTTCGCGGCATTCCGACTTCGATGCCCCGGTTGCCGAAATTCAGTTGCCTTTGAATTTCGGGTGATCCCTCTTGAGCATGTATGCTTCTGCTACTTGTTCTACATCAGACTTCTTCCGCAAACGGCGAAACGCTTTGACTCGGTGAGTTTCGCGGCATTCCGACTTCGATGCCCCGGTTGCCGAAATTCAGTTGCCTTTGAATTTCGGGTGATCCCTCTTGAGCATGTATGCTTCTGCTACTTGTTCTACATCAGACTTCTTCCGCAAACGGCGAAACGCTTTGACTCGGTGAGTTTCGCGGCATTCCGACTTCGATGCCCCGGTTGCCGAAATTCAGTTGCCTTTGAATTTCGGGTGATCCCTCTTGAGCATGTATGCTTCTGCTACTTGTTCTACATCACACTTCTTCCGCAAACGGCGAAACGCTTTGACTCGGTGAGTTTCGCGGCATTCCGACTTCGATGCCCCGGTTGCCGAAATTCAGTTGCCTTTGAATTTCGGGTGATCCCTCTTGAGCATGTATGCTTCTGCTACTTGTTCTACATCAGACTTCTTCCGCAAACGGCGAAACGCTTTGACTCGGTGAGTTTCGCGGCATTCCGACTTCGATGCCCCGGTTGCCGAAATTCAGTTGCCTTTGAATTTCGGGTGATCCCTCTTGAGCATGTATGCTTCTGCTACTTGTTCTACATCAGACTTCTTCCGCAAACGGCGAAACGCTTTGACTCGGTGAGTTTCGCGGCATTCCGACTTCGATGCCCCGGTTGCCGAAATTCAGTTGCCTTTGAATTTCGGGTGATCCCTCTTGAGCATGTATGCTTCTGCTACTTGTTCTACATCACACTTCTTCCGCAAACGGCGAAACGCTTTGACTCGGTGAGTTTCGCGGCATTCCGACTTCGATGCCCGGTTGCCGAAATTCAGTTGCCTTTGAATTTCGGGTGATCCCTCTTGAGCATGTATGCTTCTGCTACTTGTTCTACATCACACTTCTTCCGCAAACGGCGAAACGCTTTGACTCGGTGAGTTTCGCGGCATTCCGACTTCGATGCCCCGGTTGCCGAAATTCAGTTGCCTTTGAATTTCGGGTGATCCCTCTTGAGCATGTATGCTTCTGCTACTTGTTCTACATCAGACTTCTTCCGCAAACGGCGAAACGCTTTGACTCGGTGAGTTTCGCGGCATTCCGACTTCGATGCCCCGGTTGCCGAAATTCAGTTGCCTTTGAATTTCGGGTGATCCCTCTTGAGCATGTATGCTTCTGCTACTTGTTCTACATCAGACTTCTTCCGCAAACGGCGAAACGCTTTGACTCGGTGAGTTTCGCGGCATTCCGACTTCGATGCCCCGGTTGCCGAAATTCAGTTGCCTTTGAATTTCGGGTGATCCCTCTTGAGCATGTATGCTTCTGCTACTTGTTCTACATCAGACTTCTTCCGCAAACGGCGAAACGCTTTGACTCGGTGAGTTTCGCGGCATTCCGACTTCGATGCCCCGGTTGCCGAAATTCAGTTGCCTTTGAATTTCGGGTGATCCCTCTTGAGCATGTATGCTTCTGCTACTTGTTCTACATCAGACTTCTTCCGCAAACGGCGAAACGCTTTGACTCGGTGAGTTTCGCGGCATTCCGACTTCGATGCCCCGGTTGCCGAAATTCAGTTGCCTTTGAATTTCGGGTGATCCCTCTTGAGCATGTATGCTTCTGCTACTTGTTCTACATCAGACTTCTTCCGCAAACGGCGAAACGCTTTGACTCGGTGAGTTTCGCGGCATTCCGACTTCGATGCCCCGGTTGCCGAAATTCAGTTGCCTTTGAATTTCGGGTGATCCCTCTTGAGCATGTATGCTTCTGCTACTTGTTCTACATCACACTTCTTCCGCAAACGGCGAAACGCTTTGACTCGGTGAGTTTCGCGGCATTCCGACTTCGATGCCCCGGTTGCCGAAATTCAGTTGCCTTTGAATTTCGGGTGATCCCTCTTGAGCATGTATGCTTCTGCTACTTGTTCTACATCAGACTTCTTCCGCAAACGGCGAAACGCTTTGACTCGGTGAGTTTCGCGGCATTCCGACTTCGATGCCCGGTTGCCGAAATTCAGTTGCCTTTGAATTTCGGGTGATCCCTCTTGAGCATGTATGCTTCTGCTACTTGTTCTACATCAGACTTCTTCCGCAAACGGCGAAACGCTTTGACTCGGTGAGTTTCGCGGCATTCCGACTTCGATGCCCCGGTTGCCGAAATTCAGTTGCCTTTGAATTTCGGGTGATCCCTCTTGAGCATGTATGCTTCTGCTACTTGTTCTACATCAGACTTCTTCCGCAAACGGCGAAACGCTTTGACTCGGTGAGTTTCGCGGCATTCCGACTTCGATGCCCCGGTTGCCGAAATTCAGTTGCCTTTGAATTTCGGGTGATCCCTCTTGAGCATGTATGCTTCTGCTACTTGTTCTACATCAGACTTCTTCCGCAAACGGCGAAACGCTTTGACTCGGTGAGTTTCGCGGCATTCCGACTTCGATGCCCCGGTTGCCGAAATTCAGTTGCCTTTGAATTTCGGGTGATCCCTCTTGAGCATGTATGCTTCTGCTACTTGTTCTACATCAGACTTCCTTCCGCAAACGGCGAAACGCTTTGACTCGGTGAGTTTCGCGGCATTCCGACTTCGATGCCCCGGTTGCCGAAATTCAGTTGCCTTTGAATTTCGGGTGATCCCTCTTGAGCATGTATGCTTCTGCTACTTGTTCTACATCAGACTTCTTCCGCAAACGGCGAAACGCTTTGACTCGGTGAGTTTCGCGGCATTCCGACTTCGATGCCCGGTTGCCGAAATTCAGTTGCCTTTGAATTTCGGGTGATCCCTCTTGAGCATGTATGCTTCTGCTACTTGTTCTACATCAGACTTCTTCCGCAAACGGCGAAACGCTTTGACTCGGTGAGTTTCGCGGCATTCCGACTTCGATGCCCCGGTTGCCGAAATTCAGTTGCCTTTGAATTTCGGGTGATCCCTCTTGAGCATGTATGCTTCTGCTACTTGTTCTACATCAGACTTCTTCCGCAAACGGCGAAACGCTTTGACTCGGTGAGTTTCGCGGCATTCCGACTTCGATGCCCCGGTTGCCGAAATTCAGTTGCCTTTGAATTTCGGGTGATCCCTCTTGAGCATGTATGCTTCTGCTACTTGTTCTACATCAGACTTCCTTCCGCAAACGGCGAAACGCTTTGACTCGGTGAGTTTCGCGGCATTCCGACTTCGATGCCCCGGTTGCCGAAATTCAGTTGCCTTTGAATTTCGGGTGATCCCTCTTGAGCATGTATGCTTCTGCTACTTGTTCTACATCAGACTTTCTTCCGCAAACGGCGAAACGCTTTGACTCGGTGAGTTTCGCGGCATTCCGACTTCGATGCCCCGGTTGCCGAAATTCAGTTGCCTTTGAATTTCGGGTGATCCCTCTTGAGCATGTATGCTTCTGCTACTTGTTCTACATCAGACTTCTTCCGCAAACGGCGAAACGCTTTGACTCGGTGAGTTTCGCGGCATTCCGACTTCGATGCCCCGGTTGCCGAAATTCAGTTGCCTTTGAATTTCGGGTGATCCCTCTTGAGCATGTATGCTTCTGCTACTTGTTCTACATCAGACTTTCTTCCGCAAACGGCGAAACGCTTTGACTCGGTGAGTTTCGCGGCATTCCGACTTCGATGCCCGGTTGCCGAAATTCAGTTGCCTTTGAATTTCGGGTGATCCCTCTTGAGCATGTATGCTTCTGCTACTTGTTCTACATCAGACTTCTTCCGCAAACGGCGAAACGCTTTGACTCGGTGAGTTTCGCGGCATTCCGACTTCGATGCCCCGGTTGCCGAAATTCAGTTGCCTTTGAATTTCGGGTGATCCCTCTTGAGCATGTATGCTTCTGCTACTTGTTCTACATCAGACTTCTTCCGCAAACGGCGAAACGCTTTGACTCGGTGAGTTTCGCGGCATTCCGACTTCGATGCCCGGTTGCCGAAATTCAGTTGCCTTTGAATTTCGGGTGATCCCTCTTGAGCATGTATGCTTCTGCTACTTGTTCTACATCAGACTTCTTCCGCAAACGGCGAAACGCTTTGACTCGGTGAGTTTCGCGGCATTCCGACTTCGATGCCCCGGTTGCCGAAATTCAGTTGCCTTTGAATTTCGGGTGATCCCTCTTGAGCATGTATGCTTCTGCTACTTGTTCTACATCACACTTTCTTCCGCAAACGGCGAAACGCTTTGACTCGGTGAGTTTCGCGGCATTCCGACTTCGATGCCCCGGTTGCCGAAATTCAGTTGCCTTTGAATTTCGGGTGATCCCTCTTGAGCATGTATGCTTCTGCTACTTGTTCTACATCAGACTTCCTTCCGCAAACGGCGAAACGCTTTGACTCGGTGAGTTTCGCGGCATTCCGACTTCGATGCCCCGGTTGCCGAAATTCAGTTGCCTTTGAATTTCGGGTGATCCCTCTTGAGCATGTATGCTTCTGCTACTTGTTCTACATCAGACTTCTTCCGCAAACGGCGAAACGCTTTGACTCGGTGAGTTTCGCGGCATTCCGACTTCGATGCCCCGGTTGCCGAAATTCAGTTGCCTTTGAATTTCGGGTGATCCCTCTTGAGCATGTATGCTTCTGCTACTTGTTCTACATCAGACTTCTTCCGCAAACGGCGAAACGCTTTGACTCGGTGAGTTTCGCGGCATTCCGACTTCGATGCCCCGGTTGCCGAAATTCAGTTGCCTTTGAATTTCGGGTGATCCCTCTTGAGCATGTATGCTTCTGCTACTTGTTCTACATCAGACTTCTTCCGCAAACGGCGAAACGCTTTGACTCGGTGAGTTTCGCGGCATTCCGACTTCGATGCCCCGGTTGCCGAAATTCAGTTGCCTTTGAATTTCGGGTGATCCCTCTTGAGCATGTATGCTTCTGCTACTTGTTCTACATCAGACTTCTTCCGCAAACGGCGAAACGCTTTGACTCGGTGAGTTTCGCGGCATTCCGACTTCGATGCCCCGGTTGCCGAAATTCAGTTGCCTTTGAATTTCGGGTGATCCCTCTTGAGCATGTATGCTTCTGCTACTTGTTCTACATCAGACTTCTTCCGCAAACGGCGAAACGCTTTGACTCGGTGAGTTTCGCGGCATTCCGACTTCGATGCCCCGGTTGCCGAAATTCAGTTGCCTTTGAATTTCGGGTGATCCCTCTTGAGCATGTATGCTTCTGCTACTTGTTCTACATCAGACTTCTTCCGCAAACGGCGAAACGCTTTGACTCGGTGAGTTTCGCGGCATTCCGACTTCGATGCCCGGTTGCCGAAATTCAGTTGCCTTTGAATTTCGGGTGATCCCTCTTGAGCATGTATGCTTCTGCTACTTGTTCTACATCAGACTTCTTCCGCAAACGGCGAAACGCTTTGACTCGGTGAGTTTCGCGGCATTCCGACTTCGATGCCCCGGTTGCCGAAATTCAGTTGCCTTTGAATTTCGGGTGATCCCTCTTGAGCATGTATGCTTCTGCTACTTGTTCTACATCAGACTTCCTTCCGCAAACGGCGAAACGCTTTGACTCGGTGAGTTTCGCGGCATTCCGACTTCGATGCCCCGGTTGCCGAAATTCAGTTGCCTTTGAATTTCGGGTGATCCCTCTTGAGCATGTATGCTTCTGCTACTTGTTCTACATCAGACTTCTTCCGCAAACGGCGAAACGCTTTGACTCGGTGAGTTTCGCGGCATTCCGACTTCGATGCCCCGGTTGCCGAAATTCAGTTGCCTTTGAATTTCGGGTGATCCCTCTTGAGCATGTATGCTTCTGCTACTTGTTCTACATCAGACTTCTTCCGCAAACGGCGAAACGCTTTGACTCGGTGAGTTTCGCGGCATTCCGACTTCGATGCCCCGGTTGCCGAAATTCAGTTGCCTTTGAATTTCGGGTGATCCCTCTTGAGCATGTATGCTTCTGCTACTTGTTCTACATCACACTTCTTCCGCAAACGGCGAAACGCTTTGACTCGGTGAGTTTCGCGGCATTCCGACTTCGATGCCCCGGTTGCCGAAATTCAGTTGCCTTTGAATTTCGGGTGATCCCTCTTGAGCATGTATGCTTCTGCTACTTGTTCTACATCACACTTCTTCCGCAAACGGCGAAACGCTTTGACTCGGTGAGTTTCGCGGCATTCCGACTTCGATGCCCCGGTTGCCGAAATTCAGTTGCCTTTGAATTTCGGGTGATCCCTCTTGAGCATGTATGCTTCTGCTACTTGTTCTACATCACACTTCTTCCGCAAACGGCGAAACGCTTTGACTCGGTGAGTTTCGCGGCATTCCGACTTCGATGCCCGGTTGCCGAAATTCAGTTGCCTTTGAATTTCGGGTGATCCCTCTTGAGCATGTATGCTTCTGCTACTTGTTCTACATCAGACTTCTTCCGCAAACGGCGAAACGCTTTGACTCGGTGAGTTTCGCGGCATTCCGACTTCGATGCCCCGGTTGCCGAAATTCAGTTGCCTTTGAATTTCGGGTGATCCCTCTTGAGCATGTATGCTTCTGCTACTTGTTCTACATCAGACTTCTTCCGCAAACGGCGAAACGCTTTGACTCGGTGAGTTTCGCGGCATTCCGACTTCGATGCCCCGGTTGCCGAAATTCAGTTGCCTTTGAATTTCGGGTGATCCCTCTTGAGCATGTATGCTTCTGCTACTTGTTCTACATCACACTTCCTTCCGCAAACGGCGAAACGCTTTGACTCGGTGAGTTTCGCGGCATTCCGACTTCGATGCCCCGGTTGCCGAAATTCAGTTGCCTTTGAATTTCGGGTGATCCCTCTTGAGCATGTATGCTTCTGCTACTTGTTCTACATCACACTTCTTCCGCAAACGGCGAAACGCTTTGACTCGGTGAGTTTCGCGGCATTCCGACTTCGATGCCCCGGTTGCCGAAATTCAGTTGCCTTTGAATTTCGGGTGATCCCTCTTGAGCATGTATGCTTCTGCTACTTGTTCTACATCAGACTTCTTCCGCAAACGGCGAAACGCTTTGACTCGGTGAGTTTCGCGGCATTCCGACTTCGATGCCCCGGTTGCCGAAATTCAGTTGCCTTTGAATTTCGGGTGATCCCTCTTGAGCATGTATGCTTCTGCTACTTGTTCTACATCAGACTTCCTTCCGCAAACGGCGAAACGCTTTGACTCGGTGAGTTTCGCGGCATTCCGACTTCGATGCCCCGGTTGCCGAAATTCAGTTGCCTTTGAATTTCGGGTGATCCCTCTTGAGCATGTATGCTTCTGCTACTTGTTCTACATCAGACTTCTTCCGCAAACGGCGAAACGCTTTGACTCGGTGAGTTTCGCGGCATTCCGACTTCGATGCCCCGGTTGCCGAAATTCAGTTGCCTTTGAATTTCGGGTGATCCCTCTTGAGCATGTATGCTTCTGCTACTTGTTCTACATCAGACTTCTTCCGCAAAAGGCGAAACGCTTTGACTCGGTGAGTTTCGCGGCATTCCGACTTCGATGCCCCGGTTGCCGAAATTCAGTTGCCTTTGAATTTCGGGTGATCCCTCTTGAGCATGTATGCTTCTGCTACTTGTTCTACATCACACTTCTTCCGCAAACGGCGAAACGCTTTGACTCGGTGAGTTTCGCGGCATTCCGACTTCGATGCCCCGGTTGCCGAAATTCAGTTGCCTTTGAATTTCGGGTGATCCCTCTTGAGCATGTATGCTTCTGCTACTTGTTCTACATCAGACTTCTTCCGCAAACGGCGAAACGCTTTGACTCGGTGAGTTTCGCGGCATTCCGACTTCGATGCCCCGGTTGCCGAAATTCAGTTGCCTTTGAATTTCGGGTGATCCCTCTTGAGCATGTATGCTTCTGCTACTTGTTCTACATCAGACTTCTTCCGCAAACGGCGAAACGCTTTGACTCGGTGAGTTTCGCGGCATTCCGACTTCGATGCCCCGGTTGCCGAAATTCAGTTGCCTTTGAATTTCGGGTGATCCCTCTTGAGCATGTATGCTTCTGCTACTTGTTCTACATCACACTTCCTTCCGCAAACGGCGAAACGCTTTGACTCGGTGAGTTTCGCGGCATTCCGACTTCGATGCCCCGGTTGCCGAAATTCAGTTGCCTTTGAATTTCGGGTGATCCCTCTTGAGCATGTATGCTTCTGCTACTTGTTCTACATCACACTTCCTTCCGCAAACGGCGAAACGCTTTGACTCGGTGAGTTTCGCGGCATTCCGACTTCGATGCCCCGGTTGCCGAAATTCAGTTGCCTTTGAATTTCGGGTGATCCCTCTTGAGCATGTATGCTTCTGCTACTTGTTCTACATCACACTTCTTCCGCAAACGGCGAAACGCTTTGACTCGGTGAGTTTCGCGGCATTCCGACTTCGATGCCCCGGTTGCCGAAATTCAGTTGCCTTTGAATTTCGGGTGATCCCTCTTGAGCATGTATGCTTCTGCTACTTGTTCTACATCACACTTCCTTCCGCAAACGGCGAAACGCTTTGACTCGGTGAGTTTCGCGGCATTCCGACTTCGATGCCCCGGTTGCCGAAATTCAGTTGCCTTTGAATTTCGGGTGATCCCTCTTGAGCATGTATGCTTCTGCTACTTGTTCTACATCAGACTTCTTCCGCAAACGGCGAAACGCTTTGACTCGGTGAGTTTCGCGGCATTCCGACTTCGATGCCCGGTTGCCGAAATTCAGTTGCCTTTGAATTTCGGGTGATCCCTCTTGAGCATGTATGCTTCTGCTACTTGTTCTACATCACACTTCTTCCGCAAACGGCGAAACGCTTTGACTCGGTGAGTTTCGCGGCATTCCGACTTCGATGCCCCGGTTGCCGAAATTCAGTTGCCTTTGAATTTCGGGTGATCCCTCTTGAGCATGTATGCTTCTGCTACTTGTTCTACATCAGACTTCTTCCGCAAACGGCGAAACGCTTTGACTCGGTGAGTTTCGCGGCATTCCGACTTCGATGCCCGGTTGCCGAAATTCAGTTGCCTTTGAATTTCGGGTGATCCCTCTTGAGCATGTATGCTTCTGCTACTTGTTCTACATCAGACATACTTACGCAAACGGGCAAACGCTTTGACTGGGTGAGTTTCGCGGTATTCCGACTTCGATGCCCCGGTTGCCGTAATTCAGTTGCCTTTGAATTTCGGGTGATCCTTCTTCAGCATGTATGCTTCTGCTACTTGGTCTACATCAGACATCCTTACGCAAACGGCCAAACGCTTTGACTGGGTGAGTTTCGCGGTATTCCGACTTCGATGCCCCGGTTGCCGAAATTCAGTTGCCTTTGAATTTCGGGTGATCCCCTTTGAGCATGTATGCTTCTGCTACTTGCTCTACATCACACTTCCTTCCGCAAACGGGAAACGCTTTCGGTGAGTTTCGCGGCATTCCGACTTCGATGCCCCGGTTGCCGAAATTCAGTTGCCTTTGAATTTCGAGAGATCCCTCTTGAGCATGTATGCTTCTGCTACTTGTTCTACATCAGACTTCTTCCGCAAACGGCGAAACGCTTTGACTCGGTGAGTTTCGCGGCATTCCGACTTCGATGCCCCGGTTGCCGAAATTCAGTTGCCTTTGAATTTCGGGTGATCCCTCTTGAGCATGTATGCTTCTGCTACTTGTTCTACATCAGACTTCTTCCGCAAACGGCGAAACGCTTTGACTCGGTGAGTTTCGCGGCATTCCGACTTCGATGCCCGGTTGCCGAAATTCAGTTGCCTTTGAATTTCGGGTGATCCCTCTTGAGCATGTATGCTTCTGCTACTTGTTCTACATCACACTTCTTCCGCAAACGGCGAAACGCTTTGACTCGGTGAGTTTCGCGGCATTCCGACTTCGATGCCCCGGTTGCCGAAATTCAGTTGCCTTTGAATTTCGGGTGATCCCTCTTGAGCATGTATGCTTCTGCTACTTGTTCTACATCACACTTCCTTCGCAAACAGCGAAACGCTTTGACTCGGTGAGTTTCGCGGCATTCCGACTTCGATGCCCGGTTGCCGAAATTCAGTTGACTTTGAATTTCGGGTGATCCCTCTTGAGCATGTATGCTTCTGCTACTTGTTCTACATCAGACTTCCTTCCGCAAACTGCGAAACGCTTTGACTCTGTGAGTTTCGCGGCATTCCGACTTCGATGCCCCGGTTGCCCAAATTCAATTGCCTTTGAATTTCGGGTGATCCCTCTTGAGCATGTATGCTTTTGCTACTTGTTCTACATCAGACTTCCTTCCGCAAACGGGGAAACGCTTTGACTCGGTGAGTTTCGCGGCATTCCGACTTCGATGCCCCGGTTGCCGAAATTCAGTTGCCTTTGAATTTCGGGTGATCACTCTTGAGCATGTATGCTTCTGCTACTTGTTCTACATCACATACTTCCTTCCGCAAACGGCGAAACGCTTTGACTCGGTGAGTTTCGCGGCATTCCGACTTCGATGCCCGGGTTGCCGAAATTCAGTTGCCTTTGAATTTCGGGTGTTCCCTCTCGAGCATGTATGCTTCTGCTACTTGTTCTACATCATACTTCCTTCCGCAAAACGGCAAAACGCTTTGACTCGGTGAGTTTCGGGGCTTTTCGACTTCAATTTCCCGGTTGCCCAAATTCAGTTGCCTTTGAACTTCAGGTGATCCCTCTTGAGCATGTATGCTATTGCTACTTGTTCTACATCAGACTTCCTTCCGCAAACGGGGAAACGCTTTGACTCGGTGAGTTTCGTGGCATTCCGATTTTGATGAACCCTGTTGCCGAAATTCAGCTACCTTTGAATTTCGAGTGATCCCTCTTGAGCATGTATGCTTCTGCTACTTGTTCTACATCAGACTTTCTTCCGCAAACGACGAAACGCTTTGACTCGGTGAGTTTCGCGGCATTCCGACTTCGATGCCCCGGTTGCCGAAATTCAGTTGCCTTTGAATTTCGGGTGATCCCTCTTGAGCATGTATGCTTCTGCTACTTGTTCTACATCACACTTCTTCCGCAAAACGGCGAAACGCTTTGACTCGGTGAGTTTCGCGGCATTCCGACTTCGATGCCCGGTTGCCGAAATTCAGTTGCCTTTGAATTTCGGGTGATCCCTCTTGAGCATGTATGCTTCTGCTACTTGTTCTACATCAGACTTCTTCCGCAAACGGCGAAACGCTTTGACTCGGTGAGTTTCGCGGCATTCCGACTTCGATGCCCCGGTTGCCGAAATTCAGTTGCCTTTGAATTTCGGGTGATCCCTCTTGAGCATGTATGCTTTGCTACTTGTTCTACATCACACTTCCTCCGCAAACGGCGAAACGCTTTGACTCGGTGAGTTTCGCGGCATTCCGCCTTCGATGCCCCGGTTGCCGAAATTCAGTTGCCTTTGAATTTCGGGTGATCCCTCTTCAGCATGTATGTTTCTGCTACTTATTCTACATCAGACTTCTTCCGCAAAACGGCGAAACGCTTTGACTCGGTGAGTTTCGCGGCATTCCGACTTCGATGCCCGGTTGCCGAAATTCAGTTGCCTTTGAATTTCGGGTGATCCCTCTTGAGCATGTATGCTTCTGCTACTTGTTCTACATCAGACTTCCTTCCGCAAACGGCGAAACGCTTTGACTCGGTGAGTTTCGCGGCATTCCGACTTCGATGCCCCGGTTGCCGAAATTCAGTTGCCTTTGAATTTCGGGTGATCCCTCTTGAGCATGTATGCTTCTGCTACTTGTTCTACATCACTTCCTTCGCAAACGGCGAAACGCTTTGACTCGTGAGTTTCGCGGCATTCCGACGACTTCGATGCCCCGTTGCCGAAATTCAGTTGCCTTTGAATTTCGGGTGATCCCTCTTGAGCATGTATGCTTCTGCTACTTGTTCTACATCAGACTTCCTTCCGCAAACGGCGAAACGCTTTGACTCGGTGAGTTTCGCGGCATTCCGACTTCGATGCCCCGGTTGCCGAAATTCAGTTGCCTTTGAATTTCGGGTGATCCCTCTTGAGCATGTATGCTTCTGCTACTTGTTCTACATCAGACTTCTTCCGCAAACGGCGAAACGCTTTGACTCGGTGAGTTTCGCGGCATTCCGACTTCGATGCCCCGGTTGCGAAATTCAG